>JALGPY010000008.1:16942500-17395258 GCA_023055425.1 Linanthus parryae | reverse complement strand
TATCAATTATCTTGTAGAGTGACGGACTAGATACATCACCATATTCAGAAGGTATTTGCATAAGAATCAAAAAAAATTGCATGGTGAGCAAATAGTTTTACCAATATTCCCATGTCATTTCCTTCAAACGGTTTACAAGCTTTTGAAACACAGAAGTTTTCTCAAAATCTTGCTTATTGTGGGTGGGTTCAATAAAGTTGGCTTCCAGAACACCTGAAAGAATTGAGTAGAAATTATCAAATGCAAAGTCTAATATTGTGTGTGTGTGTGTATATGTATATGTGTATATATATTTATATGTATATCTATAATGGTATGCATTCATATATACTTGTCAACATGAATTAACAAGAGAAAGGGAGAAAAATAACAAAATTATCCGAAAAACAAACAAAAAGTAAGTGCTTCAGTAAGAACTCACCGACTACCCCTCTGCCCCTACTGTCATTGAAGCTTACAACATGCCAGAATGGCTGCAAAAAGATAGAGAGATTTTAGTCAAAAGACCATGGTACTAATAATGTTTGCATGATAGAGGTAAACAAACAGAGCATTTTGCTTTAAAAAGGTTTGTATTTCAAACTTAGTTAACAACCCGATCAATCTTTTATGGCTGTATGATATTTGGGCACTGTATTCCCTGACATATTGCCATCATTTTTGCCCCAAAGTCACATTTTCATATCCTTAACTTTTTTCCTCGTCCTCTCTTCAAAATATTTGAAGTTCGAACATCAGAGGTACAGCAAATCACAAAGCATTCCAGATTCTTGTGAACTAGTCGATTTGACTCAATTTCAGTTCCATTGTAGAAAATAACTGAGCAAGACAACTCGGCATTGATGGATATAAGGCAATGCTGAGATGTACTGAGATATAACATCTATACAAGAGCTACTAACCAGAATTAAACGGTTCTTGTGGTACACATTGAAGCCATGGACGTTTACATGCGGAGCTTCCTTTAAGAAACCTATTGTTGTGAGAACTGTACCCTGCACAGATAAAATACATTATTAATACAGTGAATAATTTACCCTAACGTATCTGAATCATGGGAGGTTTATGTTCCTCGAATGTCAGATCCGGGAAAATAAAGGTACTGAGGCCAAACTTCAAAGGATATCCGGATCCAATGTTTGAGTCACTTGACAGCTAATAGACGATACTCCTACAAGATATTTCAGAGACGCAGAGCTTCCTAGTAAATAAGTGGTAGGAAAGAGTGGGCTTCAGTGCGGAATACTAATGGTTCCTTTTCTGGCACAAGAATTGTGTGTAGATACTTTATTTCCAGAATCTTTGTTAACAATAATGGAGAAAGCCATAATCTTCCTCCAATAATAAATGGATTAACGGAATGACAGGTCTTCTAAATATATGGAATTCCAAAATCCTACGAGGGACAAACAACATTCTTAACATAACCTATCAAAAGAAAGAAGAAAGACTAGGAGGTCCTACAAGAGTTCCAAGTTTTCTATTTATGCCGTCAAATGTTCACCTATACATATTTGGGAGCAATGAACAACCAACTAAGTGCACTAATCCATTAGCTCCCTATTTAGCCTCCTGCAGTAGCAATAGACTTTTTACATTTTCTTGGTGGTTATAAAGAGCTTACTGTCTTTGTATAAATAGTTTAGTCAGCCAAAGACGCCAATTTATTCAATTTTTTTATGCAATAGAATTAAAGCTATTGCCAATTCTTCCATGTTCCATTCCAAACTCAAATCCTGCATATATTATAGTTTCTCTCCTGTGTTTTCTTTTCCTTTGGAGACACATGCATATAAGAAGAAATATTAACAACCAGATGAATGTATCCTGAACGTAATTTTTTGCTTCTTCGATCTGATTTGCAGATATATTTCTACATATTGAAAACAGAATGAAACGGCTGCTACAAAAAGAAACATTAGGATGACTAATAAAACAGAAGTATTAACATGAGATGCAAGGGGATGATCATGAATCTTACAGATCACTAACAAAATGTTCAACTACAAAAAAGAAGAAAATACTTGTATAATCAACATTGGAATTCAAATAAACTAACTAGATAACTAGATTTACCTCTAGGCATCCAGCACTCTGAGGTTTGTACAAGATAAATTCTGGAAACTTGAGATCAGCGGCAATGTTATGATACTCGACAACTCGACCTCGCAGTATAATTTTGAAACTTCCAGGTAATCTCAGGTACAAGACGGATAAATATCGCTGTGAGCATGGAAAGGAAATTTCAAAGAAATTCATCACACCATACATAACAAGTTTGAAGATTTAAATCCCATACTTACACGTAGAGAAAAGCGGAGTTGGTTTGCCAAATGTTGATCAGAAATGGTTGGTTTCTTGTTAGCTTTCTCCCTAGCTTTGGCATCCTCACCCAAACGGATATCCTACAACCATCATACCACAAGTAGCAAGTCACTGCAAACATTCTGAAAGATATCGCAGCAGTTCACAGAGAAGGAATCAGTAATGATTACCTCAGCATCAGATTCAAAATCCAGCTCCAGGGTACCTTTCTCGCTTAACCACAAATTGTAGATGATGACTTTAGTGCCATGATATCCGATATCATCGAACTGCACATTGGAACGAATAACGGGCTCTTTAGATCAACGAAATCTCAAAGTTACATAAAATATCTGAGTAGTACACACACACACACACACACAGGTAAGGAAGTAAGCGCTAATCTTATAGCCACAAAACTTAAAAAAAGTCTTGCCATGGGTTTATAGACAACTGATCGAAGGGATACTTATTTCCAAATCTTAGCTATAGTGAATAGTATTCATAGCTCTTGCAGAAGAAACAGGTCAATTTTTTAAGTTACTTTCTCAATAAGATTTATACCGAGTTTATTTTAGTATGTCTACAGTATTCACTTCAGTTTATGCACATTAGGAAATTTGCCTGGCTTGTCAGCACACAATAATAAGAATAATAGGGTCTTTGACTCAAAATATAGACGTGAAGTTCTGATGGACACAGTTTTCCTCTTGTAATGTTTATCAGCAGACAGTAGTCTAATGTGTTTTCTTTTGTTAGTAGGTAAACAGAAAAGAGGGGAGTGTCAAATTCAGAACAGAGAACCTTCGTTACATCTCAATACACATTACATGTTCTTTTACTAATAGAAGGCTAATTGAGTAATTGGGCACATAACCTGGCAATGGTTTAAAACCCACGTTTATCACTTTCACTTCCTACTATCTTTAAAACTCCCCACTAGTTCAAAATTATCCATAAGACTCTTATGGATGGTTTAAAACCCTTTCTCGCATCTTCTGTGAAATACGTCCCATCACCGTCAACTGCAATTTCCACCCTCAGTCAGCTTCTTTTCTCACGATCTCTACTTCCCTCGCATTCCTGATTATCACACTTCTCTATCACCCACGTTCTCTTGCTGTATATCTCACCGATCACGCTCTATCTATCATAGGCCTCCTTCTCACTCCAAAGGAGAAAAAATCCATTACTTCAGAGAACAAATTCATGCAACAATATTCTCCCAACGTGGAAGGTCTTCCAATTCTGTTGTAAGGCAAGATGATCGAGTTTCATGTTCAGAATTCTGATTCTCATCCATCAGGCTTCAATAGAAATTGCCTTCACCGGCTTGCGTTTCAACTTTCAAGGGTGGGTTTATTAATGTCATCACCGCTTGATGAATCAATTAAGGTTGTCTATTTACACTCATTTTTTTTCATTCAATATATTCATGTTGCTATATGTATCATTCCGGCATTTGAAAAATCTTCGGAAGTAACACTAATGGTATGGATCTTTCTTTTATTCTTCTTCAAGTTAAGATAACTATAAACAAACTTTTAGTCCATCAATTATGTGATCCGCGGATCAGGGACGGGAACGCGGTACGCAATCTGGTAGGAATGCGGTTTGCCGGGGGGATAAGCTTCTACCAGTCGATTAGTTAGATGAGATTCGCTTTTTAGAATGTCGTGCAAAAAAATACTATTAGCATTACCAATTGATTTAATATCATATAAAAATTTGTAGGGATTCCATTATACATGAAGAAATAAAAATTGAGGTAAAGACTTTTTAAGTACTTGATGAAATTATGGGGTAAGAGAGTAATAATATTAAAAAATACAGGTCCGTGTGTAAAATCTTAAGGGATAGCCAGGATCAACGATCTGGATTGTGAACGACTCCTAATTGGGATCGCCTGATCTGGATTGCAGATCGCACCCTGTTGAGCGATTTCTGGTGATTCTGGTCAAGTTACCGCCTGCCATTTACTTCTAGCATGCTAATTGATTGGTTTTGTAATTTTTTAGGTTCAATACTTCGATTGTTATGCACAGGTTGTTAACATTTTTTTTAGTCACCACTGTGTGATGAGTTATTTATTTCACCTGTTCGTTGTTCCATGGGATATTTTTTTTTCAATTCACTCAGGTTTTGCGCACTACCAATTTAAACTGACCATTTTGTAATGCACTCTACAGAATGGAACAAGATAAATCAATTGATATTTAAGGAGAATATGTCTGCAATGTAATAAGAACAAGCCATAATTGCACATGCAAGTGCAAAATCACATTTGTATTTTTTTTCTTTTCTTCAGAAGTTGATGTGGTAGAAATAAGCTTACTTGCTTGATTGATGGCACTCTATTTCACTATAGTGTAATAAATTTGTGCATACACATTACGCACACCATTTTCCTAGTAAGAATTGTGTTTGCTAATGGATGTCAGGATGAGCAAAAGGATATCAAGGAAAAAGCTCTAATAAAACAACAACTAAATTGCAAATAGAACAAGAAAGACAGGGTAGACGCTCACTTGTTTCAAGAGCTCTGCTTCAGTTGAATATGGAGACCACTGGAGCAGCATAGAAAGATTGGACTCGGAATGTTCTTTACCATACTGATCCATTGTTTCGAATTTGCCAGTGGAGTCATTTAACTGATAATCAACCTGAAATTTACCCATGTTAAGACTCAAAAGCAAGTAATAGATTGCTTTAAACAATAGATATTAACAAAATGTGAGAACTCTAAATGTGTGGTGAGTGCCCATAGCTCTCTGACAATGATTCAATGAAGAAACATGTGAAGGAATTTTAACAAGACTATGTAAGAGCAACATAAAAAAACAAAAAAATATAAAACAAACAAACAAGCATGAGAAGTCTATCTGAAAAAAACTTTTCAATAGGAAAGACACATCCATCTAACGACTACAAGACATTTTAGTGGTCAAACGTCCGTTGGTTGGACATGATACCGTACTACTAGAAAATTATAAATATTTTACAATAACTTCTCCAGTAAATACTCTTCCGAGTCAACTTTGAGATCAATTACATCCAAACTAGGTAACCTCAAGTTAATCCAAAACAACAGCATTGACTTCATATCATTTAAGCTTAAGCCCATGACAAGTTGCAAAAACAATATGGTGGACATTGGTGCCAAATCCATATTAATATGCATACATCTGCTGTACTGAAAAATCAGATTAAGTTGGAATGTCCGACTTAAAAAGCAACAAATGACTTGTAGAAGGATCAACAATATGGGCAGGTGCGGTATGGGCTAGAGAACTGAAGCCCATATATTGACAGATTGGAATATTACATGGGACAGGGGACATTGTATGCTTGAGAATTGGAAGGGGAACGTTAAGGGAATGGCTCTCAATATTAACGTATTCACATTTGCTTCCAATCATGGCAAACATAAACAATTTACTTTAAATTCTCACTTTGAAACCCAAGCAACATCTCAACGTACGAGTAGCAATTTGCAAATAGCCATGGGCAACACTGTTCTCAGCTACATATCAAGGTACTAAGTTCCAAAAGCTAAAACTCATGGTTTCTTTTTCTTTGTCAAGCATTCTGGAATCTCACGGCAAGCCACCTTGCACACAACTGTAAGCATGAAAGTTAACTGAAGTTTCTCATAAGAATCAGCATGAATGGGCTCATTGATTGTGTGTACACAAGCATTGAGGGAAGAAGCACACAACACTACAACAATGTAGTGGCATAACTCCTCGACCTAACCAACAAGCATAATCTCTAGAACGGGTCTTTGTTCAACAGTGGCACGACCATCCATCATGGGTGCTACTCACTAAGCCCATTACTCATCCAAAGATTGCATGAATGCCAAGCAAGTAAGACATCCAAACATTCATAGGTTCCTTGATTAGCCTCAATTTATGCTACATGCAAGGCAACTACTTCCCAATCGCATGGAACTGAAACTGGAGCAGGCATGGATTTAGAAGAGCCATGTTGCCAATCTGTCATATAACACAAGTCACGAACACTCCCATGTATTGCAAATGCAAGCTACAACCACTTATTCCAATTATCTACACTCCCACAATCTGCCATTCGCTCATACAAACACTCCCATGGCAACAGATCATGCTACTTGACGCTCAGTCTTCTTTCAAGCTGACTAGCTATGGCAGGCAATCCGAGAGGCATTTTTCTCAAATTTTTTGGGAAGACAGAACAGCACACACCAAGTAATGCAATCCACTTCTAAATGAGCTGTTAACATCACTAATAAATTACCAATGGGGAAGGGATGGATTGATCAGAATGGATGTCATGTCAGATGGTATAACCAATATGCATAACAACACCAAAATTATTCTTGTTATTCATAGTTGCAATAGCCTGTAACAGTCTGGATGAAATAAAGGCAAGAAAACAATATAAAATACTCACCATGGGAACTACAATTCTGTCATATCCTGCTTGCGTCAAAAATGTGTAAGACAGAAGGCCAATGCTTTGTGTTAATTTCCTGCATTAGCAAAGCATAAGAATACTTGAGCGAGCAAGTACAGGAGAAAAAATCATATCAGCAGGAGTGGATGGGAGTTAATGATGAACTTAATTAATGCTTACCTGCCCCGTATAAAGCAATTCAATGAACAATTTTCTAATTTCATGCAGAAAACTAGAAGTTTACATTTTCATTCATATAGAACTCTGATCATAGGTGAGTAAAGAATAAACAAACTACTGTTTGCCAAATCAGAGCCAGAGGCGGACCCAGGATTTTGCCAGTGGGGCTAAAGTCTAATGTGAGAAAGCTAAATGAACCTATCTAAGTAGTGGGAGTTATTGCACAATTCAGAGGGGGCTAAAGTGAATTTAATTCACAACCTACATCATAAAATTGCAATTTTGTAAACTTGAGTGGGGACTATAGCCCCCATAACTCTATACATGGATCCTCGCATGATCAGAGCAAAATGGCGGCGGGAGATGTATCCCTCTGCTACACCCATGCACACGCCCTAAACAAAAAGGCTATACTCCACCACCGTTGCACCTTAGGAAGCGAATCGATCCGACTCATTTGAGGAGATTACCTCAATAATGATTGTGTTCTTTCGAAACACTTCACCGCACTCTCGATCTCCCGTTCGCCACTTCTGTTAATGAGGTTTTCTCCAATATCATGAAAAGATTTCCCCTTCCACTAACATATTAGTCATTCTCTTCACTCCAGAGAGTCCAACTTCATTACTTCAGTGTTCCGATTTTCGGCTGTTTCTTTACAATTTGGGTTAGAAAGATTTGTTTTAGAAAGGAAGGGGATAGTGGGGAAGTTACCCACGCAATGAGATAGTGGGAGAAGTTATCGGAGGTATGGTGGTATAATTACAAATTTAACTCGGAGTAACTATCACATTTTTAGTAGGCATAAGGAATATTTTTGGTGATACAAAAATATGACGGGCTTCACTTTTTGATTACACCACAATAGTTGTTGGCTTTATATATTAGTATAGATTACTACCACCTACATGTACGAGAGACTATAACAAATGCATGTGCATCTTAAAATGTTCTGACCATATCTTTTCCTTCAACAGGTCCAGCTAATTGTAACGGCTTCCTATGGACATATTCATACATGGTTTTAGCTAGTAAATAAGAAAATATGTCCGCACATTGGAGGAGATAACAGCATTAGTTAATATCACAGTCATATCCTTAAGATGCATAAGGTGCCTAAAGAGAATCTGACTTGAGGAGGAGCCCTATCCTACACGATAAAGAACATAAGCATCAAAACCCTACATAACTTACCAGGCACAAGAGAAACATCTGTCCAACACGGTCAAGAACATAACCATTAAATCCCTACATAACTTACCAGTCACCTTAAACCTGGTTTGGAATTTTGTTTAGGCTAGCCAATACGGACCTTAACTGGTGGAAGATTGAGTTTTGTTTCTATACAGAATCATCCAGTGGTTATAATCTCCTCAATATGCAGTAGGTGACGTGATGCAGGGCTTGTGAAGAAAAGAAAGTACAGAGATGAGATTTCATATCCAAGACATCTAGGGTTTAAAGTGATGTTATTGATTTGATGGATAGAGATTAATGGAGTTAGCTCCTTTGGTTGTTATGTGGATCATTTGGAGGGTGTGCAGTAAAGGAACCTTCAACAGAGTTCGTATGTCAGAAGCATTTGTTAAAGAGCTTATCCTTCGCTTGTTAGTAGAATGGCATTCCTGCCTGCTGCTGAGTTCAATTGACCATCTGTTGGATTTTATGGATTCCTTAGTATAGTTTGTTTGAGTAATTTTCCCCTTTTCACAGTGTAGGTTGTGAGGGAATGACCTATCAGTTCCGCTGTAAACGTTCTTTTTCAGTTTAATATACTTTTATTGCCTACCAAAAAAATCAGATGGCACCATGGATACTACATACACTATCAGGCATGCCCAGAAACACACGAGATTGTGTGAAGATTTATGTGCAGAAACCAGTATGACTTCATTGGAACAAACCTTTCCTCATAGCAGCGGCTGAAGACAATAACATCTGCCCCAAGTCTCATAGAACTAGTCTTGAAGCCATTTCCATCTGCAAGCCAAGATTCAATTAATAGTAATACAGAAAAGTCGTGAAGCTTTTAAGAGTGCCGATAAGCCATACACTGCCCAATAGCTGAATTTGACTTTTTATCTGAAAATCCAAAACTCAGGCAGCGTCGCATTGCTTCTGGGTCCATTCCACCACCATCATCTGCTTATTAAGTTGGAGGTTAGAAAAAAAAAAAAGCCCTCGACCATATATACTGAACAACACAACTGCGTCAATTAGCAAGTGGCAAAAGGACTAAGCAAGAAAGGGAGTACCTTGAATTAGCAATGCTGCGCCTCCGTCCCTTGGATTTGACGTTTTATCTACAAGAACAAAGGTGGCCCCATTTTGTATCTATCAAATAGATTGATCATGGAACGCAAAACACAAAAATGTTATCATACTTCTGAATCAAATTAGGAAGATACATTTCTTTCTAATAAAATAAAAACAAAAGACATAAATGAATGAACATTCATGCTAATGCACACATAAATATAATGTGCCAAGCCTAAAATAGAATTTTGATATAGATCATTTGCTGTTCCAAACATATTGTCCATTAAGCCCACTTCTCCGAGCTCACATACTAACCTAGTTAAAAAAAACAAACTTGGGTCATTTACCGTGATTGGCTGTCACCTGTTGGACTATCATACCCTAACTACTTCAATGACAGCCAAGTGCATTTTTCTCAACAAGCATGAATTGATCAAAGTTATTTTCTAAATTATTTAAGTATTTTACAAAATACAAATCCCAAAGTAAAATCTTTGAAAATCCAAAGATCCCAAAGATCAAAAGCAAAATAATAAGGCCACATTTACAAGAAAACCAGAAACATGTAGGGACCCCCGAAATTCCTTCACATCCTCCTCATCTTAAACAGTTCAAATTGCTTCCAGCCACAGCACCACACACATAAAACACAATGCAGTGATATACATTGATACCCTTGTTCCCCATCCTGCCAAATTCTGCTTCCAGCATAAAAGAAAAACTTCAATCAAAACTTTAGACTGTAAGCAGCAGTTCCCAGATTAAGCACGGTCAGCTACATGGATCGAACTTCTCCAGTTGATTTGCGGCTATCCAAACTCACTTCTTCCTCCTCCTGTAGGTTTAATTTGGCTAAGTTATGTCTACTGTCTCTACTCCCTACCCATGTCTGTTTTGCTCTTACTCTCCCTTTTCCACCACCGTTGACCTGAACTGCATACGAAACACGCGATCAAACTGTGTCATGGTGTATCCTGTCATTCCAATTTACACCAATCATTCACCTTAGCACTCTCTACACTCATTTCTTATTACACTTTTTTTCTTAATCGCCTTGACACTTCGCCCTCGTACATCAAAGCGGGTCTTGCTGCATTTCTATAAAAACATGCCCTTCAATCTCTTACAGTAACACCATCATCCAGATGCACTCCTTAACTTTATCCACCCTTCTTTAAGCATACATGTGAAATCGTCTATCACTCCATTAAATCGACCCAAGATAACTAAAATTTTCCGTCTTCGTCACCTCTTGTCAAACAATAGTTATTGCCTCCTCTCTTACTGTCTGATGGCCAGTAGAGTACACTCATATACAGTCTTGGTCCAACACTAATCCTTAACCCTTTAGATTCTAAATTATCCCTCCATAATTCCAACTTACCATTTAGCCCACTAAATGTTTCTCAATCGAAACATCTCTGCAAATAACGTGCACCACAGGATATAATCTAGGATAACCCTTTGTAACCTCATCCAATGCCAAAGTGAAAATGCATGGACTCCGTGCCAACCCTAGGAGTAAACCTATTGTTATGGAGAATTCTCTTGTTTCTCCTCCCACTGTCCTAATTCTAGTAACTGCTCCCTCGTACATGTCCTTCATCACCCCAATATATTGACTAGGTACCCTGTTTTTCTTCCAAGACTTTCCACATTAGTTTTCTAGACACTCTATCATAGCCTTTTCCAAGTCTTAATCTCCTCTCAATAACACGCTGCCAAAGCTTCATCGTGCGACTCCAAAGATCAATGTGGACAAATGTCAAGAACTTGCTCTACAAAAGGCATATTCTCACTTAACTCTCATGCCAAGTGAGCTATCAAAAGATGAAACATCTCCCACGAACTTACATGTCTCAAATAGAACACCAGGTGAAGGACCATAAAATCCACTTTCCGCACTGAACTTGTTATGAAAGAAACTGCATTACACTGACAAGGGAGACAGTAAACCCTCTTTTTTTATGTCGACCAGAATCAATCATCTGCTTGTTCAACACCTAGTAGCTTCGGCGATTCCATCAATGGCAACTGCTATTCTACAAAAGACCCAAGAAATGCCTCTATCTTCAGATGAGGATTTGGGCAAGCACCTTGTCCTAAGGTGGCACTTAAGAGTTCTGAGTGCTGGATCCCCTATAACTGTAATATTCTATTTGGCTAGACAATAGCAACTTTAAAGGAGAAGAACCATTCATTATCTCCACAATCAGCTTATCAATTACTTCATGTCGATATTTCAGGCAACAGAACTAAGTCTTAACCAAGTTATGTAGGATTGTACAATGGTGAGAAACAACGAAGACATATTTCTGGAAATGTGATACAACCACCCATTCTGTCATTCTGAGTTACGTCAATTTTTATTATATGATACTCCAGTTTTTAGATAGTAAGAACAATGACCAGTGAAGATATAGAGCGCCTTCTAATCAATATGATAGCTTTCTACTTAACACAAATTAAGAAGTCCTGATCCCTTTTCTCTTCAATATTATGAATGTACATACTAGTTCAACTTTTCAAGAGATTACTTGGCTAAACACTAGCAGTGCCCCTTTATGTTTGGGATAGGTCCTATGATGGACCCTGAACTTCAATACTCTTAACAATATGGGCCCTAATCTTTTAGTTTTTTACCAATGTGGCACTTCCACCTATAAACAGACGCACACAAGAGAGAGTGGGGGAGAGAGAGAGAGAGAGGAACAACATGGTGAACCAGGACAGATACTCAGTTGAGTTTGAAATATCTGTTATAAGAGTATCCACGTGAGTCGAGAATTGGCTACGTTTTAGTCAAACTTTTTCTTTTATTTTAGCACGCTGACTTTGTCTGTCTAAGTAAATCTAAATTGAAAGTAGCCAAACTTATAGTTTATGTATTTAAATAAAGTAGATGAGAGAGACTTGCTACATCTAGCAGGCTAAAAATCAAGGAAGCTTGAAATAGTATGTCGTATACAAAACAATTTACAACCATTCTCCTAAGACTGTTGTGAAGTTCCATACCCTAATGATGCAATTTAGAGATAAATCTGTTATTTTGGTGGGCAGATCTGTTATTTTTAATACACATCCCTTTTGAAATTAGTCGTTCGGTAATGTTTAGAAGTTTCTAGATGCTTATCAAGTCCTGATTATCTGTAGGAGTTTTTGTTTGAATAAGTGGAGTTATTTAGTCAATGTTGACTGATTGGCCATCTAGGAATTATTTTGCAAGTATTGATAAATGAAGAAGTAAACAAAAACACTAAATAGCCCGGCCGGTAACGTATCGGAAGCCATGTAAGCCCAATCAAATTAATATTGCAGGACCCGCCATATTTATTTAAAATAAAAAAAATAATGGAAAACGCCTCCACTATTCCTCTCTCTCCCACGAACTGCCTTCAGCTCCTCATATCTATCTCTATCTTCTTTTTCTTCTTCTTTTTTGTTTCTTTTTTGCTTTTCTTCTGGTTGATGAAGTTCATTTCTATGCATGTTTCCTTCATTTCTATTTATGTTTCCTCTCAACAACAAAAACTTCGTGAGGAAAATTCACATACCCAACTTTGTTGATACTTCATCAAGGTATTCCAAACTGTTGATTTGATAATACATTCGAACTACTTTCTTCATCAGTGTATTCCAACCCCACACACGAACAACACACCATAGTAAGAATACTATACATATAATTCTTTAAGAACTTAACCTACCGAGTTGTCCAGAAAGTTCTGTCTAAATATTTTTATTTTATAAGCAAAACTTCTATCACCATTCAGTCCTCGGGTTTACCTATACGAAAGGACAATCACTGTCTTTGTAACTTCAACAAGTTAAATAGTTGATGGCTATAGTGTATGACGCCCCGCAGCTATCAAAACTCTACTCACTAGTACCAATGACAAGAAAAATGCCTAAACCAAACAATAAGATGTCTACCAATATGGCAACACCGAATGTGTAATTAAATTAAGATACAATCAGACCTAAAAAATGATTAACTACTACAAGATTCAACAAACGTTACCTCATCAATAGCATTATCAAGTAGTTCGGCCACAGCTGAAAACAAAACAAAAACGGAAGCATTAAATGATATTGCTGCAGTGGAGAAACTTGGAACATTCAAGTCCATAGAGACTAAAGGCAAAAAGTGAACAATAATGTTTAACTAGCCGCATTAGGTGGACGTACATACCACCAAAAGCCCATTTATGTGAAGTAGCATTTGAATGAAGGAATCTGGGGTGTATATGCAGATAACCTTTACCATCTGTATGCAAATAAACAAGTAAAGTCAAGACAAGACAGTTTTAAGCAAATGCGGAGACACAACACTTTAATAGGTTAAGTTTGGGCATTTTAAGGGTCGTATCATCTCAGTGACAGCTGCAATACAATGTAATAATATGTGCTACAAATCAAGCTTACCACAGGAATATAATGGACAATTTAGTAGAAGATCATAATTAAATATAGGCCACATACTCTGAATTTTCGGTTTGGAGACAAGCTCCTCCTCATAGTTTCCAGCTTTCCAGAATTGCCTACAAACTGGTGGTGGACTGAGCGGCAAGTTCGAGGAAAGGCTAGGGTCATCATCAATTGGAGACAATCGTTGGTCCAGTATACTGACGACACTATGACTATTACTCAGCCCATTTGAGCTTTTATTATTAACAGGGTCTTGTCTTATAATTGGCTTTGATTCCTGATAGTGGCCTAAATCAGCTTCAGTGACCTCTTGCTGTTGCATCGAATCCTTCTACAAATCCAAGTCCCAGTCAGAAATCCAGAATCCACTTCCCCAAGTTCATCACAGCTGCATAAATCTACAACAATATCAGACCACATAGACCATTAATTGGATGAACATCAAACAAGAGCACCAATTGCACTCCCTTAATAAACAAGTAGAAAAGCACGTTAGCAAACCATTAAAGGAAATTGAGCCATCCGATCTATATTACAATGGAGCTTAACGGATAATAGCAGGTTGGGGCGTGTTCGGATATGGGTGTGTCAAAAACCTGTCGGGAGTGGTACCCCCGCAATACCCATACTTTACCCGAAGGAGCACATGCTTTTATTACGCCTCTGTTCAGTTTTTTCATTTCTTTCACTTGCTGTTCTTCGACCTTTTCTCTAAACTGATATCATCACTCTACTTTTTCTCTCATCTTAACCCAGACCTGAACATGCCTCTCTCTCTCTTCTGCAATCTATTCGCCATCTCTCTCACCTATCTCCGTCATCTTCTCCGATCTCTCTGTTCAAACGTACTTAATTCCGGCGAGTTGATACATCCGATTGGAGAATCCAAGGTGTTGCGTTGAGTCAGAGGGCCATGAACAAAATTGGTTCACTTCGTGAAATAATTGACTTCTACAGCAGCTAGGGTGGTAGCTCAAGTGGTAAAGCATTGGAAGCCCCTGCATGAGGTCCCCGGTTCAAACCCGGTGGACGACAAAACCATTTCTCAAAAAAAAATGACTTCTGCTCCAGCCCCAAAGCCCAATTCGAAGAGACAATTAATGTTCGAAATCGCAAGACTTTTTCAATGGTTCACGTCCCGTGGAACACCACTATTCACCTTTCTTCAATTTTCGAGTGCGACCTGTGTTTGGTTTTGTGTTTTGGTGTAGAAATTTATCTGCGTTTCTTAAAGTCTGAATGTGTTATTTAATTAAATATAACGCTTAACGATTCTGCAAACTTGTAGGCTTTGGATTGATCGAATGATTCTACTGCAGAATATTTGGGGTTTGTTCAGAGTAACAGGTCGGTGCGGGTAAGGGTCGGGTGCAATTAGCTTCAGGTATGTAATTATTGGGCATGGGTAGGGTAGGGTTCAAGAGTTTCGGGTGTTTCCGGGTTTCGGTTATTTCCGCGTGTTATGACATGTCGGGTCGGGTTTGTGAAATACCCGGCCAATTGCCATCCCTACACTCGGGGACACTTCAGGGACACTTAATGGGCTCCGGCAGTCCCCGTTAGTGTTTATTATAAACTCACACGGGTCTTTTACGAAATATTTTAACTTCAAGTGAATTAAAAATAACAAGGCTGAAGTATATATCATATACTTATGATTAACGGAGGGCTAGGTATATGGAGAAGGTTGCCCTTTGGAACAAATAGTTCAAGTGAGGTTTAGGTTTAGGTTCTCACACGCAACAGCTTCGGAGGTTTTCACGCACACAACCGATCAAATTCGACGATATCTAAGCTATGAATATTACACAATTTCGAGCCAATCATTTTGTCATCCACTGGAAAAAGAAAAAAAAAAAAAAAAGTACATATATAAGAAGAAGAATAACAATGTTGATGTATCCTAAATTCCTAATATTCATAGTTTCTCGTCAATAAAAAAAAAATAAAAAAAAAAAAGGAACCCTAGAAAGTCCCACAGATAAACTGCAATTTTCAACTAAACTGATCAGGTCTTCCAGGTCTAAAGACTGCAAATTCAGATTAATTCATCTTTTCTACATAGCTCAACCATGGCTGTTGGATGCCATCAAACACATGCAATCAAAAATATTAATTACCATTCACATGCATTGTCAAATTTACTTGGAATTACAGTAATTACTTGCCCCTTTTATTGGGTTTTGCCCAAAGCCTAACGAAATTATAAAAATAAAATAAAATAAAAAGAAAACCCTTTTGGATCTTCGCACCATAAGCTTGAACAAGAACAAATTACTGAACATACCCGTGCAAGTTCTGATCTTTTTGCACCCAGAAACATGTAATTTGAAATAGAAATCTTGATTCTGAAAAGATAATTAAGAAATACCTTAGTCGGCGTTACTAGTCGTCTCTGCGGTGACAATGAGGAAGCGAATTGCTTCAATCTCTTCTCCTTCTTGGCGTCTGAGCAGTGTTCCTCTCTTCGATTCTCTCTTCTCTTCTCTCGTGCTCTTCTTCTTCTTCTTCCACCGATTGATTCGCTTTGGAAACTGAAACTTGTCTAATTTTGTTTTCAACCCCTTCCACTTGTTTCCATTAAAGACCCTAAAAAGCTTTCTTTCTCAAAAACTTAGAGAGAAGCCCAATAGGTTATGTATTTATTGCAATCAACACCTCTTTCTCAAATCAAATTTTGCAGTCAAACACCTGGTGTATTGGGTAAAAGACACTTTCACCCCTTGTACTATGAGTCAGGGAGATTTTTACCACCTTCTATTTTGAAAAATACACTGAACCCCCCCATTGTATGTCCCAAACATTAGAATTGTACCCCCCCCCCCCCCCCCCTTTCAATTGAAGTCGTTAGCGTATGGGTCACTTACGCGTTTTGGGAGTAGAACTACTATGGTTGGCCATAGACTGGGCTGGGTTGGGTTGGGTCGGGTTGGACCGGGCCACTGTTTTGAAAACATGAACCCAGGCCCAACCCAACCCACCCCATCATTCGGGCCAATACTCGAACTCAAGCCTGAGCCATTTAAAAAAACTCTAAACCCAAACCCAACTCATGGGTCAAAATAATTGCAATATTTATTTAAAATATTTATATTAAAAATTGAAAAGGAATGTCAGACCATCGTTGATTTGTACTTTAATTCAGAGAATCGTACCAAAGAGAAGATGAATTAGATTGCATGATTTGTAACTTGGATGTTGTAGATAGTGCTTTCTAGACAGGCAAGATCTTAGCCACGTGGCGATCATCCAGCACACCTAGCTGTGCTCCACACACACTGGATCACCACCCGTGCTGATCCACGTGGGGGCTGCGAGACAGGGCTCTCGCATACCACCACACGGGACTTGTAGGGACTTAGTGGTTTGGAGGCTAGAGTAAGTCCTGTCGTGCGCGAGCGACAACCAAGCCCGCGCGCGACCTTTAGTAACTGCTTTGAGAGATTTATGGCACGAGCTCCATAAACCCGGTCAACCTCATAACGATTCCGGTATACGCGGACGAAGTGCGCAACAGTTCCTATATACGCGGGCGAACGTGCCATTGTGGTTAAGCTAATTAAGCCGCCATTAATGGGCGCATTAACCCACTACAACGGTCACATTCTCCGTTATATATAGGATCGTTAACTCTTCCATAAAAAGACGAATCACCTGAACTACATGGAAGCTCTTCCAAAACTCTGTCTCTCTCTCTCATACAGTTACCATTGTCTTACTCTCTCCCTACACACACCCTACTCCTTTCGTGTTCTTTCTATCCCCTGCTTTTGGTGTATATTGAATCCTCCTCAAAGGATTCTCTCGTACACATTCGGTGAACCCGACGTGAAACTTACCACTGCAAGCAACCATGTCTCATGAAGACGACGTCAGCAACAGATCTCCCTCCACGGATACAACCTCGGGAGAGGAGGCCCGTCACACTTCCGCAGCCGCCGGCGGGACTCCGACTTTGGAGACTTTAAACGCCACCATCCAGAATCAGGCAAAGGCCCTCCAGGCTCAATCCGCACAGATAGATCGGATAATGGCCATACTAGGAACCCTTGCTCCGAATCCTACATCGGGTACTGCTGTCTCTGAGGGAGGAGGAACCTCTACCACCCAGGGAACTGGAGTAGTACCTACACCGCCTAACCCTAATTCGCAAACTCCACCGGCAATGGTGCAATTACCCTCTGTCCAGGGACTAACGGCCAAAATACCATTCCTTACCACACATATTCCCCAACCACCAACCGTGGCACCCAATATCTCTTCACAGTACTCCTTGCCTCCTCCGCCGGCGCCACTAAGCAACATGGCTTACATCCCTAGCCCGACCGCAACGTATGTGTCTCCGCCAGCTACAACCCTTCCCCCTGCTGCTGGAGGAAGTACGCCGGAATGTATGACATCGTTTCAGCGGCGCATAGAGACCTTCTTGGCTAATCAACCTTTTGCAGACATCATCATTCCAAAGGTCGACAACGAACCACCTATCCCACGCGAGATCTATCTGATGCCCAACCCCGCAGGGTATAAGGCTCCTAAGTGGGACAAGTTTGAAGATGTCAACGGGAATGCTCACGAGCATGTCATGCGTTTCATCGATGTAATGGGACCGTATGGGCCGATCCCAAGTTGCTGATGCGTGAATTCCCAAAGTCTTTGGGAAATGTGGCCTACAAATGGTATAGAACGCTGGAGGTTGGATCTGTCAAAACTTGGGATGACATGGTTCAGAAGTTCTACACGAAATTCTTCCAGGTCGAGGAGAAGGTTACGATGATTCATCTCTCTCGTATGTATCAAAAGCGCGAGGAGGATGGCGTCACCTTCATCAAGAAGTTCAGAGCAAAATCATTGGAGTGCAGAGATGAAGTGCTTGAGGGCAGGCTCGTGGAGATATGCCTGCAAGGCATGCGAGATGAGTATAAAGGTATGCTAATCAATCTGCAAACTCCTACCTTTTCAAAGTTGATTGAATGCACGAAGAACATAGAGCCTATAGTGGAAAGGCAAAAGAAGAAGCATGCCCCTGAACGACCCTCCGGAGGAACCACTTTCAAGATTGGAAGGTTCAATTATAAGAGGGGGCACGAAGCTGAGGTCAATACGGTGTCACCACACAAGCAGCCCAGGGTTACAACTTCAGATGCTCCACCTCTGCCGTGTTCGATAGAAGAGGTGATTGACCTATGCAAACAGTGGCGTAAAGACGGGAGTTCTGCCTCCGCTCGAAAGGATACCCTCTAAGGAGATGATGGGGGACCCGAAGTGGTGCGAATGCCACGGAAAAATTATGCACCCCACAGCTGACTGCAAGAAACTTAGGCACATGGTGAGCCGAAAAATGAAGGAAGGAGAGTTGATCGTCAGCGACCAGAGGCAGGACGTGCGAAACAATCCGCTGCCAGCTCATGCGGAGCAAGAGCCGAAAGGCAAATAGGTAGTCATGTTTGCGATTATGGATCTTGAAGAGATTGCGGAAGACGGTCTGCCTAACATTTTTGAAATTCACAATGATGAGGACTACAGCATAGACACGGAGGATGAGCGTGCTGACAGAATGAAGGGGTCGCACGGGTTCAGCAAGTTCTTCGACGAGATGAACTTTTCGGAGAAATGCCGGAAAGAGATGACAAAGGCGATTCTAAGGGTAGCAGAAGACTTCGAAGAAGACATCGTGATCTCCAACGGAAAAGTGGTAAGGGCGGCTCGCTCTACAGAAAAGGTTATGACTTTCTCCGCCAGTGATAAGAAGACGGACTCGAGCCACCAGAAGCCCTTATACGTAACGGCGGTGATCAATGACGTCGAATTCAAGAGGGCATTTGTTGATGGAGTAGCAGCCGTCAACGTGGTCTCGCTCAACACTTTGAAGTTGCCAGGAATCCCGGAGAAGAAAATTATCAGACGCCCGTCCCTACTGATGGGATTCGGGAGTGACTGCATAATGACGATAGGATGGATTCGTTTGGGCATCCAGATAGGGAAAATCAAGTGTTCAGCCAAATTCTACGTCATTGATGCGAATACTACGTATCACATGATCATAGGGCGAGCTTGGATTCATCGTTTCGACGCGGTCCCCTCAACAGCTCACCAGGTGATGAAGGCCATCTGGAATGACAGAGTAGTGGAGATACCGGCTTCGGTAAACCCCTTCAATTTAAATGAGGCGCACCTCATTGAAGCGGTATGGTTTACTGAAATGGCGGACGAGCAAACGCCAGGGCCATTTACCCAACTCCATTGCCTCGACGGGAAGACATCAAGGATCAGTCGCCAGCAGGAGTAATGGTAACGAGGGAGGAGGCCAAGGAAAAGTTGTCCACACGCGAAGAGGCGCCGCAGGTCGCCTACCAAAGGAAGAACGTGTACACTTTGAAAAGGGTGGTAAAACATGATCTTGCGGGCAAAGAGATAGAAAGCTTTTACTCCAATGGAAAGAAATGCTACCGCAATGAAGGTACGCGGGGGTACCCCCATTCGAGCATGGGGATATCCCTGGGCAAATCAGTCAAATCGAGCGTGTCGCGGAGGGAGACAAACCAGCATCAGAGGCTTTAGAGGATACGTTGAAAGAAGCACCGGAATGCATGGAGGATAAGCCGAAACCCCAGAAGCAGGAATTGAAAGAAGTGTTCCTGAGCCCAAGCGAAGAAAAGAAGAGGCCCGTTTTTCTGAGCGCAGACCTCACAAGCGATGAGGAAGCAAGATTGCTGCAACTGCTGACTGAATACAAGGATGTGTTCGCCTGGAAATATGATGAGATTCTCGGTTTGGACACGAGCGTGACCATGCACAGACTAGATGTCATCCCGGGATCTAAACCGGTAAAGCAAAGTGCGAGAAGCTTCATGCCAGAGATAAATGTGAAAATCAAGCAAGAAATTGTCAAGTTGTTGACTGCCAGGTTTATCGAGCTGAATCATCATCCCACCTGGTTGGCTAACATCGTGCCTGTGGTAAAGAAGAATGGGCAGCTTCGCATTTGTGTAGACTTTAGGGACCTCAACCGCTTTTGCCCCAAGGATGACTTCCCGCTACCCAACATCGATCTGCTCATCGATTCCACTGTGGAGCACCGGATGTTCAACTTCATGGATGGCTTCAGTGGATATAACCAGATAAAGATGGACCCTGAAGATGCACGGAAAACCGTGTTCATTACGCCGGTGGGGGTCTTTAACTACACGGTATGCCTTTTGGGCTCAAGAACGCGGGTGCGACTTATCAGCTAGCAATGATGGCTCTATTTCACGACATGATGCACCAGGAGGTGGAGTTCTATGTTGACGATCTGGTTGTCAAGTCCAAAGAGGAAGCGGACCATTTGGGG
The DNA here is from genome assembly GCA_023055425.1 of Linanthus parryae. Classification (NCBI taxonomy): domain Eukaryota; kingdom Viridiplantae; phylum Streptophyta; class Magnoliopsida; order Ericales; family Polemoniaceae; genus Linanthus; species Linanthus parryae. The sequence continues at coordinate 17,374,320 of JALGPY010000008.1, read as the reverse complement.
GACCTGCAAAAGGTATTTGAAATATGCAGGAGTTTCCAGCTGAAGATGAGTCCCATGAAGTGTGCATTCGGAGTGACTTCCGGGAAGTTCTTGGGATGCGTAATACATCGCCAAGGCATCGAGCCTGATCCCGCGAAAGTATCGGCTATCACCAGCATGACGGCACCACATAATCAAAGCACACTGAAGACATTCCTAGGAAAGTTATCTTACCTGCGGAGATTCATTCCGGCGATTGCAGAGATAACTTTTTGCTTTGGCAATCTCCTCAAAAAGAATGCTGCATATAATTGGACAGAGGAACATGAGGTCGCATTTGGGAAGCTGAAGGATCTATTTACATCGCCAAGGGTAATGATTGCTCCACAGCTTGGATCACCGCTTTTGTTGTATCTGACGTCGACGAAGAAATCTATTGGGGCGCTCTTGGCTCAAGAACATGAAGGGAAGGAAAGGCCGATCTATTACATCTCTCGCATAGTACAACCGGCTGAATCAAGGTACACAGACATCGAACGCCATTGTCTTGCTTTGTTCTTTGTGATAGAGAAGTTAAAACACTACTTCGCCTCGCACAAGGTTGTGGTGATTACAAAAAGCGACCCCATACGGTACCTCTTGACTCACACCTCTCCCTGCGGAAGGTTAGCAAAGTGGTACATGACCATTTCGCAATATGACATCACATGTGTTCGACCAAGAGCAATCAAATCGCAAGCAGTGGCAGATCTTCTGGCACAGTTCCCAGATATCAACTATGAACCCATGATTGAGGAGGAGTTGGAAGAGCATGAGATCTATGCAGTCGAGTTACCATATTGGATGCTTCATTTTGATGGATCATCAACAAGTAAAGGTGGAGGAATTGGAATCGTTTTGACTAAACCAGATGGGGAAGTCATCCAAATGTCCACGAAACTTGATTTCCCGGTAACCAACAATGAAGCGGAGTATGAGGCTCTCATCGCAAGACTTCGTGCGGCCAGGGCAGTGGAAGTAAGCAATCTAACGGTTGTGGGAGATTCCAAGTTGATTGTCAAACAAACCTCAGGCGAGTACGGGTTGAAGGAGGTAAATATGTTACCCTATCGGGCTTTGGTGCAAAAGCTGGTACAACAATTATGTGATGTCAAGTACGAGCACACACCCAGAGCTGATAATCGGCATGCTGATGCTTTAGCTACCCTGGGATCCAAAGTTAGTGCAGACAAATGCCCTGCGAGGATCTCAATTGAAGTCGGAACGTCACCGGCATTGATGGAGGACACATGCGAGGATGAGTCCATGGATAACGAAGACTGGAGAAAACCTATACTGCATGCAATCGCCGAGGGAACGAGCAAAGAAAACTGGGCATCCACTAAGGGGTACTGCATACATGACAACGCCCTTTACTACGAAGGTCCGGGAGGAATACACATGCGGTGTGTCTCGCAGCAGGAGGGGCAAGAGTTATTGGAAAAGATTCACCAGCACACTTGCGGGGAAGGTGAGGTTTTGATTTATTGAAAGGCCCAAAGATACGGGATTCATTGGCCGGACATGTCCACGGCTGCTATAATAATTCAAGGCAATTGTGAAAGTTGTGCATTGATCAAGGACTCTTTAACAATCACTTTGGTTGATGATGACGCGGACTGGAGAAAGCCACTCTTTGATTTCCTCACGGAAGGAATCGAGCCCGAGCAAAGAAAGGAAGCCGAGAAACTTAAAAGAAAGGCGGCTCGATATTTGTGGTGCAGGAAAACATACTCTGGCGGAGGGGTCATGAAGGTAATCTAATCCGATGCCTAGATAGCCAGCACAAGAAGTGATGGATTTATCTCACCAAGTAGAGCATCAGGAGGGCGCAAAACTGTGCAGACAGCTTCTCACAGTTGGGTATTTTTGGCCCACAATGGAGGCAGATTGCCGTACCAAGGTAAAGAGATGTCAGGAATGCCAATTTAAGGGCAACCTTGTGCATGCTCCCGCTGTATATCTACACGCATTAGGAACGCCATGGCCATTCCACACTTGGGCTCTAGATTTCGTTGGCTCCATTCGACCGGCCTCGCATGGGAACCAGTTTATCCTAACTGCGACCGAGTTGTTTACTAAATGGGTGGAGGCAGTGCCACTCAAGACAGCAAATGCGCTCGCAGTGGTCAATTTCGTTCAAGAAAACATTATATACAGGTTTGGAATCCCCAACACAATCCTTTCGGATAATGGCACCCCCTTTGTAAATCGCCAGGTGGCCGCGAAACTAGCAGAGTACAACATAGGGCAGGTCTGTTCCACTCCTTATTATCCAAAAGAGAATGGTCAAGCAGAAACAACCAACAAGACACTGTTGAGAATTTTGAGTAAGATGGTCGCAAATGATCACAAAAAGTGGATCAATTCTTTGAATATAGCATTATGGGCATATCGAACTTCGCCAAGGACTCCCACGGGAGTCTCCTGACGCGGATTACTAGCGCGTATTACGCAAGTGCACGGTCAAGTAGTAAGAGTGGAGTATTTTTAGAACTCAGGACAATCTCGCAACAAGCTTATAATTAACAAAATAGTGCAGTTCACTGAGTAACCGGAGTAAAAAGTGATGATTTGTGGTGTTTCCACCCCCAAACAAGTGGCTACGATCAATAACAAAAATAATAATAAACTGGAATTAAGAAGATTTCTTAATCAATTAATGGAGAGGACTAGGCAATCTCGTTGATCACCTAGGGTTGTAAACGATTTCCGAATTACCTGAGCAACACGTTAACTATATTCTAACTAAGCCGGGTAACAGCGCTGACTATCTCCTATCGGTCTCAAGTCATTCTACTTCACGGTAGACTACAATCTCCTATCGGTCTCTTGTGTCTACCGGTCCGTTCTAGTAGGCTAACGACATGCACGACAACGAGTCCTGTCGGTCCACCGTTGCACGAAACAGTCGAATCTCACCTACCGAATCTACCCACACTAGCCAATCCTAACACGTCTCTTCTCAGTCTCAGTGATTCGGGATTGATGTTCAAGTCTCATCCTAGTTAGTTAGAATCACTATCGTGCATTCGCTAACTAAGCAGTGTTTCCGGTTAGCTACTCCATTAACACTGAGTATTAAGCACGGTACATGAACAATTGAATTACAATATTGCTAACTTTAAGCATGAATCAACTATTGAACAAACCCTAGTTCTTGAACCCTAGTTTTATCTCCTAACCGTGTCACTCAATTAGGATTACTAAAATAAACAAGAATCTAGAATTGATTCAAAAGTTGAAATCAATAAATCATGAAGCAAAGATCAAATCCGGAAAATATTCATAGTTTACATGAACCCTAGGCTCTCAAATCGAGATGCCTAGCAAAAGTGTTTAGCTACTCATAGTTGAATAAGCAATACTCATGAGTTTCTCCATTAAAATTGAATAAGAAGAGTAGAAGAAATCAAACTCAAAGAAGCTTCAATGGTGGCTTCGTGTTCCTCTCCTCCTTCGTCTCCTTCTCTTCTCCTGTCTGTCTCCTTCTTTTCCCGTTCCTTTTTTTCTTCCCCCAATGAGACTCCTCTTAATTGTAGTCTGTTAGGTATTAATTATCTCCCATTAGGTTTAGGAGATCGTCCGTGTGTTTTTCTTCTTCTTAAGCAGATCGCACGACTTCCTTAAAGCAGATCGTGCGATCTGCTCAAGTATTATCTCTGATCGTGTGATCTGCTCAGGTATTATCTCTGATCATGTGATCTGCTCAGGTATTATCTCTGATCATGTGATCTCCTTAGATCCTACGACCATCCACTCTGATCGTGGAAACAGTGAGTTGCTCAATTTTCTCCTCCGAATTTATTCTAAGTCTTGCTCCAGATCACACGATCTCAGTTTTGCAAGTCGTGTGATCTGCTGATCTTGTCGTCTTCTCTCCAATCACGAGCTTTGTCTCAATTTCCGAAGTTCGTTTCTCCTCTTCTTTCAGTCTCCGAGTTACGTTTCCTGTCAAAACAACACGAAACACACCCGTGCGATCAAACGTGACAAAATATCATAAAATAACGCGAGAAACGCCCGGATTTACAAGTTATCGCTCAAAGCTACATTTACTAAATTTCCTCAAGTTCATAGTGTAAAACTAACATATTCTACCCGGAAATCACACAAAAATGATAGCAAATTGTGTAAGAAATATAACTCTAATACAGAGTTATCAAATCCCCCACACTACCTTTTTGCGCGTCCCGAGCAAAATTAAAAACATCTCCCACACTATGACTTTCAATCCACCGAATTGCATTCCACTCCCCTAGCCATGTGACACAAACAACTCACACACACAATGCAATCTACATGATTATAGACAATGCAACTCGATTATCAAACAATGCAAAAATTGAAACAACACAAATATTTTTTTCTTTTTAGTTAGAGATCGGGCAATCTCAAAAAGTAAACCGGCAAGTCATAAGGCTCTCATATTCCCTCGGAAATTCTATAACTTTGGTGATCGGTAGAACTTGCGGCCAGTTTCGTTAGACAGAACGGGCACGAACACAAAATAAGTTGCTTTCGCACACTCATCAAACATATCCCTAGCACTTACCATCCGAGCTATTTATCCACGGGTTTACATTGCTGAAGGCTTAGGACGGGTAGGATAGGATATTTAGAAGCGCAGTCCTAGACGTCATGAACTCACAAAACCCGATTCTCACACTCCCTCACCAAAATCCAAGGAACCACACCGAATCTCACTACTCCGGCCCTCATTCCCTCAATCTTGGTGCAAAGCCGTTCTCGCGGCCACAAATGTGAAGAAGTGATCTCGAACAATAGCTAATATCCCCGGTCTTCAATTTCAAGCTTGCTCCTTTATTCCCTTTCACTTTCAATTTCTCTTTTACTTTCTTTCTTTTTTTTTCTTTCATTTCCACACAATACATTAAGCACATGGAGCCGACAATACGATAGTAATATCCGAGGAGATCAAATGTCAAAATTAGATAACATGGGGGTGGACTTTGTCAAATCAGTGATGTAATAACATAGATGTCGACACCCCCACACTTGATGCAAAGCAAATCACGAACCCAGTAGTCAATGTGTAAACGTGCTTTTCCAACCGATCCTCCTCATCACCTAAGGTATAGAGAATATAAATAAAACATAAGCACGACCTCCTATAAAATCAACCAACCCCCACCTCATGACGTGCAGAAAGAATATCCCGCACTACGGTACTCCACCTTTGATCGTGGTGTAAGGACACGACTCACCGCCACACCGAAGGGTGCTACCGTCTCTAACTCACCCTCACATCCCCTCAAAAGATGACATGTAAGAGAATCCACGTAAGATGTATCAATTCAGCACGCCCTCATCGAACCTCCCTATCTCGACTCCCTCTATCATGACGCATAGGAAAGGGCCATTCTAACAAGTGATGAAAGTCACAATGAAAGGCTTCCTAGGCTAGAGGCTGTGAATAAAAGGGGTAAACGGCTCAATAGGGGTAACTAGTGGACCTAGGAGATGGAGACGGGACGTGAGGCCCCCATAAAAATCACTCGCACAGCTGTTCCGTTGCAACTACGAGGAGGGTTGACGACTACCTAAGTGACGGTGGTGTAGCGCTAGTAGGATAACCAGTCTGAGAGGCAACTACTCGCATTTCTAATGTGCATTAGCCCTATAAGTCTTCCTACTCCAGATTCTCGCGTCTACCTCACCTCAGAATTTCATACTCCTAGAGAATTCTATCATTAAGCCCTCTCCACATTCACTCTCTTTGATTGCCCTTTCTCAAAAGTTTTTAAATTTTTATGATTTTTGAATTTCCTAACTCTATATGCTTTTGGCCAACTCGATTAAGCACATGTTTTGGGTAGGGGACTCAATAAAGTAAAAGTGCTAATAAAATGCATAAACTACACAATCCTACCACAAACCAACACAATACGAACACATAACTATATGTAACAAGGCGATGCAAACAAAGACATGTCTAGTGAAAGTAGATAAAAACTCCCCCACATTTAAGCGTTTCGTTGTCCTCAACGAATTTAGAGATAATGAGGGAGGACTCATCGCTTAAATGTGCAGGCGGTGGATTTTAACATTTATTGCTCAAAATGTAGATTAGAGAGAGTGTTAGAGGTACCTGGGTGCCCGGACCTACATGAGCACCGTTGCCGCGAAATTGCAACAAGAAGGGGTCTTGTGGACCGTTGACAATTTCCGGAGAAGTCTCTACGCGCCCGGATTCCGATGTGCAGCTAAGATATAAACTGTAGCCCACTCATGCGTATGGCACTCAACATATTGGGACTGCTCCTCGACCTCGAGCAATTCTCTATATCTTTTATGCATACTCCTGTGGGGTCTTTTCTTTCCACAATTTCGTGCAATCTCTAACACGCACATCAAGAAGGGGAATCCGGTGCGTCTTCTGTACCTGTGTCCCTGCACACTGATTGGAAAAATAAGTCCACTCTCTCTCACCCCTCATAGTCAAATATAGAGAACTCATAAATAAATAAAAAACAAAAACAAAACACATCCTACTCTACATGGGTTGCCTCCCAAGCAGCGCTTGTAATTTAAGGTCGACGGCCCGACCATGTTACCTCTTCCACCTCACGAGGGTGGTCTGACACATTGTGCCGCTTCCAACTTTGCTTTCCTGTGCTGAATTTAAAACACTGCTTCATGTGCTTGCACCGCTGATGGCTTGTTCCTTTCACAATAATCAGGTGGATCCCCTTGTGACAACTCTGGGATTTGGCGCTTCACTGACACAGAAAATGGAACCCCTGGCTGATACTCCCACGAGTATTGGGGCGTCGGTTTGAAGACCCGAAACGTCTCAATGTCATCATTGACCCTCATAATCAGCTCTCCATTCTCTACGTCAATGAGAGTACGACCCGTCGCTAGGAACGGTCTGCCCAAAATGATAGGCACATCACCTGCTGGCAATTCCAATATAACCAAATCCGCAGGAATTATAAGGCTGCCGACCCTCACAAGGACATCATGTATCATCCCACAAGCTCTCTTGGATGATCTGTCTGCAAATTGGAGAGTGATACAAGTTCTTGAAGGCTCCCCCACACTTAGCTTTTTGAATACCGACAACGGCATCGAATTCACGCTCGCTCCCAAATCACAGAGAGCCCTTCCCGTGTAGGCATCACCCAAGGTAGCTTCAATGACAAAACTACCTGGATCCTTCTTTTTCTTAGGTAGCCCATGCAAAACACATGAACTAACCTGTTCATTTAAGTTCACTCTTTGAAATTCATCCACTGCTTTTTTACCTAGGACTGCATCTTTAATAAACTTTGCATATTTTGGCATCTTTTGAAGTGCCTCAATCAACGGAATATTAATGTGCAGTTTTGAGAACACGTTTAGGAATCGCCTGTATTCCTCAGAATCGTCCTTCTTCTTCCTAGTACGTAATGAAAATGGTAGTTCTGGAGAAGAAGGAGATGGAAGTAGTACCTCAGTAGATTTCTCTGCATCCTGGTGAATCATGCTCTTTGATTGGGGGATCATGACAGGTGTCTTCTCAGAATTGAAGACTTCATGTTCCTTTTCCTTAGATGCTGTAGCTCTGGCATGAATCGGATATGGTGGATCCTCAAGTGCAATACCACTTCGAGTTGTGATGGCTTGAGCTTGCTCCTCAGAAGTATGAACAATGTTGCTTGGTGCTCTTTGTTCGATTTGCTCTTTCAGATCTTTTATTTCTGCTTGAGCCACCTGAAGTGCAATTGCCAAGGAGCTGACATGTGTGGACATGTCCGTCATGTGCTGAGCCATTACCTTTATTATTCCTGTCATCTCGGACAAATCAGAAGGTGGTACTGGCTGCTGCTGATGCATCTCTGGACTAGCTACTTCATGCACTACCTCCACCGCATTCACCTGCACCATGCTATGTGCCAGTGAGCTATGCTTCATCGGTTCGTGATGCTGGCACTCATGATCCAAGCTCTCCTCTTGCTCAACCACACGTCTTATCAACTCATATGCACCCTCCACATCACATTTGAACAAGAATCTACCTCTAGCTCCCAAATCGATCTTATTTTTATCAGCCTTGTCAAGACCATTATAGAATACCTGAATGATATGAGCTCTGTCAATGCCATGATTGGGGCATTTACGCAACAATAAAGTGAGGCGCTCCCATGCTGTGATGAGTGATTCATTCTGCTCTTGCTTGAAATTCCATATCTCGTTCTGCAGCTGAATCATACGTGATATTGGAAAGAATTCGCACATAAACTGAGAGACACAATCTTCCCACGTTGTGATTGAGTTGGAAGGCAAAGAATCCAGCCAATCTTTAGCAGTTCCCGTGAGGCAGTGAGGAAATAACAGCAGTTTAAGTGATTCAGCAGTGACCCCCTTGTAGCGTATTACCTGGCACGTGTTCTGAAATTTTCCGATGAATGCATGAGGATCTTCATCATTTGTGCCAGAGTAGGTTCCCATCTCTTGTATGAACTGAATTGTGGAGAGCTTGAGGCATAAATTTTCTGCTTGAATTGGTGGCGCCACAATAGCTGGCTGAGTTCCTTTCAGGTTCGCCTCAAATGCCTGGATGATCGTTTTCCCAGACTTGTTATATGGCTTTGAGTACTGCCTAGCCATTGTTGCCCGCAGTAATTTTTCAGCCTCAACTAACCTGGCTTCCATCTGTTCTCGGGTGGGGCTACTCGGCTCTTCGCCCTCTGCCATCGTAACCTGAGATCACAGCACTAGCAAACCCGTGAGGTAACAGATAGTGAACAAAAAATAAATAAAATTAAACTAAACTAATTGTTAATTAAAGACTTGTTAACCGTTGTCCCCGGCAACGGCGCCAAAAACTTGACGCGGATTACTAGCGCGTATTACGCAAGTGCACGGTCAAGTAGTAAGAGTGGAGTATTTTTAGAACTTCGGGTTGTCGAACCCTCGAGGAAAATCTCGCAACAAGTTTATAATTAACAAAATAGTGCAGTTCACTGAGTAACCGGAGTAAAAAGTGATGATTTGTGGGGTTGCCACCCCCAAACAAGTGGCTGCGATCAATAACAAAAATAATAATAAACTGGAATTAAGAAGATTTCTTAATCAATTAATGGAGAGGACTAGGCAATCTCGTTGATCACCTAGGGTTGTAAACGATTTCGAATTATCTGAGCAACACGTTAACTATATTCTAACTAAGCCGGGTAACAGCGCTGACTATCTCCTATCGGTCTCAAGTCATTCTACTTCACGGTAGACTACAATCTCCTATCGGTCTCTTGTGTCTACCGGTCCGTTCTAGTAGGCTAACGACATGCACGAAAACGAGTCCTATCGGTCCACCGTTGCACGAAACAGTCGAATCTCACCTACCGAATCTACCCACACTAGCCAATCCTAACACGTCTCTTCTCAGTCTCAGTGATTCGGGATTGATGTTCAAGTCTCATCCTAGTTAGTTAGAATCACTATCGTGCATTCGCTAACTAAGCAGTGTTTCCGGTTAGCTACTCCATTAACACTGAGTATTAAGCACGGTACATGAACAATTGAATTACAATATTGCTAACTTTAAGCATGAATCAACTATTGAACAAACCCTAGTTCTTGAACCCTAGTTTTATCTCCTAACCGTGTCACTCAATTATTATTACTAAAATAAACAAGAATCTAGAATTGATTCAAAAGTTGAAATCAATAAATCATGAAGCAAAGATCAAATCCGGAAAATATTCATCGTTTACATGAACCCTAGGCTCTCAAATCGAGATGCCTAGCAAAAGTGTTTAGCTACTCATAGTTGAATAAGCAATACTCATGAGTTTCTCCATTAAAATTGAATAAGAAGAGTAGAAGAAATCAAACTCAAAGAAGCTTCAATGGTGGCTTCGTGTTCCTCTCTTCCTTCGTCTCCTTCTCTTCTCCTGTCTGTCTCCTTCTTTTCCCGTTCCTTTTCTTCTTCCCCCAATGAGACTCCTCTTAATTGTAGTCTGTTAGGTATTAATTATCTCCCATTAGGTTTAGGAGATCGTCCGTGTGTTTTTCTTCTTCTTAAGCAGATCGCACGACTTCCTTAAAGCAGATCGTGCGATCTGCTCAAGTATTATCTCTGATCGTGTGATCTGCTCAGGTATTATCTCTGATCATGTGATCTGCTCAGGTATTATCTCTGATCATGTGATCTCCTTAGATCCTACGACCATCCACTCTGATCGTGGAAACAGTGAGTTGCTCAATTTTCTCCTCCGAATTTATTCTAAGTCTTGCTCCAGATCACACGATCTCAGTTTTGCAAGTCGTGTGATCTGCTGATCTTGTCGTCTTCTCTCCAATCACGAGCTTTGTCTCAATTTCGGAAGTTTGTTTCTCCTCTTCTTTCAGTCTCCGAGTTACGTTTCCTGTCAAAACAACACGAAACACACCCGTGCGATCAAACGTGACAAAATATCATAAAATAACGCGAGAAACGCCCGGATTTACAAGTTATCGCTCAAAGCTACATTTACTAAATTTCCTCAAGTTCATAGTGTAAAACTAACATATTCTACCCGGAAATCACACAAAAACGATATCAAATTGTGTAAGAAATATAACTCTAATACAGAGTTATCATCTCCCTGTTCCTTCTTTTTTATGGGGCTAAAGCCGTTGTACCGGCGGAAGTAAAAGTTAACTCTGCGAGATTAGCCTTTCATGCATTGTATGACAATCAACGTGACCATGAATTGATTTTGTTGGAAGAGAAGCGCGAACAGGCTAAGCGAGCCAACAAAAGGTACAAAGAGAGGATTGCTCGTGCCTACAATAAAACAGTTCAACACCGAGACTTTGCGGTTGGGGACTTGGTCTTACGAGCTTCAGATCATTGCATGCGGGAAAGCAGCCCATCCAAAGTTCGCAGCTAACTGGGAAGGACCGTTCGAGGTTAAAGAAGTTTTTGACAGTGGTTACTGCACAATACAGAGGCTTCATGGGACTACCACAACCCCAAGTCCGATCAACATGCGTTGGATCAAAAAGTATTATCCTTAGCCTCTCTCTCTCTTTACATACATTGGATTCAAATGTCTGTTGGATTGTATGTCTAGTCTTCCGGTGAATTCATGCGTTGCCTCCCATATGAGGAATTTGTAATCTTGCCTCTCCCATATGAGGGTGCTTTTAATAAAAGAATTCTCCCATATGAGAAGAATTTTATTACCTTAGTCGTCTCTTGTCATTTTATTTGCTTCTTTGCTTACTTACAACAAAAGCCTATCTGCTTAGATAGCAGCCATAATATATGATCCCATGCGATCTAAAGCCTATCTCCGAGATAGCAGCAATGTTTAAATACGATCTTAAGTGATCCAAAAGCCTATCTGCCTAGATAGCAGCGAAAGGAACAACGCCCTTGTGCGAACAAGCCTATCTGCCGAGATAGCAGCAATGTTTAAGAATGATCTTGACTGATCTACAAGCCTATCTGCCTAGATAGCAGCAATAATAACAATGCCTTTGTGCAAGCAAAGCCTATCTGCTCAGATAGCAACAATATTGAATCATGATCTTAACTGATCTGCAAGCCTATCTTCTTACATAACAAGCTATAGCAACAATGCCTCGTGCGATGCAAAACTTATCAGCTTGATATAAAAATTATTCAGGTAATATCCGAATGCAAAACGCGAAAGAAACATAACTTGTTTCGTCGTGTAGCAAACACGCATGCGATATTCCAATTTGTTGTATCGAACTGAAACATCAAATACCAAAATGCATTTCATTAACAGTCAAAATGATTTACAATTTATCTGTCTAGATAGCATCTTACAAGCAAAAGCTCATACTAAGCAAATTTCCTACTATGAAATGAACGGCCTACAGGACCTAATAAAAGCTATGCGACGCTATCGTCGATGTCCTAGATCTGAACAGGGCCATGAACCTCATGTCCTGGCGGATGCGGACGTGAAGAACAAGTGGAGAACAGCTCCTGGGGCAGGAAGCTTATTGTGCAGAGCGACGAGCGCCATGGCTCGTCACACCTTGTTCAAAACAATGGTGGCAAATAGTTATCCTCCAGGAAATCTGGAGGAGAAACACACCATTCATTACGATTCGGTAAAAAGGTCAGTATGGAACTGCACCTCGCCGGAAGGCCGCCGGAGATACGACCTGCAAACATAATAGACGAAGAAAAATCTTCGTAGAAGCATGAAGTATTATGTAAATCTTCTTCAAAGTAATCACGAAGATCGGTGAGCTTTATAAAGAATATCTTGGGAGCTTTTTCTATGGCACAAGCCACAAACTCAGGTTTCACAACCTCAAATCGCCATGAATCAACAAAGGACAAGCATTGAGGCCAGCAGTCATAAGGACTCATGGTAAGCCACATTTTGGGATGAAGGACCCGAGCAGCAAGAGGCGGGGTTTATATACACTCCATAAGGGACTCTTTAGTTCCCTGGCTGAGTAAGCAAAGCTTGAGAAACGAGTAAGAATCATTACTTACGTCTCAAAAGAGGTAAAAATTAATTACCCTACTAAAGGCTATGGCGATTCGGTGGCACGCCCTAATTAATGACGGAAGGTCATAATAAGGATGGGGCTCCCAAGGAAGTCGTGCTTATCTAATAAATCATTTGAGCGAAAATCAAGGCAGATACGTCACCATGTGACATCATAATTGATACGCATCAAGATATGAGTGCAAAATCCTCAAAGGGGCAAAATGGGACATAAATTTTCAAACAAAAAAAAGGGAAAGAAGCACTAGCATTACAATAATATTTTTGTGTTTATAAAATAAATCATTGACTAAAGGATCTTCTGGAGAGAACAAGAGCGACGTCTCACTTGCTTGGTCCACTTCTTGCTTCAACTGCTCGTACTTGGCATTCATCGCATGAAAGAGGTTGACAGCTTCTTCAGCCTTTTTCATTTGTTCCTCTAACTTCCGTCTTTCAGATGCGAGTTTGTGGTAGCCGCGCTTCAAACTCGCAGATGCGAGAATTCGGGTGATCCTGTTGAGAAGATACCCGAAGCCTAGCTTACCTTGAACTTTAGCCTGAAGCCCCTTGCATGTGATATAAAGCAACCGTGCGCTATTAGGATAAATGGTCGCAGGGGTGGCCACAGAAATTGGCTCCAGGATCCAAATGGCTTCAGTCAAGAAAAGCCTCCTGTCATAAGGCTGTATCTCCAGAGATTTCGCGAATGACCATGGGTATGAGAGGCGCATCCTTATTAGCCAATCCACATCAGGTTGCTTCATTCCTGACAAAAATGATCCAAGTTTAGAGCGTGAAAGCTTTTAAATAAAGGCGTAGAATGCGAAAAATGGTAACATACCAGTCCCTTCATGGATCTCACGCAAAGAAGGAATGCGCATTGTTGGAAAAGCTGAAGCATGCCCTTGTTGCATTGCTTGCCTGTGAGCCACGAGTTTGAGCTCATCATAGTTGGCAGGGAGGGTATAAGTTGCAGCAGGTGCGACGGGCGCTCCAACTTGTGAACTCCAAAAACTCCATGCTGGGGGAACCTGTAAAAGCTCTACCTCGGTGGAAGGAACGGTGGCAGTAGTGACTGCTGCTTGACTAGGAACTTCTTCAGCCGCGAGAAGTCCTTGTGGCTCGGGAGTATTCATTTGAGCATCAACATTTGCATGAGATGCTACATCTTCCATGACCTGTTCATTTTCATGAACTTCAGCTCCAGCACCCTCCGCTTCCATTTCCTCAGCTGCAGCATCAACATCTTCTTCCCTTAATACGGTGTCAGCCTCAGCATCGTCAGATACCTCGATGATGTCTTTCAGAGGTTTTCCTACATACTCAGTAGCTGCAATAGGCTTCTCAACATGAGGGACTCGCTCTGGTGCATAAGATGTAGAGAGCTGACTCCTTTGTTCCGGCATATCCTCGTTAGGGTCGTCAACACCTGCCTCGCCGATCACCTCTCTAGCAGTTGATACATTGCAAGGGGAACCCTGTGTGGTGGCAGCATCACCTGCGATGCAACACAGAAAATATTAAAGGTAACTTGCATCATACATAATATTTTATTTCTGATAGATCAAAGTGAGCACCTCCACACTTAGGTGGGATCGCAGCACCTTCATCATATGTTAAAGATGCGACACCATATCCTACTAGAGTATCCTCATTAAGCACAGGGGGTGAGAAGAAACTCGTTACAACGAGAAGTTGGTTATTAAGCCTGGTTTACAAACATTGTTTGAATGATTACCTGAGGGCTCACCACACTTGCCTACTAGCCATCGGCGAATATCATCTTTTGATAAGCCATGCTTTAACGCACCAATGATTACTTCTTGGTAAGTCACAGCAAGGTTAAAAATCTCACCTTCTTTGCCGCCTGCGATCTCCTCAAAGTCCTCTTGAGCTTCTTCCAAAGCAGTCGCATTCGTGTTATCAACCTGCTGCTCTTCCAAACTTCTCCTTTTTATGAGCTCGATTTCATCCTCCTCGAGATTCCTCCTTCTCTCTTCTGCCTCAGCAGCCATTCTCTCAGACTCAGCAAGAATATCTTCGTCTATGGTCTCGCTGGAAGCGCCAGAGCGAGAACCCTTGGTCTTTTTCTTCTCTTTGGCCAGGAGGCCGCTGATGGTTTCTCTGTTATCACCTGCGAAAGTAAAAACTAATTAGCAACTATTGCAAGAGATAAAGTATGAAGAAGACAAGTTTGCTTGAGATACCTTCCGAATCTTCTTCTCGTATCTCACCTCTTTCTTCCTCTCTTTCGCTTTCTCCTCTCTCTTCATCATCTCTTTCTCTCACTTCTCTTCCCACGTCCTCGTCTTCCTCTTCTTCCTGACCAAAAGGAACGAAAGTCTCAACCGCGAGCTCTTTTCTGCGCTTTGCTTGGCATGCGACCTTTTCCTTTGTCTTTAAAGGCAAGAAACTTCGCAGGAGACGAAGTTGGAGCACTTTTAGGAGGGGAGGAGATCGTAATGCCCTTTTGCTTTTGCCTCTTGGCCCTTGGGGCAACCTCTGCCTCCACTATGGGAGTATTGTCTATCAGCGAGCTGGCAAACGCATCCATTTCCTCGCGAATCAGAGTCTCTACTTGGGGAGCCAGTCCTATTGTTACAGGAATTTCCTTGCCTTGCCTTTTCGCGACAACAATAGAGTTGATCAGCGATTTGGAGCGCTCCCCAGATGCGAACCTCCTCAGATAGCACTAAAACAGAAAATGGGGTGCAAGTTTCAATGCGCCAAGAGAAAGAAGTTTAGCACGCATAAAAGAATTTTTTTACCTTGGCAAAATCTTCGCTGTACTTGATAACATGCGAAGCTCCCTCCCTAACAGCGGTCATCTTCTCCCCAAGAATGGTGGATGGGCATAAGTGATTGTCAAGATCCATAAATGAGTAAAAGCCATACTGGGAATCATCCAAGCTGCAATTATGACGGAATGGAAAGGCATTCCTTTTGATCGCAGGAGCTTTGCTGGGCTGAGGATTTGAGTGCGTCTCGAACTTGGCTTGCTGAGCAGCCCAGTAAGAAATCCAATTCCTAGAGAGGCGACCTTCACGGCTACCTGAAGGTTGGGTGAAGGGCAGGTTACTCAGAAAGATTGTTTGGCACTCACCTGACAACAGTCGCTTGTAGCAGCCTCTTGCGATTGACTTAGGCCAAATGGAAGGCGCCACTGCATCGAAGCCAAAATGGGGACAGACGCGAGTTGGGTCAACGTCGACTGTGATCTTTTCATACCTGGGAGTAAGTTCAGGGACATATTTTAGCAAGAGCAGGAAGGGAACCCCTTAGGCACCGGCAGAAGAATTCGCGGTAGATTTGGCGGGGTATACCTTCGGGAACCATCGGACATTTTCAATACGCGTGGCATAAGGCCTAGCTGTAAAATTGCTCAGGTCATCGCATATCAGACTCCAGGTGCACTTGGGAAGATTAGTGCTAAACCATCGAGCAGCTCTCCCACTGGAAAGTTCAGTCTCCGCGCCTGGGACGCACCGCTTGCTGGGCCTAAAAGGAACGGGAGCATAAGAGGGCCATCGCTCAAAAACCCACATGGTAAGGAATGCAATGTTGACATAAGTCAACACATCAAGACGACCGCGAGAGTCCTTGATCGCCACTACCAGCTGGTCCAATCGATGATACAAGGTGCCCAAGACTAGAGGCCCAAGTGCGAATCTTTGGCCGAGGGCCAACTTAACAGCAAGGGGGAGGACATGATAATAAAACCCCATCATGAGGATGACCATCAATCAAGTACCTCGACAACCAGGCACAGAGGAAGCCACGCAAGGTTAAATGGTAAGCTTTTCCCTCTATATAATTCTTCGCATCTGGATCCTTGTCCAGAATTTCCTCGGTAATACTACCATTCGCATAGTCGCGAAAGAAGTATTGCACCCACTTGCCCCAGGTGTTCTTCGCAGAAGTTTCAACAAGCTGCCATTCGGGAAGAACTTTCGCAGATGTCCAGAGAGTAGAGATTTTCTTCACCTTGTTTAGGCATTCTTCCATCTGCGCATATAGAGCAAGCATCGGAGCAGTCCTCAAAGGGCTCAGGGGATCCACTTCGCCCACAGGAGAAAGGTCATACAAGATTTGTACATCTTCCAAAGTAGGAGCAGCCTCGAACTCAGCAACATGGAAGGTGTGGGTCGCAGGTGAATAGCGAGAAAGAAGGTTTAGAAGCATGGATGGGTCCAGCTTCACGGCAGCACCCTTCATAGCACGAACTGCGAAATAAATCCCAGCATTGTCTAAAGTGATGGAATGGTGGGTCAATACGTGGTCAATCCATTCATCCATCAAATCCAATTTTTGTAAAAAGGCCTGGGTAGAAATTGCAGTATGAGGGAAAAACCCATTTTCAACTCCTAATCTAACCACATCTTTGGAGTCGATTAACTCTAACATGGCTGCATTGGTAGGCGGAGTCAGAGTTCGCAATTCTCCGGAGGGGGCAGGAGTCGGTAGATTCTTCACCTTAACCCTAGCATGATAAAAATCCTTTCCACCCAAATAGGGGGCTTTTCTCCACAAGGTCTTTGGAAGATCAGGTATTTCTTCAGGTTTAACGGGCTTAGATCCTTTTGTCTTGGCCATTCCTGCAGAAAAGCAAGAAAAAGGGGGGGGAGCAATATACTCACTTTCAGTTTAAATTTCAGTTCATATTCAGGAAGATTCAGGAAGCAATTATGGTTTGTTTTGAAATCAGAAGAAGATGAACAGTTTGGGGTCAGTTCTGGGTTTAGAATCTCAGAATTTCAGAAGTTCACAGTTCGAAATCGTCTCAATATGGTGATTCAATCTTTTGGGGTTTAAGAAGAGCCTCTTTTGCATTTTTCAATAAATGGTGTATTCTAGATAACTCTGGGTTTACAGATCCAAGACAGTTCAAAGATACACAAGTACATTAATGGAATCGAGCAAAGCCAACCTTGTTTTGGTGAAGCGAGTTGAAGGAGACGATTGACAAGGAAGAACTTGTGGTTGATTACTTGAATCTGCTCTTTAAGGCTTCCAGGTAACATTCACTTTAGAGAGAGAAGTGATGTTTTGCAACAATGGAGGGCATAGAGTATTTAATCAAAAACAATGAGGAGTCGCGTCCTTTGAGTAGTCGAATCGCAACCGTCGAATCGCGCAATCACAGGACGAGCTGACGTCACGCCTAAAACCCTAAAAGAACAGACGACATGACTCTAGGGATTATAGGTCATAATGGCACGCACGGGGGCTGATTTTGCGTGTATTTGAATTGGTGCGTGGCAACGACGCGTGCACTGGTTTCTGCGCATTAAAGCCTATCTGGCTAGGTGTCTTCACGCGCAAAAATGGGGCTAATGTAGATAGTGCTTTCTATACAGGCAAGATCTTTGCCACGTGGCGATCATCCAGCACACCTAGCTGTGCTCCACGCACACTGGATCACCACCCGTGCTGATCCACGTGGGGGCTGCGAGACAGGGCCCTCGCATACCACCACACGGGACTTGTAGGGACTTAGTGGTTTGGAGGCTAGAGTAAGTCCTGTCGCGCGCGAGCGACAACCAAGCCCGCGCGCGACCTTTAGTAACTGCTTTGAGAGATTTATGGCACGAGCTCCATAAACCCGGCCAACCTCATAACGATTCCGATATGCGCGGACGAAGTGCGTAACGGTTCCTATATACGCGGGCGAACGTGTCGTTGTGGTTAAGCTAATTAAGCCGCCATTAATGGGCGCATTAACCCACTACAACGGTCACATTCTCCGTTATATATAGAATCATTAACTCTTCCATAAAAAGACGAATCACCTGAACTACGTGGAAGCTCTGCCAAAACTCTGTCTCTCTCTCATAGAGTTACCATTGTCTTACTCTCTCCCTACACACACCCTACTCCTTTCGTGTTCTTTCTATCCCCTGCTTTTGGTGTATATTGAATCCTCCTTAAAGGATTCTCTCGTACACAGATGTGTATGAGATAGACATGTTAGTACATATCATTTTATGATAATTAATTACTCCCCTCTCCTTATGTGTCAGTAAAAATTACAAAACACGTTTGCAAAGTAAAACTATTCAAAATATGTATAACATGTATGTATAAGTGTTAAATGTTTAGTTATTTATTACGTCATCGTGCTGGCTTGGGTCGGGCTGGGCTGAGGAGGTCGAACCCAAGCCCAGTCCATTCATGGTTCAGGCTCGTTTTATTTGCCCAAGCCCATATTGGCTGAAATTTCCCAGACCTACCCACACTGGGTTAGGTTGGGCGTGTTGGTTGGGCCACTGAGCCAATGCCAGGCCTAAGACTTACCCTTCCTGAGTTATAAATGACTAGATTTTCCTAAGAAAATAGAAATGGCCAGATGTGTTGACTCAAGATCCCTGAATGTGTTTTGGTTGGTAATTGTTTTGAGTGATGAAAGACAAAAGACAAAGACAGAAGACTAAGACATAAGCAGCAAAGCATCTTAGTTATCTCAAGGCCTTGAGATATTGACTGAACTTCAAAGCCTTGAGTTATTCTATTCTGCTATATGTTCTAACATTTCCGTGTTGCAGATCTGATTATACAAATCAGTGGCTTATTGCATATACTTTTGGATTACATTATTTATATATCTAACACATTTGCAGATTATCAGAACAGGAAGAAGAATCAAAGTTATCTGGATTTAACTTTGAAGTTCTGTGAAGCAGGTTCAGAGCTCCAAGGCCTTGAGATGTGCCTTGAGCTGCTGACAGTTTTACCAGAACTTAGTTGATTCTTTCTTGCAGGTTGTGATTCTTAGTATTGTGATTATTTACTCACTTCTAAGTGTCTTAAACTTGTTTTTCATGATTCATATGTTTTAGAAGATATACAGGTTATTGTTCTAAGTCTGTTAAATAATTTTATCAGAAACTGTATAACCAAACAGTCACAGCACTGTTATCTTTCTGGATTTTGTTATTGCTGTGTTTCAATGCTGTTGCAGGGTTGCTAAACGTGCAAGAGCATTCTCAACAAAATCCAACGGATATCCACTTGAAGCTGTATGAATTTCAGTTGAAAACAGAAGGAGGATTTGTATGAACTGAGATCCTAAAATCTCTCAATCAGTTGCAGCTGTGGATAAAAGAGACTGGTTTGAATTTTGAAGAGGAGAGAGGCTTGCAGAATACTCAGAGAGGTGTGACAAAATCGTGGGAGATCATTCATTCAAACACACAATCATTCAAGCTTCATTCCAGACTCCTGAAGATCAAATCAATCCAGTTTTCCAGAAGAACACTTCCAGGCTTAAACAGCTTATCTTCATACTGTGTTCTTCACTTGTAATTCTATCTGTGTATATTTAGATTATCTTAAACCTCACTTAACCTAGTGGTTGGTTGTTCAAGTGAACAACAAAAGGTTCTTGTTAGCTCAACAGTTAGTAGCTGAAACTAGATAGGTTTGGAACCACAAGCCGTATAGGTGTAAGGGAAATCACTAAGGCTTTAAGATCTAGGGCTGTTTCTGTGTGAGTAATAAGAAGTGTTTGCCCAATCCTGGTGGGATTAGATCCCTCAGGCAGAGATTAGGTCCATTGGGACTGAACTCTGTAAATTGCTTTGTGTTCTTTACTTTTCAGTTTGATTATTATCTGCTGCATATAACTCAAATCAAACTAGGGTTCAAAAGCTGATTCTATTGTCCACAGTTCAAGGCCTTGAAGCTTACTATTTTGCCTTTGTAAGTTTCAGACAGTTTACTAAAATCTCAAGGCCTTGAGATTTGAGTTTCACACAAAGTCTTTCTGTTAAACTTTAAGTTTTGCAAAAAGTTTCCATACTCTATTCAACCCCCCCCCCTCTAGAGTATTTAGGTCATGTATTTAGTCTACATTACACACTTTCAAGATGTGTTAAGGCAGTTGAACCACCTTAAATTTTTGGATGAAAATGTTTTTTTTTCTTGAGATGAATCGGGGCAGGACACTATTTAACACATCTTTATAAGGCTATTGTGGTCATTTGAATTATAAGTGTGATGGTGTTCCAAATGTTGCTTTTGTTAACTGACCCAATGCGAAACTAACAAGTGTCAGGTCGTCAACTAGAGAGGTCTACGTGGCTCAGCGTTCGGGACAATATTGGATATAAAAAAAGATGGGTGAATGTGACACTTACTCATTTTTTTTGGATAATTCGGAAATTGAAATAAACGAAAATTTCACAAGATTACAACATCATTCCATAGTTTGCAAACAAACAAAGAAAACATCCTACATAATCATGACAATGCCCATCATATATGTGATGAGCAGGCCCTTAACAACATTCAGAGCATCGGTAACAAGAACCATATGATCATTCTGCTCCACTCCCAAGTTGTCCATAGCATTTGCCACTTCATTGGCATCTATCGGCAAAATATTGACCCTCCCATTCATTCTTTCCAAAATGATAATGTCATCCTTGATTTGGTTCCTCATTGAGATTTGACATTCCTTCTCCTTCCTAAAGATCTTCACGGATTCAAGGCAATCGCTTTCAATAGATGCATTGTACCAATCGTTATTGAAAATCACCGAGATCCCTCAATAAAAGGCCCATATCTCGCTCTCAAGGCTGGTGAAGTCAATCAACCTTCCCATAAATCCAAGTTGCCATTCCCCCCTTGCATTTCTACAAACACCTCCAAAGCCATCTTTATTATCGGACAATTCAACACACCCATTAACATTCACCTTCATTGTTCCTGCCATCGGAAAACACTTATTAGAATGTGATTTGTTGAAATTAAAAGATGAAAACTTAGGGATATAAGAGAATGCTCCCTGTATGTGCTTGATCTGGCGCCATATCTTTTCCACACACACTGTCACTGGTTCAAGCTTGTCATTAAAGATCGTCTCATTTCTCCTAAGCCATATATTCCACAAGGTAATCGGAAACAAAGTATCAGAACTAACATCACTGATGGTATCACGATTCTTAACATTCATGACCATCCAAATTTTGAAATTGTGCATGTTTTGGTTATACCCAGACCCCAGTAAATACCCCCAAACATATTTCCATATGTCAACAACTTTCTCACATTAAAAAAAAATGACCAATATTTTCAGCCACCAAGGAGCAAAGACTGCAAGTATCATCATCAATTAAGCCTCTAACTTTTCAGTTCACATTTGGCATGATTCTACCATGAATGACAGTCTAAAGAAAGTGAATCAATATGTGTGGAATTCTAAGTTTCCACAACTTGATCCAAGTTTCATTTCTAATACCACTTTTATCAATGAAATCATCATCAATATCATGGTAGAACCTTTCCAAAAGGGGATGTCCAAAACATCATGATGGTACAGAGGTAACACCACCTCCTTGACAATTGTCATGGAATCTCAATCAATAATATTTTCAATACAATGCAAATCTCAAGTTTGTTTAATAATATTAGTAACCGTTTTGACCCATAATGTTAACATTGCAGGTGTCGGCCAAATTTCTCTCACCACACCACCAATCTTTTTAAAGATCAATCTTTAGGCCATTACCAACACACCACTTGATATTTTATTTCAAAAAATTCTTAGTAGAATAAATCCCTTTCCAAATAGCAGAGGAGCTCTCCTTTTTTATTTGCAAAGATACTAGAATTTTTGAGGTACTTTTTCCTTAAAATCTTACACCAAGAAGCATCGTTGTTAAATTCAATATCCCAACTGGGTTTAGAAAGTAAAGCAAAATTTTGAACCCTAGCTTTCCTCACACCAAGACCACCATTCTCCTTATGGAGACACACAATATTCCAAATCACAAGATGCATTCTCCTTTTATCAGGGGTATCACCCCAAATAAAATCTCTACAAATTTTATCAATCTTATTATTAGCACTAATAAGCAATGGAAAGACTTGCATGGTATAAGCAGGAAGAGAGGCGAGAACACTCTTGGTAAGAGTAACTCTGCCTGCAAACGACAAATACTAACTCTTCCACCCAAAAAGAGGAACATGCACACAGGAAATAACCTCCTGAACAGTGGTTTTATTAAACTTATCATGCACCAGATTAATACCAAGATATTTGCCAAGGTCATTAGTACTCATTGTACAAAGGTGGAAGTGTCGTTTGCTCAATAGATTTATTGCAATCACTATTTGTGTCATGTTTGTTCATGTTCCAAATCTGGATTTGAGTGGCCTCAACTCATACTATGTGAGTCAAGTCCAAATTCCAAATTCGAACTAGACAACTATTTATAAATTTCTTAATTTTAACAAAAGTTCCAAACATGAAACATCAATATTATTTTAGAACAATTAATATAGAATTTCTTTACGTTAAACGTTTTTTTTTTAGTGTATCAACATTAAATATTTATTCTTTTATAATTTCTTAACGTTAAACGTTCATCTAAAAAAACGTTAAACGTTTAACTGTCACGGTAAATTATATAAGTTCACGCATTTTGAAATAGGAAACCTTTAATTTGTTGGGTGTCGCACAAGCAAGTAATAAAGCATATATAATTCATATGACATTCTCAGTGCACTATATTCATCATCAAATTTGAAAAAGAGTCAGAAGAAATGGTTCAATCCTCTTATTTTTCTTTCTCGAACCGAGAGATCCGTTGAAAAAATAAATATTTTTATAGATTATCTTCACTTAATTTCCTCTGCAATTCATTTTGACCAGCAAATTGTGGGTAATTGTGGGTATGGTTGAGGAGGCATGGTTGGTGGGTTTGTTTGGTGATGAGTGGTGCTCACAGCAGTTGTGTTGGTCAGAGGTTCTTGATACTGAGTTGTTAGGAATTTGGGAGAATATATGGATAGGTGTTAGTTGAGCCCAATGTAGGGGTGGAGCATTGAAATGGCTTTGATTTGGGGGAATTCCAACTCCATATTTGTTTGAGTGTTTGCTTAGTAAGTACTGGAGTTCGATTTAGTAGTTGTGGTGATGATAGGTTGTGGTTGTTGACGATGGTAGCTGTGGTAGAAAGGTTGAGATGATATTCACAGTGTTATTCATTAGTATGAAGTTGATTTTATTGCCCCCAAAACAAGGCCAACGACGAGAAAATTGCATGTAACATTGATGATGGAAGGGCGAAGGTAAGCAACATAGATTGGGGTTCAACAACAGCTTGATTATCCTCTGTTATGGTAGTCGCTCCTGCTCCATTTGGACCCCTTGTGTCCGCACTACCCAGAACAATCCTAAAACGGTGAATCTCGATCTACTCAAGTGGCGTCCAATTGCCCTACCAGATTGGTGGCAACACGACGCAACCTTCTCCCCTGGGCAATCAGATGATCAAAAATTGGATTATAATGAAAACAGATTCCAACCAACCCTATGACATTTAGCAGCAGTGCAGCATCCAGACAACCATAAACTCCCCTAAAGAGTGTTATGCTTTTTTTTGTGACCATGTAATATCTCATTTTTGGTGAAACATAAAATTAGTTTCTACGAGTCCTTTATCCGTTAAGTTTCTGTCTTATTACATTTATTAGTTTTTTTATAAATATTGACATTGACATATTCTATAGGAAACACTATTGAGGAAGGAAAAGATAATGGATCATGTAATTTTGGTAATGTTTTCATAATAGTAACAGTAGTTTTTGAAATTTCAGTTTCAAGAAATTGTTTTATATGACTAAAATAGTTTTATTTATTTTATCCTTGATAGAATATTTTAGCAATATTACTCTTCTGGAATAGTAGTGTGGTTGTTTTAACTACTCATCTTAAAAACAGTAAATAATGAATTTTCTAGTAAAAAAACTTGATGCTCTAAAAGGTGTTTAGTCTGAATAATTCTATTGTACAACTGTTGTAGTAATAATACCAAGCAGTTAAATCTTAGCAGCAGTAGGTATAAAATTCTACCGTTGTGGTTCAATAAAAATAGTCCTAAAACAATGGTTGTATGACTATGACCTTCCTTTGTCAAAAATGAAAGAAAAAAATAAAAAAAATAAAAAATAAAATAAAAAATAAAGAGAAATCGATCAAGTAACGTTTCTATAAGTATCACATACTTCGTACGCACCAAAGGCCAAATAAGAGTTAATTGGTTCTAGTAGAATGTTGTGAGTTGGCACCATAAGAGTGGTTCATGCTACAAGAGTCCCTCCTCGTCATATACCTTTGTAACACCAAAGTTATTCTCTACTAAGCTATACTTCACTGAGTAACGTTGATGAAGATGGCAAGTTTATCTTCTCAACTAGATTGAAAAAAAAAAATCATAGTTTGGGTGGTGTCACATGGTAAGGTGGCGACTTTGGGTTGGTTCAAGTCACATGCAAGCCATGTCATGGAAGTGGCCATGTACGTGAAGGACTTGAACAACCCATACTTGGGCTTAGTCACGTTGGGACCGCGACGTCCATGCGCGACATGTGTTCGCGCGGGCGAGTCAGCTTCGCCTATAGTCAACACGTGTCCTCTTACGCGTCGCGATATTACTCGTCGCCCTCCCCTATAAATACGACCCGAGACTATAGTTAATTCTCATTCCAAATTTCGATCAAACACTGGAGAGAGAGAGAGAGACAGAGAGATTAGCGGAGGATATTATCGATATTAATTGGAGGTTCTAGAGGTTCTATAATCTTTATATTAGAAGCTTCGTCGGACCGAGGTAGGGAATCTCAACGTTATAGCCCTAAAAGTATTGCGTTGCCTGTTTATACGCTAGTCGTTGTACTGCTTCGATATAACTGTTATTATATCGAATTGTTATTACTGTGTCGATGCTATGCCTGATTATTGTCAAATTGTAAGCTGATATAGGATTCATATGGAGGTGCTGTCAAATTGCTATTTAAGTATATGAATCATACAGAGATGGGGCTGAAATTGCTATTCGAATATACTGTTGATATTCGTGACTATGCTGGATACATGCTATCAACCGTGTTGATTGTTGATATGCCGTTAGCATGATGATATTATCGATGTTGATGTTCATGCACAATTTGCATGTGCAATTAAATACAAAAGTGGAAAGATAAATGGACGGGGTTAGGGATTGTACATCCCTTGGGTCAAAGACCCTGATTGCACCCAAGGCCTGTTGCAGAAAGCACTGCCGGCTTGATGGCAGGTGGGGCAGTCCGCTCCCAGTTGAGAGTACGTATCCGGAGGGCGGCTGACTCACTTCGGGCTGCGACCGCGCATGTGAGCACCCCAGGTTCCATGAAGATAATAAAACGATGAAATAGTGGCATATGCATGACATAAACATGATTATATTGAACTGTGATAGCATGCTAATGTGATATGTGTACCATGAAACAATACGTGCTTGGACTGTTGCCTTGATGTTCTCTACTGAGCTTGCAGTAAGCTCACCCCTAACATTTTACAGGTACAAGTTATGATGGTAGTGACGGTCCAGTCCCTGAGTTGTCTTAGCTGGTTGGAGTGCTAGTTTATCTGTAGCTTTTGAGACGAGTCTCAACTCGTTTTTTCTGTAACATAGTTGGGTTGGGAATCGTTAGCAGCTCTGACTACTCTGTAACATATTTCAGTTTCTGTAATAAAACTTTGAGTTATTCAGTTCACCACTTGTTCGATTAGTTCCTTTAGTTTTATATAAAAAAAATCACCCCGGTTTACGGGCGTGACAGACCACCACAACCACAAAGACAGAAAGTGCGCCACTCACTCCACCAATAATATTGGAAGTGGTGCATAATGTCATGGGATGCATTTTTTTGTAGCTAAGTGACCCAATGTAATGGTCCGTGACACTATCTTAGCCCATAATAATTACTTAGCCCATATAATTTTCCTGTCACTTATGGAATTATCTAGAATTCCACCACTAGTTGTAGGAAGAATTATCTACATACTTGTAAGTAGGAGATGTGTAGAATCTTCCCTAAAAATATCTAGCTTGTAAGGAGGTGGGAACCTTCTAGGCTCTAATCTCCACCGTTGGATCGTACATTATGTAGAAGTTTCCAAGGGGGAGGCTCAAGTATAAATAGGAGTGGCCTCATTTACCACATCCATCCGTCAAAGCATTGTACTCTATTTTATAAGTAATAGAAGCTCTTTTCCTCAAATCTCTCTTTGTGATCTTTTGGTGTTCTTTAGGCTTACTTGATAGGGTAGTAAAGCAAGTAAGCCTATCAAGTGCGAAGGCTATCAAGATGGCTGCTCAAAGACACTCTTTCACTCTGCATCCTATCAAGTGAGAAGGCAACAATGCTTCAGACTGGGTAGTAAAGCAAAGATGGAGAAAACTATTACATGTTCTCCATAGAAATAAGAAGAGTATGCCAACTATGTCTTTAAAAAAAAAACCCAAATTAGAAGTGTACATCCATTGTTACTATCAGTACAACAAAAAAGAGATTCTCAATCTAGACAATGTTTAATAACTTAGTGAAATACTCATCGTTTGATTTTACTCACATTCGTGCAATAGAAAAGACCAAATTAAGAGCTCCTGAGGTAACCCTTTCACCATCCAGTTCATTCAAAGAGCTTCAACTCTTCAAATAGAGAGACTTACTCGAAGTCCTAAAACAAAGTATCTCTATTTGAAGTCCTAAAACAAAATCTCTCTATTTGAAGCTTGGATCAGAGAATTCATCATCTCTAATGGACGACCCAGCAGCGTTAACACTCAGATTCATCCTCTCGAGTAAGCTCTCGCCAGTAGCCTGTGATGATAAAAGTGAAATTCTTGGTCCAAATATGACATCAAAATTCACTGAAAAATCATGGCATACCTGAGTCCAGGTAATGTCATTTGATATTTCACAGTGCTGAAGTATAGCTTGAAAATTTGGTAGTCGAAAATATTTTTTAAGATCCCAAGTTGTTTGATGGGAAAATATATCAAGGCAAGTCATGCGTACATTCTACAAAATAATAAACATGAATTACTTCGGTTCTAATGCAGTAGTGCAAAAGAAATGAAATACATGTGGCAATTTATCATTTGTTTTTGAAAAATTCATAGCAAAATGTGGTTGAATTGAAGGAGAATCTCCATATGCACTTACATGGTAGGAATAAGTATAGGGAATGGTATTACTCAAAGCTTTTATGAATAAAGATGTCAAATAACTACCTATAGCTTAAAAAAGAAAATATCAAAAGCATAAATACCTCTCATAGCTTTCTGATTTTTGTTGACGACTCCAATTCTACTTTTCATCTTGACAACATAAAAACGTCATGTGCTTGAACATGAAGGGTGCACGTCGGAGGTAAAATATCACCCTTTGACGTACAGATTTAAGTGTGAATAAAATATTTAACACATAAAAAAAAGGTACGGAAGCATGACATACCTCTTCAAGATGTTTGATTTTTCTTGTGGAATCTAAAATAAATTGTTATTGTACAGAAGGAAAAAAACTCAAGGTGGAGTTAGGGATGGTACTAGTCTTGAGTGTAGTTCCCCGTGAATTAAAAATTTCAATATTTTGAATTTCATATGAATACATTATGGGTAAGAGATAAATATAAATGTACACAGACTAAAGAAAAATCATACCTCCAATGACATATTTTTTATTGAATACTAACACCAGTTCCACGTGGAATGACACGATCCTTTTCTTTACAGTCCATGCTCCTTTCTTGGGTTAAAACATGACATTTTTTCTTCTTTTGTCTACTGAAAATCTTTGATTCCTTCCTCTTGGAAGGTGGGAGACCTTTTTTCTAGTCACAACTGGATCAAGTATGTTCTCAACTTGATCAAGTACGGTTTGAGAATCATTCATAGGAGTTGTTATATAATTAGCATATTTTGTGCCATTTTCCATAAGCTCTTTTTTTTTTGCTTTGCAAATCAGTTCCATGACATATTTTGTACCTTCCTCACTGTCTCCCGCTATGTCGGAAACTTCACTGAATGCATCGTTCATCTTATCAATTCGAGATTGTTCCACAGTGACACTACGCTTGTTGTAACTTACTTTTACTCTTGTATCGCACCTCCTTATGTCTTTTCTCCAAAACCGTATGATGTACTTATCAGGAATTTTAAGCACATAATTGTGAAGCAACACCGTGATCGCATGTCGTCATAATTTCCCCTCAACTCAAACTTCTTACAGCTGCACCGGACATCGCAGTCATCTTCACTAAATGAAACTTTGAAGATCCTTCTTTTTCGCGTCAATCTTAACATTCTCTTTTATATCACATACCTGAAGTGTGCCTTCCATTTTTGATGAAAGAAATCACAATACATCTTACCAATAAGCTCCGCCTGAAACTCTTGAAATTTCGAGATTGTATAAATTTCTTGAGCTTGTTCTTCCATCTCAATGTATTCAATTGCACGAGGAATTTTCTTGAAAGAAGATCTATAGTCTTCTTTAGTCTCATTTTCAACTCTTTTAGCTAATGCATTGCCGTATTGCTCAAGGAACTGCTTCAAAGTAGTTTTAGAATTGACATAACCATCAAAGAATGCGTTGATACTTTCACTACGTTGTGTGGTTGACATTCCTGCCAAAAACTACTCTTCACATAACATGGTACCCAACGATGCCTCTCGTTATATAGTCCCTCCAACCATAGATTTCCATTTAATGCATATTTATCAATCAAACAGATCCATTTTTGTTCACATTTCTCAGGGCATTCTGAGTCATACACTGCATCTTGCAAAGAAGAACAAATGATCTCATATTGCTTGTAACTACCTAGCTTTTCCGGAATCTTTTTCATGATATGCCATAAGCACCACCTATGTCTAGTATTAGGAAAAACAATCTCAACTGCTTTTTTCATGGCTTTATCTTGGTCTGTAACTATACCATTAGGTAGGCAACCAAACATACATGCAAGCCAAGTCTGAAATAACCAAACAAATGTATCTGTATCCACATAAGAAATTAATGCACAACATAACAATGTTGATTGACCATGATGATTGACACCCACAAACGGAGCAAACGACATATCATATTTATTCGTCAAATATGTCGTGTCAAAAGTTATTACCTGGCCGAATCCCTTATAGGCGGCTATGCTCCTTGCATCTGCCCAAAATACATTCTTTAACCGACCTTCATCATCCAAATCCATGCTAAAGAAGAAATTTGAATTTTCAGCTTGCATCTTAAGAAAACATTTTTGAATAGCAGATGCATCTCCTTCAGCTAGTTGCAGTCGTCTCACCATTTGTATATAATTCCTGCAATCCTTTTATAAGAACGGGACATTCTCATGGCCTCCTGCTTCAACCACAAAGGAGTTGAAGTTTTTGTTAAGTCTTATACCAGCAATGTCATTGGTTTCAAGTCTCCTTTTCACATGACCCGCTATTTTTCGATTACAATGGAAAAATCGTGATTTGCTTGGACTTAACTTATGATTATGCTCAAGGTTGCCATAATTAATTCTCCATAACCCATCTGCATCCAAACTCCCTGCCAACCTAACTTTGCAATTAGTACTTGAAGTTGGACGCGGCTTGAGGCGATTTTTGGAAGAAAATCTTAACTTACCCCCTCGGGCACATGTAAATGTCACATATTTTACCTCACCACCATTGTATCTTTTAGTTGATATACATAATATAGGAAATCCAGTTCGTTCTTTGTAGAAAATATACATATCATCAACAGTTATGAAGTTTTCTCAACAATCGGCTTCTCAACTTCGTCTTGTGACCCTTCTATTTGGAGTTCATTGAGAGAATCTGTAGCTTCAATTTCTTATTCACCACTTAAATTCAACGTATTCTAAGATTGCGTCTTGTCCTCCATACCTACGGAGACATCGAAAGATATATTGAACAATTACAACAAGTGTCAATGAAAGGGAGCTAATGATTCTACGAACATGGAACATTATATAAGATCTAAAAGCACACAATAAGATTCTTAATACCTTAGACCAAAGTTACAAGAATTATATGTTATTGTTCATGTTATGAAACAGAACAAAAAGATAAAGTACCTCGTCGTAAGTTCAATGTGGAGTCTTTGTTTAATCGTACGAAAATTGTAATACTGCGTATATTTATCAGGGGTACTTTGGTAATTAAAAATGCAATAAACCAATTTTAGGTTGAGAATAATGACTTGGTTAATTTTTGGGAATTTTATTAGCGAGGAAACTCTTGTGAGAATTAAGAACGAGCCCCTAAATTTTTGCGCGACTCTTTTTATTTTTCTAAACGACCTCGCGATAGCGACCACCGCGCTACCCTACACATGTGCCACACCCAATAATTTTCATTTCTATTCTTTAATTAGAAGAAAAAACCCTTTTTTCTCTCATCTTTTGCTTCCTTTTCCCTCACGACAACTTCACCGCCTCACCTCCAATCGCGTCGTTCACCGATCCATTGGAATATATTTTGCCTAAGTGACCAGGGCTATATAATCCCCTTCCTCCTCTTTCCTCTCTCACACAACCACCATCATCATCACCTTCTTCTTCTCCGGCCACCACCAACACCACCACAACCACTTACCACCTCCACCTTCGGCCGAACAACACCGCCAACACCCCCACTGCTCTCTCTATGCCCAGTCTCTCTTCTCTCCCTCTATCTCTTTGTATTTATCTGTCCAGAACAGAGCAAAAGCAGAAACAGTGGCAGCGGCCTAAAGCCACCACCGTCACCACTGCTATCCTCGTCGGGAAAGAGGCCACCGAATCCACCACCTCCAACAAATCTGTTTATTCTCTGTCTTATTCTCTCTCTCCCCATCTATCTTGAACTAAGTAGCATAAGACGAAGAAGAAAGAGAAGCAGCGGAAGCTGTAGAAGCCGAACCCGCCGCCAAACACCATGTTTTCCGGCGAGGTTTTGGCCCAGCGAAACCGTCGCTACCCACCTATTTAAACCAGTGTGGATCGACCCTAGGAGGTCCGATTGAGCTTCACGATGCTTCATGCGAAGCCAAGAACCATCGGATAAGCTCCGGTCGAGCTCACCCCCGACGCCGTTTTTCGACGACTTGACCCGCTTCGTTTCTCGACCGTTTCTTGGGTTGGGTAAGCTCTAAATCTCGTCGTGAGTTAATTTCAATAGTCAAAATCGTGTCTTGCATGCTTTAATCCGTGTTTGGATCGAATACTTTGAATATTCAAGTTGGGGAGCTAGGTGTATTTTAAGAATGCTATTTTAAAAAATTTGGGGGTTGCGAGTGTCTTTTAAAGAAACTATTGGGGGATTAATTGTAGTTTATATATTATGAAATTATCATTAATTGAATTGTTAGCTTAGTTAATGCTATATTAATTTGTATTTCAAATAATTCAAATAAAATTGACACTTTGAGATAAAAACATGATTGTAGTAAAAATGAATTATTTTATGGAAAATAAAAAAGAATGTTTTAAGAAAATAAAATAAGAGAATTAATTTAGTAGTAAAAATATAATGTGAGTAACACTTTATTTATTTATTTTGAAAAATATATCGTTTTAAATGCTAAAGGTCACTTTAAATAGTGATTTCCGAGAGTTTGTTTTGTAATCTCTTTTTAGCATGAATACTAGTTGAGATAATAAAGTTTGTATTGATAAATGTTTATTTTGTAATAGGGTCAATTACTTATAACCCACCTCCAGTTTGAGGTAATAATCCACCCACCGCCCCCAGTTTCTAAATCATCTTATTGCAACCTACAGTTTCTTATTTTTTGCAAACAACAATTTGGATTAATTTTCTGTTAAAAAGTTAACTCCGTTAGGGGTATAATGGTCTTTATAAAGGAGAAAACTGATAGAAAAATAAGAATAAAATAACTAGCTTAGAAAAGCAAAAAAGCAGAAAGAAAAGACATTTCAGAAAAAGCAAAAACAAAACAATACAAACAAAAATGGGATGATAGGAATAAAAGGAAGAAGAAGACGGTGAATATAGGTGAACAGATCAAGATGCAGATGGGGGAACAGTGGAACACTCTTTCTTGATCGACCATCCTCCTCCTCCGCGTTCTCTCTCTTCCTCTCTCTCTCGCGCTCTCAATTTGTGGTCGGGGGAGCAAATCATCGGGATAATTGGAGGAGTCTCCAGAATCCATGAGTGTCGCCGAAATCACCGAGATTTAACCCTCAATCAGATATCCCGACCTGAATCAAGCCCAGATAACGAGATCGAGTTCCTATACCTTTATATGTTTCCCTCGATCTCCCCCTCTATCTCTTCCTCTTTCAGTCTCTCTCTCTCTCTCTCTCTCTCTCTCTCTCTCTCTCTCTCTCTCCCTCTCTCTCTCTCGTTCCGGAAAAGATGAAAGTCGTGTTGCCTGCGATTGGGTATCCAGTAGGTGTCGATGGTGGTGGTTGTCGCCGGCAACGGTGGTCTTGGGATTTGGGTGGTTTTTTGGTCGAGCTGGTTCAGTGTTTACTTGCCGGTTTAATTGCCGGAATATGGACTTGTGGTGCCAGATTCTAGGTGTAAGGAAGTGATTTAATTAATTATGTGTTTTCATATTATTTATGTAACATGTGATTTCTTGTTTTGATGGCAGTTAGCCGGAATTTCGGAATGGATCGTAGGTTTATGGGCTTGCTGGCGGCCGCGGTGTTGCTATGGTGGTGATGGTCGTTCTGTGGCGGTGGAATTATATGTGTTATTTAGTGTTTAGATTTTTTTATTGGACAACTTTACCCTTCGGTAGATGTTAACTGGACGGAAAATTTTGGATGGAAAACACCCAGGTTGTTGATTGTTAACAAAGACAAACCTTAGGTGGTAATAAGTTAGTTTTGAAACTAGAGGTGGTAGGTGGATCATTACCCCTAATTGGAAGTGGGTAATAAGTATTTGACCCTTTGTAATATCTTATAGTTTTATTAACTAATGAGTTTGAATTATTTATTTAATCTCTTACTAATAAGTATACCTATTTTCCTAGTCAAAATAATTTTTGTAAAGAGACAATGCTCTTTTCCTACTATTGATAGTAATTATAATTTATTTATTTTGGAAAAATAATTACAAGTATTGATTAAACTAATATAACAAGCTATTTCAAAAATACGTCTTTATATAAGTATATAACTTAAAGATGAGGTTAATTACGGATCGTGAGAGTTGTAACTAAGTATTCAACATAGCCGAACATTTGTATAGTTCTTGTATATTGGTTTATTCAGAAATGACACTGTTGTGATTATAGGTTTGTAAATTGTAGGAGACGGATTCCTGGACATGGGCTTCGTCGACCATCCTTTGTGTAATTGCTGAGTCGTCTTCAAGTGAGTTATATGCTTAGCCTTGTGTGCCTAGCTTCATTCGTGTTGTGACATGATTTTATAACTCGTCTGAAAATGTGTTTTGTGATATACATGCTTTAATTGAGATTTCTTTACACTTTTCAAATGATTGTTGTGAAACTGTCACACGATAAATAATCTGTTACTAATGTAATGTGGAAAGATTCGCTTGTACCGAAACCAGTTATGTTACTTCTATCGGGTTTTGATCCATTGGGCGCAAATCCCTAAAATGCGTGACTTCGTGTGCCCCTAAGGTTTAGATCCCTTGGGTTTTATTTCCTATAATGTGGGACTCTGTGTGCCCCTAAGGTTTAGATCACTTGGTTTTTATTCCCTAAAATGCGGGACACTGTGTGCCCCTAAGGTTGGGTTTTATTCCCTAAAATGCGGGACTCCATCTGCCCCTAAGGTTTAGATCCCTTTGGGTTTTATTCCCTGAAATGCGGGACTTCGCGTGCCCCGGCTCTACGCCTTATTGACTAGGTTCCAACATATAGATAACACTCCTTTGATTGACGCTCTTAGGAGGGTGTTGCAACACTTAAGATCTAGTATGTATGCCGTGGTCACTAGTCTACCCTGGTACATCGAGAAATAAAAATAATTGGATCTCTTTGCTCCTACGTTTAGAAGCGCACAACAAATTGGAATTTCGATAAATGGACTTGTTTCTGGAACATTCATAAATGATTATTTCTGCTGCAAACTCTGATAATGTTTTACTCGTATTCTATTACTGTTTTACTTAACTCGTGAATCAGCAACTATCTAATCTTTCTTATTTTACACGCTAAGATGTATCTCACTCAGCATTTCTTGCTGACTTTGGAAACTGCGGTTCTTGTTTTCCTTCCCACCGCAGGTCTAGGAGCTGGTCTGTAAAATAGAAGGGGCGCGAGACTCGTGTAGACTATGGACGTCAATGTTAGTTTATCTAATAATTTTAGATAAGTATTGTGTAATAGTGATCAGTGTGTGCAAGAGACTTTATGCAGTTGTGTGATAATATAATACGAGTTTTGGATTGTATTGCTTTTGATCTCCGCCGCTTCTATTAAGCATCGCCCTCCCGGTCTTGTCCCGAGCCGGATAAGGGGGTTGTTGCAGAAATTATGGAACGCCAATGACTTGGTAAGATATCACTCAAAAGGCAGGATAAGAAGTTTAGTGATTTTGGATTGTTTGATGAGCAGGAGGAGTAGAAGAGGAACACGCAAGGGCTGTTCATATTCAGAGAGGTCTGAATGTAAAAAAAGAGTGTGAGAGCAAGTAAAATAGGGACTAAAGACAAAATAAAACAAAGTCCGTGAGGTTAATTATGTTGATGCTTTGTTTTTAATTATTGGGCTGATGTGGCAACCCCGATACTTCCAGGACATGTACTTTCGAGTTTTATAGTGTTTCTCTTTGAACAAAAATGAAATGGTGATAATCATGACAAGTTGTCCCAAACTTAAAAAATTACCAACAAGTCCTTAGAATTTTATCCAATATAATTTTCAAGACCAAAAAGCATAACTATGTGTTTTTGTGTGCCTCCTTGGTATCCGTTTTAAAACAGGAAAATAGAGCAAAAAAGACATCAAAAAAAGCACAGTTTAAAACGAATCGTTCACGAATTCACATGATATCACATAATAAATAAGTACCAACAAAGTCTTGACGTAGTTTACATTTCTCAAACATCGTTTGCCAAAGTCGACAAACCTTATAATTAAGAAGATATATGATTATTTGTATAATTTTAGAATTATTTGGTGGTAACCTCAGTATGTAGTTTGATATCTTCAGAATGTTATACACAATATTGGTTAATGGGCACGCAATTTGAGAATTACATTGTACTTTGATATCCACAGCAACCGTGTTAAGGGGAGATAGGGTACGTACCCATTAACCAATATTAATAGTGGGTACGTACACAATTGGTAAACCAACATCTTCGTAATGTTAATAACATTGTGGATATCATACTACAATATTAGACTATACATGTTAACGAGTACCTTTTTGCGATTCTGGTAGCCATTGTATGCCATTTCACGATCGATAGCTCTGATTCGCAGTGGTCAGTGATAGCCTAATTTGAAGTTCACATTGTGATATGAAAATAAAATAACTAACAAGATTAATAATGCGAGTTACGGACTCAAATGTTTTCCTCCAGGGTGACGACATAGTTTGTACCTTGATTACACAGATTCATAAATATTAATAGGTCTAGACATTGCATATTATGACCAAAAGACCCACTGGATAGTTACAATAAGAGGCGCCAAGAAAAGTTTTTTAAAAATAAGACATTTATTCCATCTCCATCTGTTGATCTTAACACACATATGAGGATAATACAACGAGTAAGAGTAAAATACACGACTCATTTCTTCATTTTACACCAACATGCAACTAATCAAGACATATATCTTTAGTATATCATCAATTCTAGTTGAATTTATTACTTTACAAATTCTATCTCACTCTATCATCAATTATATTATTTTACAAATTCCTAAAATCTCTCTAAATTAAAATAGTTGTAGATATTCAAAAAGAATAAGATGAAAATAAATCTTCAAATAAAGGCTTAATACGGTAATGTGGTGTGATTCGTAACAAAAGTACACAATTCCAATTTAAACTTTTTTTTGGGGGACAAAATCAACACTCCTTAGAATTCACTAAACAAGGCAACCTTTGGGCCTTTCATCTGCATGTAATACTATTTTTTGTGTATTGCCAAGAAATGGTGTATTTATTTTTTTTGAGGAAAAATGGAGTAAAACCTTTTGGGCCTTCCAAGAGATGGTGTAAAAACTGTCTTTGACACAATATAGGTCAAATTTGTCCAAAAATCAACTCCAACAGCTGGTGCAAAATCTAGCATATATTTGCACATGGCCTATTTTTGAACCACATTTGGCCTTAACCAAAGACAATTTGGACCTGGTATAGAAATTAAAAAAATCAGTTTTAATGCTCTCCTCCTCTCCACTTCTTGTGCAAATCCAACGTTTGGATTAATTAATTCACTAATAAATATAATGATTTGTTATTTATTAATTCATTATTTATAATAAATGAATAAATAAAAACAAATAAATAATTACAAATTCTCTCACTTCAACAAATTAATCAATCCGTTATTTTATTTTTTCAAAATTTAGTTAGTTATGAAACATATGTAGTAACATATTGTTTAATAATGAAAACTATATATTTCAAAATAAATAAATAATGAAAACTATAAAATAATAAAATAATGTTGGTGGTCTGTATTTAGGCAATCGGCTGGAGCAAAAACTCAAAAAGTGCGTGTAAAATTTAAGGCAAGTACAAATTTAGTCCAAATACAACTTTGCTGTTGGAGATGCTCTAAAGCCAACACATCTGGACTGGGCTTTCCAGCCCACAAAACACACTCTTTCACTTCTCTTATCACTCTCACCTTGTGTACGTTAGCAACCGTGGCGTGGCTTGTGTGACTGACGGTGGACGACAGACAATGACGACGAAGAAGAAGAGAAAAAGCTTGCGGGAAAATCGGATGGATAGAGCTCGACGACAAAACTCACCACCTCACTCTCAACACCACCATCAAAGCTCGCTCATTTATACCACCAACTCCGACCCTCTCTAATGCCGACCTCGTGAACAAAAACCCACCTCCGAAACAGCCTAAGATCAACATTCAGACATGGGTTCTTCTTCTCTCGCTCTCAACTGGAACTTCTCTCAGGCCTTCGGCGAACTCTCCCCCCAAGAGAAAGTTGAAGAAAGTAAAGAATTCTTACTAGGGTTTAACAAATTTGAGTTAAATTTCACATTTTTATACCATTCTTGTGTTGATGATGATGTTTTTAGTGTTGAAAGTGATCGAATTTTAAGAAATTTGCGTCAAATTTCACCTTTTTTTTTTTTTTTAAATTCATGTGTTGATGATGATGGTGTTTTTAGTGTTGAAAATGATTAAAGTTTGTATCTTTTTTTGTGGGTGTAGTTGATATCATATCTGCGATTGAGTTCGACAAGAGCGGCGATCACATCGCTGTTGGAGACCGAGGGGGTCGCATTGTGATTTTCAAAAAGAAGCTGTTGGACAAAGATGTGAGAATGCTGCTGAAAACAATTCAATTTGTTCTTGAGATTTTTTTTTTTAGATATAGAGTTATAAAGATGTGATTTTTATCTCTGATGCATGAACAAAGATGTGAGAATGCTGATCCAATTTGTTCTTGAGAATTTTTAGATATAGATTTATAAAGATGTGATTTTTACCTCTGATGCATGCACAAAAGATGTTAGAATGCTGAAACCAATTTGTTCTTCAAATTTTTAGATATAGATTTATAAAGATGTGATTTTTACCTCTGATGCATGAACAAAGATGTGTGAGAATGCTGATCCAAGTGTTCTTGATATTTATTTTAGATATAGATTTATAAAGATGTGATTTTTACCTCTGATGCATGAATAAAGATGTGAGAATGCTGAACCAATTTGTTCTTGATATTTTTAGATATAGATTTTTATAAAGATGTGATTTTTACCTCTGATGCATGAACAAAGATGTGAGAATGCTGAACCGATTTGTTCTTGAGATTTTTTGATATAGATTTATAAAGATGTAATTTTTACCTCTGATGCATGGTTTTCTCAGGCTGGAAGCTCAAGTAGAATGGAGTCCTGGGGGACACGGCACCCAGAATATCAATACAAGTTTGAATTTCAGAGCCACGAGCCTGCGGTATACCTGTTTCACTACTTCAATCACTTTATTCATTTACCATTTTGAATTGGTGATCATCTTTATAGTTTTTGTTAGTGGATTTGCAGATCTTTTCACGTGTTTTTTTTTCTTTGGTTGTAGTTTGACAGTCTGAAGAGCACGGAGATCTCCGAGAGGATAAACAAGTTGAAATGGTTTCCCGCGGTTAATGACTCTATGACTATTCTGGCGACGAATGACAAGACAATTAAACTATGGAAGGTGTGAATTCTTTCATGAAAGGACACCTCAAGCTTATGTTGCTTTATTATATGAATAACGTGTCGTTTTTAGAGCGCTTATAGGTTAAGAGTTAACGTGGCGACAAAAGAAATGATTCGTTGACGTAAGCTATGAAACAGTTTGGAGATGCCTTGTACGATACCTCTGTCGCGATGCGATATTTGTCAAGTTAACTCATTGACTTTAAGCTTATGCTGCATTATTATGTCAATAATGTGTCGTTTCTAGAGCGCTTGTTGGTTAAGAGTTAACGTGACGACAAAAGAAATGATACGTTGACATAAGATAAGAAACAGTTTGGAGATGCCTTGTACGATATGTCTGTCGTGATGCAATATTTGTCAATTTGACTCACTTGTATCCTATAGACTTGTTAAACTGAGTAAGAATATGTGAATATTTGTCAGTTTTGGAGTGCTCATAGGTTAAGAGTTAACGTGGCGACAAAAGAAATGATAAGTTGACGTAAGATATGAAACAGTTTGAAGATGCCTTGTACGATACGTCTGTCGTGATGCGGTATTTGTCAATTTGACTCATTCGTCTCCTATCGATTTGTTAAATTGGGCAGAAACAAATAAACCCCTAAGCGTCTATCCACGTGCTAAATCTTTTTGATGGGCGGTGATTCGGTGAAGTTCATGTTCAAATCTCATTGGCTGTTGCTATCGGTACTTCCACACATGTAGCCGACTATTGCGGAGTCCATTGTTCAGGGCATGTTAGAAATTACGTGTCCCTTTATTGTCTGGGCGTGTTAGAAATTACACGCCCCTTTATCATTTGAAGGTCTAAACTAGATGGTAACTAAAATAATTAACAAACTTTTGCATCATAGGGGAGTTAATGTGGATATCTATGTTTGTTCTTTCGACCCAATAGAAATTTCCTTTTCAGAAAGAAGATCCAGCATAATATATCTGAGGAGCTGAATGCACTGGTGTATGTTTCTATTTAAGTATGATAACATGCTTCACAGTGTGGAGATTAGTTAACTCAGTTATGTTTATTATTTCCCAAAATACACTTTCTTATATGTTTTTTGGGTTTTAATGCCAGGTTAAGGAGCAGAAACTGAAAAAAGTCATAGAAGTGTCGAACCCACTTGTATGTT
Organism: Linanthus parryae; assembly: GCA_023055425.1. Taxonomy (NCBI): domain Eukaryota; kingdom Viridiplantae; phylum Streptophyta; class Magnoliopsida; order Ericales; family Polemoniaceae; genus Linanthus; species Linanthus parryae. Next base: position 17,334,514 of record JALGPY010000008.1, on the reverse strand, counting down.
CAGAAAACATGCTTCTGGGGGAGAGGAGTTACATTAATGATGTTAATAGAGCATCTCAGAGCAATGGCCTATCATCTCAAAAAGAGCATGTTGTGGTAGGGATTTTTGATAATGCGGCATCATTTGTTTATATCAATTTTTTCCTCTCCCATATTGAACATGTTTTGTTATTAGAGTCTAAGCCAAATAATCCCATTTTTATGGTACTAGACCGCAGGTATCGAAGAGTCTTGCACCACAAGGTGCCGAAGGACATATGCCAATGCCCATGAATATGTTATAAACTCCATTTCCAATAACAGGTAATTTAACTATTAACTCCGTCTCCAATAATAGCAAATGTGATAGTTGATATCTGTAGTTTACATATCTAGATTGACTGTTTACATGTTTTTGTATGCGCCCTGTGCAATAAACAACCTAAAATGGGTGCTTACTTATCTTTCTCCAACATATTGACTATGTTCGTTGCCAAGATGTATTGGTGAAATACATGAATATTGTGGTCTTCCAGTTATTAAGAATTTGTGCGAACGGCCAACATAGTGGAAGTTTTGATGGTTCTACAAGAATGAGTCCTTTTTTGAAACATAAGTTTGACAGATCTGTTTGGTTCTAGCCTATCCTTACTCTTACTGTCGTTCATCCTAATCAGTAATTAGACTTGGTATCCCAGTTAACTCTTCATTGTTATTCATCCTAATCACCTCTGCATTTCACTATTCTGCTCTATGCTCTACACAAAGCCCTTATTGTATTTAACTTCTGTCTCTATGATAATGTAGCTGTAGAATTAGTTACGAATCTCTCCAATCTCTAGGATATTTTATCTATTACTCTTTTTGGTTTTCACTTGCTGTTTGTGACATAAGCAGAATGTTGTGATCACCGTAGACTACGACATATATGCTCAAGTGAACCGTTCGCGGAAAATTAATTTGAAACCAATTTATTTGTGACAATACTCACATTATTTCTCAGGGTAGTGCGACTATTAAATCGCCAACTCAACACGTGTCCCATTGAAAACATTACGAAAATCTAACGCGAAATAATCTCCCTGCCTTGTCAAATGACTTTCCAAGTTGTACCGTGCATGATTCATCTGTCCAGTGTCAATGGCAGTGACATGCTTGCCTACTTGGTACTCCTGCACATCACTATGGAGTTTCCAAATTAATAAGTCGCCTTAACCATAGATAGATCACTGGTAAAGTTGTATCGTAAAAATCTACTCTTACAGTAATGAAATTCTACATTTGCACCAACACATATTTGCTTTAGTGCCTTTATGCAAGAATCTGGAGTTATCACTCTCCTAGTTGACCCATTTGTGAGCATGGGTCCTGTCCGGTTTTATTTGTAATGTATTCATAGAAGCAGTTAGTTAGCTAGGATGATGCTATGTTGAGCATTCCTGATTTAGCTCGTAATTCACTCTGACATTCGTTTGAATAGTGAAGTCTCTGCAACTCGGAGGACATACACCGTTCTTGGCCACACCACGTATATCTGAGTGATTCTCTCTTGTCTTTAATTTTCGTTTTTCATAACACTTTCTTCTTTAAAAACACTTGACATTTAAAGAAAATGTTATCATTGCCCACAATATCCTTCAAAGAATTTCTCCATGATTTTAATCTAAGTAGATATATAGAAACAACTTCTAATGGAATTTGGCATTTTGTTGTTCTTATAGTGACGGCGAGACTTTCGTGTCTGCGGATGATCTAAGTATAAACCTGTGGAATCTTGAGGTTAGCAATCAGTGTTACAAAATCGTTGACATGAAGCCACCAAACATGGATGATTTGACTGGTAATATTTTCATTCCAGGTTTCTGATAAAATTTGTGCATCATTTTCAATCTTCTCAAAGCCTAAACGAAATTCCAAAGAATTGAGAGTAAATGACACACACTTGTTCCTGCATGACCAGTCAAGGTCCATATTACCAATGTTGATGAGATATCTAATTTCTCAATCTAGACTCTGGTTCTACCAATTAATAACTGTGCTGAGCTGCCCCAAAATTTGTCTGCTCCATTCTCACTTCGTTTGAACTTAAGGCAGCTGAAGTTGTAGAAAAGTTATTGTTTATTTGTTGGGTCATTTTTTATTCTTATTCCTACAGGAAGTGTATTTGACAGTTTTGACTCACTGTTCAAGTTTTCTTGCTAATAACTTCTTTTTATATAAATTCTCTCAGAGGTGATAACATCTGCTGAGTTTCATCCACATGAGTGTAACTGGCTCGCTTACAGCAGTTCCAGGGGATTTATACGGCTGGCTGACATGCGTGAGTCTGCATTGTGTGATCGGGGGGTTAAAGTGTAAGTGTACGAGGAAGATGCATTTACTCCTCGCCTCTGTCTTATGATTGTAAAGTTCTTATTTCATTTCTTGCTTAAATATGTAAACTCTTCTTTTTTTCTTTTTCTTACCCCAATGCCTTCATATCCTTGCCTCCTCAGTTTCTTATCACTGCTCTCCATATTAGCTTGAACTTTATACTTTCTTATTATATGATGTTTGAGTGTATTTTATGTTATCTTTGTGCCTCTCTCATGCTTGTCCTCTGTAATTACTTTGACAGATTACAAGATGTGGATTACCGTTATTCTGCATCATTCTTCAGTGAATTAATAGCATCCATATCTGACTTGAAGTTCTCATCTGATGGAAGGCACATACTCAGCCGTGATTATATGAATTTGAAGGTTCGCAAGCCATAATGTTGAGCATTTAGTCAGGAACTTATATTTTCATTGTCCAGAGTTAGTACTTCTACCTTCTGGTTCCTCCATGCAGAGGGAAAATATCCAGTCACAATGTCGTGGTGATGTACCTTTTAAAGCTCCTCACTTAAATTTGATCAGTTTTCTCGTAAAGAAGATTTTTAAAGCTTCCGTTATATGATTTCCGTTTAAGATTTTCAAAACTTCCTTTGTATATACCTAATGAGAAGGCACATGAGATATCACATTTTTATTCATCTGATTCCGAGATCTTATGCTATATTTTAGTATTCTTATTCTGCTGGAACTTCATCTAATGATACTTTGAACTTAGTTTAAGAATGCTGACAAGTGCTTCTTTCCTGTATTATTAGCTATGGGATGTGCGCAAGGAGACTTCTCCCTTTGCAACTTACAAAATCCATGAGTACATTCGCCCAAAGGTTAGAACAAGCAATTGTATGAAAGAGGGTAGTTTTTTCAGTGATAAATGTCATCATATGCTCTATATCTGTTGGGACAAGCTATGCCAAATTTAACTGGCTAGCGCTGAGATGGATGTTACTGACTTAGTGCTGTGATATGAGTAATGAGATGCTTGAACTGAACGTTTCCTTTCTCGCACTATCAGTTATAAGAAATAGCCATGAACTTTATCACCTTTTCATGATCTAATCATAAAGGATTAACTGTAATTCACAAAATTTTACAGTATTGCTGCTTCCTTTCTACTGCCATTGCTGCTTTCCCCAATAATTACCTGAATACTGTACCTCAAGCATGTTATAATTGCCAAAGCACAAATTTCAATATCAGGGAAGACTTCAAGAACATGGGACAACTGTAACTTAGTTGTATGTATCTGAAGTAGTTTAATTTACATAAACATGTCGTCGATTTCGTCCAACTTAACCTGAAGAAATCTTTTAGCTTTCAAGACATTATTTATTACTAGCAAGTTTGGTTTGTGATGACTGGTATCTTGTTAGGTTTTCTTAGTTCACAGTTTAATTATTTAAGTTGCGAACTTACAATTATTACGTATCTATTAGAGCTCGGAATGAGAGAAATCAATTGCGTTACCATATTTTTTACTGATCCCTTGCCACTCGCTATGTATATTGCAGTTCAAAGACTTGTATGAGAATGAAGCAATATATGACAAATTTGGTTGCTGCCTCAGTGGTGACGGACTTCACTTTGCAACCGGATCTTATGGGTTTGTCCTTGCTTCACTTACTGGAAACCTATTATGTATCAGTATCTATACGTTTACACGTCTCCCTATGTGGTCATTTGACTCACCCTTTTCTATTCAGCAATTTGGTTCGTATATTTTCGCATGGAGTTGGGAGCGAGGAAGGTGTCACGATCGAAGCTAGCAGAAATGCATTCAGGTAGCCTATATTTTGGTCTAAATAATCTGATTATTTAATAGAGAAGGAGAATAAGTATAAACACAAGGACAGAGTCACATAATACCACATGCAATTTGTACAATAATTCACATATGCAATCACGCACAATCTGCATTCTTTTTGGGCTAGATTTCAAGTAAGCAAAACATGTGGTGCCCAGTGTCATATAGAGTAGTACTCTAGCGCTGGCATTCGGCCCGATGACCCGAAAAGCTCGCCCGACCTAGCCCGTAAATATTAGGGCTTGGGCTTAATAATTTCTTAAAAAAGTTGGGCTCGGGCTGGCCCGAACTTTATTTAGGGCCGGGCTTGGGTTTAAGAAACTATCATATCAGTTTTTTTGCTGAATTTCCTAATAAAAATATCGAGTTCAATGTCGAAAATGACTACTTTCCCTGTATAATTACACGACACTTAAAATTCTATGCCGAAATTAGGGATTGAGCCATTGAAATTAAACATTGCATTGGCTTGGGCCATCAAATATGGCCCGATGTATGGGCCGGGCTGGGCTTGGGCTTGACTACCTTTGCCTGATGAGGCCCGACCCGAACCCGCCCAAGCCCGGCCCATGACCACCCTATACAGTACCCCCAATTTGTCGAGTCTGTCATGTTGCACCCCCCCCCACCAGTTGCAATAGTTATTGCAATTAGGTTTTGGTTATTTTGCCGTTTCGACACTCAACAGACCAATCCGCAAGTTGACAAATAAGTCACTTTTGTTGAGGGTAAAGGGGTCTACTCGATAAAATATGAATACCAAGAACATCGGAACCATCGCCGGCGCAGCCACAACCATTGCCGCTGCCCTAAACCCAGATTCCGGCGATCTCTCTTCTTCTTCTTAAGTCTCTTTGAAACCTATCAAGGTGTCAACAGTACATGCTTTAATGAATCTGTGTTATGAAATTCCTATGTGAAACTCACCGAAAGCCAAAATTGAATTTCATCTTCATCAAAACCCACCCCCAAGCCGCCTTCCTCGCTGAAGAGAGCCAATACTAAACCCTCAAATTACCTAATACCCTTAGCTACTAAACTTCAAATTATTAACTAGACCCGAGTGTACTAGAACCAATCTATTTTCCCTATCAAAGCTACTAATTAACTCCATCAATCTCTACCCAACAGATCTTTATCATCTATATAAAACCCGAGGCATCATGAATATAATAATATCCCAATCTTCTATTTCGTTTTCTTTGCAAATCCCGCATCACAACCCCAGGCTCCAAATCGAGCACAAATCACCGCCACTCTTACTTATGTTGAAAAGAATAATCAAACAAGGTGATCCAATCTTCTACTTATGTTGAATTTTTTCCGTAAATTCCGAGAAAAATACTGCATTTGCATGGCATTTGCGGCACATATCATGTCATAACTATCTCAGCTTCTAAACGGAGTCCACATTCCAAACATCTCTCAGATATTCCACTAACTACCGTCTCTTTTCATGCAAAAGAAATCAACTCGTTCATTAATCTAATTTCAAAAGTTGATTGAGGACGACCTTGAGCAAGATCTGTTCCATCACTCTTAAGAGTGGGTTTGGTCCTCTGTATCCTTTTGAGTTCCGAGGAAAAAAGTTGATTTGGTTTTGTGCTGCCTTCAAAATACAGGAAACTATCTTCCCAAGATGCTCGAAGGGCAAGAAGATCCTCACTCAGTAACCTGACGGATAGATTTCATCGTCAAGGTTGGGGCTTCCCACTTTTATTATTTATTTCTTGTCTCTTCCAAATAAAAAACACATATTCTTTTGACAATGCTTTCACTTCTCAATTTAATCCTATTTCCCATTTCCTTTCCTTTTTTTTTCCTTTGTATCCCATGATCTGTATCATGGATCACCTGGTTTGATTATTCTTTTCGATTTTCTTCTTTATTTATTTCTCATAAGAATCTGCCCGTACATGTTCTTTCAGGTCATGAAAACTTCTCCTTATCAGCGACCCAGTTGAAATCTAAGGTACTGAACGTGGCATGGCACCCTCGTGAAAATTTGATTGCTTGCAGTGCCGGTAGCAGCTTGTATTTTTTCAATGCATACATCCATCCCCAAATAGAGAAGCAAAATGCTATGGACTCATAGGGAACCCGAAACTCTCTAGCAGCATAGCAGAAAATAGGCCCTATTTGGTCTTTGTAAAGAGTAGCTGGTGGTTAAAACTCCTTTGGTAAACTAGTCGATTGAAGATGCTAGGCACATAAAACTAGTCGGGTGAGGATAGAAAGAGTTTGTTGCAAAAATGGTTTAAAGTGGAGAAGTAATGTTGTTTGAGTTTGGATACTTAACTTGTTGGTTTTTGAAATACCTATTATCTATTGTTGTACCAACAAGGTAGGTTTGACATAGGTCGGTTCTGACCTGTTGTGATGTTAGACTCAACCCATGAGAACCAGAACAGTAAAAAGTTAACTGTAAACCAAAACCGCCAGAACCAATTTGTGCCGGTTTGGGTTTGGTATAGGTACTACCCGATACCATACCGAATGGGGGTTTGACCTACAGGTTTGGGGTTATAGTGGTTCTAGTGTAATAACGCAGTGGGAGCCCGATGTGGGGACTATACACCATTACCCAAACCCAAACCTCCAGCAACTTATTTATTCATACCATTGTGTTTACTATATACCAAACATCTAATCACAATATCCCGATGTGGGACGGGATATTACATCTAGAGCCCGCGGGTGCGAAACATCACGGTCCAGTGGTGGGTTCGAGTCTTACTCATATGGGTGGGGTCAAACCTGTCTCGGGTCTACCCAAACCGAGCCAATTGGAAGGCCTACCCTTGAGCATGAGGTCACTGAATCGATATCCGACGCTTCTGTATGGAGAAATCCTTTTGTGGGAGACTGTCCACTCTGTGGTCCTCGTGAGAACTAGTCTTTGACTGTCTGGTAGGAGACCTTTGTCTACCAAGAGAGAGAGAGAGATAAATAGTCTCTCTGTCTCTCAATGATACTTGGAGCGCGCACCTTGGGAAACTCGCAGTGTGAGTTAAACCAGCCCAGACCCATGTTATTACCCCTGGGTAAATTCTTTGGTGCTCTCTATCAGATATCAACTATAAAAATTCCTTAACATAACAAAGTTGTGAAGCAGAGAACTTGTATCATATATATGAATTTCTCATCTGTGAAGTGAATAATTACAACAATGGCATTCCCTTGTTTGAACAAATTAACAAAATTTTACCACTGTAATATTTTGTTCTTAGATCACTGTAATACATACTACCGTGGACACTGAAACGATCGAGGGAACCATTTCGATAGCAAATGGTGCTTCAGCTTCACTACGAGCACAAACACTCCGTAGCATGGGATGTGCATCAAAGCCACTGTCGAATACCTGCAACATCACAGTTCAGTAGAATAATGAGAGTGAGCTATTAGCGGATGCGCAGAACAAATGTAGAAATTTTGAGAATCTAAGATGTCGTCTAAGGTTGTACAGAGCTGTTTGGCTTACCATAGTGGAGAGAATGGAGACGACAGGTCAAGAAACGGGTAAGGCCACCTGTTGCAAATTGATAATATTGTTAGAAGATGCAAAAATAGAGAAAAGGCGTGTAGAAAATAGCGCGGTAAAGAGGAGAATAGTTTACCAAAGAGATACGCAAGCGTGGAGGATCCATTGGAAGACAACATAGGCGATTGTCCAGAGGAAGAAATATGAAATCCGGAACCAGGGGAATCGCTGAAATATAGAAGATTAAAAATTAATTAGAGAAATCATGAAACTGATATCAATAAGTAGGAAAAACTACGAAGAGAGCGAGAAATCAATTTACCAAGCTGTTTAAAGCGGTATCACCAAGCAGGAAGACGACGTTTATTGTGTGCATGTCTATCATCAACTGAACAGCGAATGATAAAAGACAATGTCAGAGATCGAAGGGCAGAAGTTTTTTGTTTTAAGGATCAATGGGAGATAAATGTTTTGATGAACTCACAAAATTAAGATCGTAATTCTTGATGGCTAAAAACGGAACTAAAATGAACCAGAAAACGCAATCAGTTAGTATCACAGCACCTGCATTCATCTGTTGACGAAACAAAAGTCAGTTACCAGATATGTAAATCAAAATGAATGATTCCGATTTGTTAATTCTTATCAAAATTTGATGGAGACTGGAGAGCAATGTGACACTAGACTATAGTGGTGTCAAGGGTGCAAACCGGGCCGGGTTGGCACATTGGGAGGGGACTGGGGCTGGTCGAAAGTGGGGAAAACATTAACCGGGCCAATCCAGGTTCAACCCCCCCCCCCCCCCCCCCCGATAAAAATAACATACTCCTATATTTTTTAATTTTAAAATATGAGTTATACACACTATATATACTAATATAAATTTATATTTTCACATTTGCTAGACGGGGCCGGCCGGGTTAAACGGACCGGCTGGCGGGTTTGGGATGGGGTCAGTTATTCGGTTACGGTCAACCGGCCCGTATAGCGGTAACTTGGTATACCGATTCGGTTAGGGCTGGTTAACGTACACACACACACACTGGTGAGAAAGTGCCTGTTCAGTTAACTGATAGTGATAGGTTTCGGGCCGGGCTCGGTCAACGGTTCCGGTCGGTTATCACGGGATATGTTCACGGTTCGAAAGAAAGTCTAAACGGCCCTAGCCCGCAAAAAATCAATTTCGGTCCCTGTTCGGTCCATTCTGGCTCGGTTACTCAAGATACGGTTAAAACGGCACGATTAGACTAGACTAAGCTCTCCTGTTGAGGAAGAATATTAGAGAGAAGGGAAGAGAAGAAATTCACCTGAAAAATGACTTGAAACAGGTACCCCCAAAACCCTGCAACTTTACGAGCATTCTGCTCTTGGGCAACTCCCGGGTACTTCTCAATATCTACAGAAGATGCATAGGAGCCATGGCCGCCTCCTCCGCCTATTTGATTGTGATACTGATAGCATCCATACATAGAGAGCACTGACCCAAGCTACAAAAATGCAGTTGTAGATTAGCGAAAGCAATGGACAATAAGGTAGAACCAAAGGCTAAAACAGAAGCTCATTGAAGGTGGAGGATATGCAAGGAGAAAATACATACCCCAAAATAAATGGTCACCATTGTGAAAGTCCACCTGTTCAAAACACCAATTCCGCAATTAGAAAAACTGAAATTAACAGTTATAAAATCACAATGTAGTAATGTACGTAACGTGTATTAGGACTACGAAAAACTTCTTAACTAGTTCTGAATTATAGGATGAACAATGGTAAGATATACACACATTCACCATCAAATTCAAGAATAGACACTGATTTTGCAAAATAAATGGTTTCCTAAGAATTTCATCTTAGTAATGGGTTGAAGCAACTCATTAGTTCATGGGTCACATCGCAGTTAGGTGGAGTTTCTTCTATAGAGAAAGGTGTAATTCAACTCAAGGACAAAGGAGAAAAGAGAAAGAAAAAGCAATCTTCTTTGGTCTTTTGTGATGCTTCCAAAGCAGAAAATCTCCAATTTGTTTCATATCATCATTCTTTTATCATCACAGAAATCTCAAATTGCTGAAACAGAGGAAGCATAACATGTGCAAACAAAAAGCTAAAAAATGATTGGCTAGCCCAAAACTCTCCAAATATTCAAAAACTGAAAAGTTTTAGCAATGAATGAGAATATGAGATTAAGAAATGCAAACTTACTGAGTGTAGAAGAAAAATATGCTGCCACCATCAACCGCGACATTGAGGATCAGCAGAATGAGAAGCACAAGGAAGGATAGAGCTCGAAACGCCAGTAACCATCCGGGGTGGATTCCTTTTAGACAAGGCCTCCATACTTCATCTTCATACACTATTCCTGATGGCTCTTCTTCATCTTCTCTGATACTCACATTTTCTGAATTCCGCGGTCCTTCTTTCTTGGAGATTACAATTGATGCAAAAACCAATGCTATTAACAACCAAATGGAACAAATCAAAACCCTCCAGTTGAGCCAGTAATTCGTGGTTGTCGTATCGCCTACTGTCACCGGTTGCCATGATTTCCCAGAATTTCCTGATAAGAAACTCATTCTGTTAATCTTGAATTCCCCTCTTTGAGTCTCTATGGTTTTCTCTTCAATGGTGACAGGTCCCAAATTAATGAAATAAATTGAATTGTACTATTGTAGTGTCTCCTCAAACAGGTGAAACGCAAGAATTTGAAAGAAAGAGTTCTTCAGGACAGCATTTGAGAAATTCTGGAGGTACCCAGAAGCCAGAAATCAAGAAAGGAGGAGGGTTTATGATGTTCAAAATTCAAGAACTTGGGATGCAAAATGGAGTTGAAGCTCTCAAACCCAGAAATCATCAAAATCCCTTGAAACCCATGTTGGAGAAACCAAAACTAGACCACATTTAGGAAGGAAATGAAGAAATAGGAGGCTCTAATCCTGTTATATACACATCAACAACAGAACTAAGCATACATCTGGAAATTGACTCAAATGGATAAAGACTCAATTATTTAAATTATTGACTCCATTAATGGGTGAAAGGGAAACCAGAAGAGATTCCAAACTTTAGATGGGTATTTGCACAGAAAGCTATGAATACACAGAGAGAGATGGAGATGGAAGAAAAAAGAGTATTATTATGAGAGGGAGATGAGAGAGATCAAAAGGGAAGGGTGGAAGTTGTTAATTGTAAGCAAAGGAAGGGAGAGGATACTTACAAGAGAAAGCAAGGCAAGTGTGGGAGGAGAGGAGGGGTGATGTGGAAGAAGAAGAAGAGATGCCTTGCTTCTTTGCTTTAGAAGATTAAAACTGTTAAAAAGATTGAATACTCTATATGCTCTCCTCCATTTGGGAAAAGGGTAACTCTGCTTTGGGCATCTCTCTCTCTCTCTCTCTCTCTCTCTCTCTCTCTCTCTCTCTCTCTCCCTTCTTTGTTCATACAGATTACATTCTCATGTGACAGTATCTGTATGCTCATGCAATTATATAAAACTGTTAATGTTGCAATGCTTTGTTAGACCACCAGTCCAAGTTTGTCTATTGAGGAGAAAAAGTAAAGAAAAAAAAAATGATTTAGTAGAGATATTTTGACACTTTTCTTGAATTTCAAGAATTTAATTTTTTTCTCTAATCAAAATGGAAGAGAGAAAAGGGGGGCATCATATTCCTAATGGTGCTTTGGGATTGGGATTTGGGAATGATTTTAATTTACCAAAAAGGACATAGAGACAGAGCAACCAAAACAAGAAATGATGGTACAATCAAGTTTTCACTTTTGGAGCAACATAGACTGTACAAATTCATCCTTTTGACCAAAATCTGGTTGGTTGAATCGCTGAAATCCATCAACTGAATGTGGGACCCTAATTAATGTTCCATAACAACTTGATTTGCCCAAGTAATTTAACTTTATATACCAATAGTTGTACCACTCCGTTCCTTCTCTTTCTCCCCCTTTTGACTTTTACCACTATTCCCTGAATCACTTTGACCTAGTGATTTGGATAGCAAAACGAATCAATTTTTTGACAATTCTTTCATAGTGTTGTAGAATAAGAGATACTCTACAATATCGTGGAAAACTTATCTAAAAATTATATGGTTTCGTCATTCGAATTGCCGAGTCAAAGTGACCCAACTACGAGTCTAAAAGTCAACAGGGGGAGAAAGAGAGGGAACAGAGTGGTATTCGAAAGTGTTAATTCAGATTTTGTTTCAAGAACTGTAGAGTTTGTACGCGTTTCTTTGAGAGCTGATATTACGTTTGGCGTCGGTTATACAATAGTAGTATGACTATATGAGTATAGGCGAAACTTGTTTAAGACGCGTGGTGTTAGAAACATATGGAGACAGTGATGAGCAAATTAAGGTCAACAAGGTTAATCAAAGTGAGAAGATTTAATTAATTAATTAATTGGGCTATTAATGTTGTGATGTAGATCTACGGTAGTGATCCAGGCTGTGACCACACCTGATCACCACAGGAGGGGAATGACTGACTACACGCGTGACAGCTGGTCAAAGTTCATGCATAGCGTACCCAACCACCGTTAGCATGCAGTTTGTATGTTCCCATTTCTAATTATAAAAACAAATAATTGGATATCTAGAATTAAATAAATGTAACAAAAATAGTTTTCACCAAAAAATCATTTTAATTGGAAAATGTAAGACTACTCGACACAGACTTATGCAATATGTTTATACTGGAAATTGCAACAAAAGAATGACTTTTGTATCAGCTGCTGACAAAGGCGGAACCAGAAATTGTAAGACACTTACTAATGAATGTTTTAAATAGATTATTAGTGTTGGAGACTTGAGTTGAGCCGGTTTAACTCATCATCTGACAAACTAAAAAGTAAAATAAAAAACTAAATTATCTAGTGAACGGTTTAGAATACTCGGAGACTGACTTTCTATTTTAGTTATAACTGCCATTTAATCAGTAACATCATATGTTACCATAATTGTAGAAACACAATATTACCGGTGGCGGGCAGAGCGGGAGGAGCAAATCGCCGCATAAGGCACGTGCCCCCACACATATGTTTCAAAAAAACTACACCATGTACCCCTGTTTTAAAAAATTATACAACTTTACCCTAGGTAAAATTACAAAAATATCAAACTCCTTCTTAAAACTAAAAAAAACCCTACCCTATTTGAAATCCTCCCTCCGCCCCTGGTGGCGGGGCATCCTGTTATTATGATTTTTAACCATAATATCATTTAACAGATACACAAATGCACCGTTTGGTTGAGTTTTCTAGCTCCAACACTAAATACAGAAGTTAAGAAAGGATCAGATTAAAGCTTTTGCTTCCACCAACTTTCTTTCACATGTAGATGCCAAAAGATCACAATATGAAATCAAGGAAGGCATAATAAAATTCTATGAAATTCCAAGAATAAATTTATGAATCCCCCGCGTTGTGTTCTAAACGTGGTGTCCAAGCAAAACCCATGTATTAATTCAGTCACATGCTCTATACGACATTCACGTCCGCCATTCCCGTTGCCACCGACTCATGCATCCTATTGTGTATGTTTGACAAAACTCCCAGGAAATAATAGTACCTACTAGTTATTAATTGCTTCCAAAATTCTAATTATTCCTTATTGCTGGATTTTTATTAAAAAAAAAAAAAAAAAAAAAAAAAAGTGAAACCCAATCTGACGTTCTATCATAACAGACCTTAGTCAACACAAATATTAGTGCCATGAAACAATATTAGTGCCATGAAACATTTTGAGGAGGTGACTTGACCTACAAAACGACAGTGTCTCATCGCTTTTTCCACAAAGTTGCCGAGTAATGTTAACTCTTGGAACATCTTCAACATTTTTGACCAGATTAACAAGTTTTTTAACCTGTAATGTTAAGGATACATTTAGTTCAGCCCCTGCTGATATTACACTTCCGCCCCCAATAACCTATATTTCACTCGTTAAAAACACTATTTAGCTTACATTTCTGGTTACGCACCTGATTGTACCCAAGACGATTCACAAGTAGTCCTATAGAACCTAAATAGAACCGAATTCTGTTGTGCACACATTATTCGGCTACTACCATTCATAGTGTAGAAGCTTATCCTCTCATGATGACTAGTCCATTGTCAACATAAAAGCTACTGCATAATTCTGTAACCCATTTTCTTTCACAAAGAATCGATTCCTACTCTGTAGGATGAATTAAAGAGTTATTCCACTACCATAATATTCCCAGAATAAAAGCAACACAAACAAAAATAACATTCCATCTACAAGTAACTGCTACTCCCACCAACAAATGTGTGCATCGTTGAACACAAAACAATAGTGTTGACATTGAAATCATACCAAGTTTCTTATAACTATGGCCACGAGATGATAAGAATTGTGTGAAAACAGATATAACACATACCTGTTTTCATCCACTGTAAGGTAGAAAATGAACTTCCAAATCCCATTGCGGGTTGAATTGAAGAGCTTCTTCTTCTTGTGTCCCTGCTAATTCACCAGAGCGAGATAGAGAAACAGAGAGAGAGAGACACACACAGAGAACCAACATATAAGTGGTTGGGTGTACGTTAAACTCGAAAACACAGCATTTGCATTCCTGCGGTAGGTTGTTTTCATCACGGCTGAAGCAGCACAACATAAACATTCCATCCATCTATTATTATTACATTGCAATCGGACTTTTTAAAAATATAATCATTTAGCTTATACAATCATTTCTAAATCTATTCATTTTTCCACCCACAATGAATTGTACGCGTGTCCGGGGCCAATCAAATCGACAAAATTGCCAAAAAAAAAAAATATCCAAATTATTGGCCTATATATTCCCTACAAGGAGATATTTTTACACTTTGCGAAGAATATATTTTACAGAAATGATATATATCACCGGTCTAATATCACCAAGTATCTCCACACAACAAACAACCAGTGTAATTGTGCGTACATGACATGGTCTCCATTTAATTTATTGCTTCCACGGTTTGTATTATAACCCTAACACCAAATGGGGGCTGCTTTTTTCTTTCCGGTGATATATATCATCTCTATATATATTATAAACCGTGAAACCCTAATGCCTAATGATTATAACCTTCGGCATATGGATTTTCAGTTTGATTCGACAGTGTAGGTCACCTCTACAAACCATCGGCGCCGTCGCCTAGTGTTGAAAGGGAGAACGGGGCGATAGCCACGTTGAATGTCTTAGAGTCCACTCTATCAATATGCTTCATCTCAAAGTCTCCCTCCTGCCAGGAAGAAAAAAAGGGAAAATCAATCAAGCAGTTTACTTGTATCAATAGCCAAAACAAGTGTCAATCCGAAAGATAAAATAAAAATAGGCAGATGAGATGAGACAATTCTGCAGCCATGGAATAAGGTGTTTGTCTCTTGCTTAAAATGAATACCACATTGTTACAGATATACCCGTGTAATCGTGTTGAAAAATGCATCGCGGACAGCCCATTTGGTAATCCATAAATTAAGTTGAATCAATAGAAAGCTACCATTAGAGAAAGAGGGCAGAAGCATCCAGATGGTAAATTGCTGGCCAACAAGGAGGAACTAGGTGAGGTATATACATAAAGACTTAGAAATGAATCAACTTCAGTATTATGGTGACTGGCAATTACTTCTCATAACATTGTATCATAGTTACCAATTCCGTTCCGCCCCGAAACGAGCGGAACATTCCATTGTGGGACAATACAGTCACGGATTTAACAAACTTCTGTGTCTGTCAAAATCCGCTCTGCTTCGGCCTGTTTTGGTCAGATCTGACCGGTCCGGCCCGGAACACTAGAATGCTGGAAAACTATATATGAATATTTTTTGAGATTTCACCTTATTGGCCTTGTTGGAGCCGAGAAAAGCGGAAGAAACCCCCACGGGGGAACAAGTACGAATGGAAGCTCGTTTTGAAACCGACGATACTAGAGTCGGTTCTTGGGTTAAAAACCGACACTAGTATTGTCGGTTTTAAGCTTTTTTGGAATCCCATCAAAACCGAGTATAGCAAAGTCGGTTCTGAAACCGAGTATCCGAATGTCGGTTTTATCATGAAGAACCGACTATTCCAAAGTCGGTTTATACTTAAATAGAAACTCTATCTTCTCCTATTCTTCATATTCTCCACCTCCCGTTCTCGCTTCTCCCCCTATGTGTGCGGCGACGAACGAAGCAGACCCACGACCTCGGCCGACCAGTGCCCCCACCAACTCTGACGACCTCGCCGGTGCTCCCTTCCGCTCGCTATCAGCAGTAAGTCCTCTTCCTCATCCTCTCTCTCTCTCTCTCACACACACACACACACCCACGTCTATTCTCTCTGCCATGGATTTACATGTTTCGTAGCAAAATTCGAGACGGGAGTTTCTGAATCTGGGAAATATTTCTTGAATTTGCCTAAGCCCAGAACGGATTGTAGTACCATCGGTTTGATTTTCCAGAAACCGATTGTGTTACCGTCGGTTCTTAACAAACGATTGTTTCTGAAAAAGCTTAAAACCGACACTACTACTGTCGGTTTTAACCTCAAGAACCGACAGTACTAGTGTCGGTTTCTAGACGAGTCTAGTTTCGTATTTGTTCCCCAGTGGGGGTTTCTTCCGTTTTTCTCGGCCCCAACAAGGCCAGTCTAGTGAAAAAATCAATTTTTTTTTATGGGTTAATTTTTTCTACATTTTAACACCTTAATAATCAAATTGTAATGCATACGTATGTGTATATATGTATTTGTAATGTGTTTTTGTATGTAAATTTTAAAAAAGTTGCTCAAATAGTTAACTAAATATATTCAATAATATATTACATTAAACCGGATCGGAATGTCAATCCGTCCGGATCCCGGGTAGTTCCACTTTGAAGAGAAAAACGGAACGGGTACCGGAAAGAATTTCACAACAATGCAATGTATGATTGCGACAAAAGTATTCAGTATATGGCCAGAAGAAGCTATGGTTTGAGGAAAATGCAAGGAAATAGAAGCGGGAACTCTCGGCCTTTCCGGTAATAAATGACTTGTTTTTTAAAATTTCTTGAACCAGAGCGTTGAGACTAGGAGCTTTTAAATGTGGAAAAGACTAAACGGTCTTTTTGGATGACCGTAGATTTGGAACTGGATTTGGATTTGAGGGGATTTAGGGACCAAATTTAGCGTTTGGACACATTATAAATTTGCAAGGCCCTTGGATTTAATTTGGAGCAAATCCAACCCCATCGGATAGGAATGATTTCAAGTTACATCCATATTTATGTCATTTGACATCCAAACGATTGGAAAAAGCGAGGTACGGTTAATCGGCTTCAAATGCTTAAAACAGATATTCGCGTCTGGTCTTCTCCATCTACATTAATTCACCGAAAATGACTCTGCCTCCACCAATTCGAACAAGTTGAAGCCACAACAAACCCCAGACCCACAACTCCAATTCCACCATTGTTACCGCCGTCAACCTCCAATCACCTCGGCCCTCACAACCCGCCATCGACCATGGATTACGGCCAAAGCCTCTGTCCACACCCAACCTAATTTTTTTATTTTCTCCTATCGGCAGAAACTCAAACTCGAGTTGAAGCCAATGGAAGAAACCCAGTTCACTCTTGCAACCCAAACTGGAAACCAAACTCAGAAACTTTGAATGGCCCCGATTCACCCTCGACCTCTATCCAAATTAATACCCCAACTCTACCAAACCCAGAAGCACCAATTCGATTGACCCAATTCCCCTCCACAACAGAACAGCGCTTTCGTTCAAACCCGGTCTCTGTTTTCTTCGATTTAACAACCGCAGCAGTTGTTTCCGAGCACCACCTCCTACACCGTTTCCAATTCAACCCATACCCGAATACCCAAGTACCCCTGCTTGGTCTCCGACAAAAAACTACCTACACCGACTGTCACCAAAGAACAACCTAAACCGATTACGGATTGTTAATTTGAAATTCTGCATGAAAATCATATATATCCAAACAAAGAATTTTAAACTCGTGAATTTCAAATTTCAGGATTTCAAATTTTTGGATTTCAAGTCCAAATCCAAATATCAGTTGCCAAACGCAGCCAAAGAGAATCCACAGATGATGAAGCAAATAGGGCTCAGAGCAGAGTATAACGAGAAGGCCAGGGAACGCCGATTAACTAGCTCCACTAAACTTAAAATCATGTGGTTCGACCATAAATTATGCCTATCTTGAACATTCCATCAGAAACGAAGTTTTGTTCTTCAAAAATTTAATTGGAATCTCCATCACAAGATGTCATGACTTCGGCAGAATCAATCTTGGCGCCACCACAAATTAACTCAACCGGGAAATTCTCCTGGAAGCTTCCATTCCCAGACCAGGAGTGTCCGCCTTAACTAAGATCTCTCGGTGAGAAGGGTCTAATAAGTAAAAACTCCTTTCCTCCCTCTCAGGTGTAGTATAAGTCTCTTCTTTGGATCTTTGCTTCCTCGTACAGATCAGGCAACTCATATGCTCCCCTTCCTCCTACTATACAATTTGCCAAACCATGCCACTTTCTAAAAATGGTGAAATTATGCCCTTAATATGAGGTCCTTTCACAGTAGCTATCACAAGTTCCATACATATTGATAGTTTCTTTTAAGCTCCCGTGCCATCTTGGAATTTCTCAATATAGGGGCTCCATCCCAAAGACAGACATTAACTACTTAAACAGCTTATACTACTTGTGAAAGAAAGTCATTTTGCATGAAAACATCATTTTACAAAACAATTGTTCCTACTTTTCTTCTGGACAAGGATTCCTAATCTTTCTTGTTTCCTATATCAAATCTACCAAAAAAGACACAAGATTGAGTGTACTCGACCTACTCGTCAGAAACACCAAGGGATGAAACTTACCATTCTTCCGCTGGGGGTGCTAAGAGGGCATGCAGATGAGTATTCAAACCCAGTGTTGGGAAGTATCACAGGCTGTTCACCAATAACTCCAATTCCCCTGCAACGAAGAAAAATATGAACAACTTTGATCAACAGATGTAAGAAATAAAACACGTGTAAAAAGTGGAAAAGAAAGGCCAACAAAAATACAATGTTGGCAAAATACAAAATAAAAATGAGTCACAACTTACCAAACATTTTCAGCTCTCCCATTTGCATCAGTGATTATCCAGTGTCTTCTAAGAAGTTGTACAGGACGATCAGAGTTATTGGAAATTCTTATTCTGTACGCATAAAAATACTGGTTTTTTGACGGCTGACTTCTACCTTCAATATACACACTCCTAACTTGAACCCTAATTCCCTGAAAGTTATAAAACATTTCATTCAATTAATTCCATCACGCTTCTCCAGTTGTTAGATGGAACTACCAGTACACCATCAAGATCATGCATTTATCAAGCAAATAATGGGTAAACCCTAATCAACCCGAACTTCATACATCATAAAAACAAATTATAAATAGGTAGGAAATGAAGTGGAGAAGTGTAAATGAGCTCTTTTAGTCCAGCAAATATGAGTTCTCCACAATTTTTTACATCATAGATTTGTGATATTTGTGATCATGCGGCCATTGAGACTTCAAGAGCATATATGTTACAAATATTTCACGGTTGGAAGGAGTTAGTGATGGACTGACGGTAGATACTCAAAATGCAAAGACATGGCTGTTTTATCTCATTAAAAAATCCAAAACCCTTATACAACCAGAGCTGTGAAATAAACTTCGGAGAAATCAGAACACTGAGAAACATTAGTAACTGGATTTGAGCACATAAAATTCATAAGAAGCAACCATGTGAGCGTACTAACACCTTAAAGTTTATTTAACTTCATACTCGGCATATTATAAGTACTTCAAGAAAAACAAACTAATCATAAGAGACTACAGCATCATACATACATCCCAATATAGGTGTCACGTCCATATTGCCAAATAGTATTCAAGCTGAATCTGAAACCCAGTGATTTCAGCCCTTCGGAGACTTAGATATCAACTATAACTCAGATTGACTGCGGGGCAAATCACTGAGCTAACCAAGCAACCAACAATTCAAAAATCATGTCCATTGACAACATACTCTTGGGGGCCCTATCTCCATTGCACATTATGACAGTGTTAATGATTAGCCGGCCAACACTTAATGAAGAAATTTCTGATAGAAAAGAAAGCACAACCATGGAAAACAACCAACAATACTTGCATGAGTTAGCCACTCAGCAAAGGCTCTCCAGCAGAACAAGATAGGACTTCTGTATTTTGAACTATCTCTTAATGGAGATCATCATCACCCTTCTTTCCTTGTTCATTTACCTACAAACTGTAGACTTGGGCTGTAATGACGTAGAGGGTAACCAGGAGAAGCAATAAACTAAAGTCCGGATTCTATTTACTGGTGGGCATTTCACATGTGATGCGGCCTTCACTAAAGAAAATACCTCAGTAAGCTGTCTTTATAGGTCCTTGAAAATGAACATTCTCTGTGGAAACGTGGTGTGGTGGGTGTTGGGGGGGGGGGGGGGGGGGGGAAGAGAGATAGAGCGGATTCGTATTGGGTTATGGCCAGAATGTCTGAAGGACGCAAGTATGCCTTCTTTCCAGCACAAATACTAATCTTCAATTTTTCAAGCAATTTGGGAACTAGCCTACTTACGGTTTAAATTGAACATATATTTCAGCATGCAGAATGCATCTATTGTTTCCCTAAATTGTCACTTAACTGCATACAAGCCAATTATAAAGCCCATCTAAAAGATCCCCCTTATTCCGAGGGGGTTAATGTGTCTTGCACAGGAGTTGAACTCATTTGTTCCTGGACCTGGAATGTTCCCAAGTTGCATATAGCTTTGTGCTTTACTTGAAAATGCACATTCGCTCGGCCAACAAGCAGGCAATTGTAAATAAATGTAACAATAGTAGTACAAAAAATTGATCATACCAAGGTTGTTGCATCACTGGAACATTGCAAGAGAGAGTGAGGGGCAATTTCCTTCAATTCATCACGATACCTAGCTGCTTCCTGGATGGAAATGATAGTGGAGAAGAAAATGTGTGGAAGTAAGAAAAGATGCAGGTTTCAAATTTCAAGACGCAGGAACTTCAAATGAACAAGATCGAGGAGGAATTCGGAGGCTTTTCCACTGTCTAAGAAGCATCAGAACACAATTCAAGCCTCACCCCTGTTATCAGGTTATAGATGCCTAATTTTTACCCACTTAGAATCATGTGGGATGCAATTTACATGGTTTTCCTAATGTCTGTTTTATCTTGTCTAGATACTCCATTCCTCCAACAATGCATCTCCAAGTTGTCATTTTCCTGATCTCCATGATCAACATTTAAACTTTTTAACAGACTTAATGCTCACAGCTCATGCAGGTCTTGATTATATTAGTGCCTTCAATTGAACCAGCATACTATGATCATACAGGATGCCCTATTTCAATACACTTTATCTGATAAGCTACATTTTCCTACATCTCACCAACATAATGAACAAAAACTGATATTATTCCTCCAACATACTCCTCTTTCCATCAAGCTATCACCAGTCCTGGTTAAATTTTAGTAACAACCCTCGTATTATTCTCTCTAAAACTAAAATCAATTGAATGCACTACAAAATCTTGGTGGAGAAGTTAATGATGCGTGCTAATTCAGGTAGAACAAAGAAAGATTCTAAGAAAGAAAAGGAGTTGCCAAGTGCCAACTCAAAGTTGTGTGCCTTGTACATCTGTGAAGTTTACAGTTAGACATCTCAGAATATCCTTTGACTAGAATGACCAAAGGGTCATCCATAAGATTTATATTTACTCCAGCTGCACAGTCATAACCGAATGAGTGATGTAAATTAAAAGATATCCAGGTAGACAAAAGATTGAGGACCAGATAACAATTTCAAGTGTGCAGACACCATATTTTCTCCCACTGTAAGCCGTCTATAGATCTATATTTACATCAGCAAATGGGGAAAAATAGTACATGGTTTTCCCATTAATACTGAAATCTACAAGGAAACCATTCAGGAACGATCACTAGACGAGACACGAGTAATGTGAAGCCCACGTGCATTTAGTAATTCAAAAGAAAGAGGAAACTGGAGGCAGCAATCAAGAATTACTCTCATAACTGCAAAGCAGTATAGAACTAGCATGCATTACCTCAAACTTCTCTTCAGCAACAGCATTCTTTATTAATCTACGAAGGCGTAAAACTGGCTCTTCTTCCTCAAATAATCTCAGTGAGTCGCGGATTCTAGCAGCCTCCTTGTAATCCTGAGAGTAGATCATTGCCACAAAGTAGAGTTAGCATGCAATTTCCAATAAAAGCCCGGCTGGAATACAAGGCAGAACTGTAAATCTTGAGGATCCCGTACCCAACTTGTCAAGAAAATATCTGCATAAAAGGTATTTTCTTCACTTTTCCATATATTATTGGGGGCTAGGTGAATATCATTTAGCACATATTTTGAAGAGACTAAAAATCCCCCTTCAGTTATATACCCCTAAAATTACAATTCTATTCATTCTTCCAATTTTTGTGGAGTTCTACTGATTAGTCATCCACCTAAAAAGATGGAAGCTCTCGTTCTTCACTTGTCTGTCAGGCCATCAACCCTGAGAGCTGAAATAGGTCCACGTCTTTCTTTCTTTATTGCTCTTTTTCCCTGATGCAGGTGATTTATGATGACTTGACAAGTTAACATACTACAACCTTCCGTTCCGTAATCCCCAGCTCGATTTCGAGAAAATTGAGTCAATAAATTTATTATTAAATTCATTACACTTACGACCTTTTGGTCCCTGTTTTAAAATAATAATAGGGTATGAAAAAAGCACCAAAATATGCGGTGATCCTAGCGGGCGTTTTTGTAAAAAATCCTGGGAAAACACCTTTATAACCGGGTTGCCAAAATGCACTAAATATATCTGTCAACACAATTGTTGGGAAACTAAAATTTCCTCCTAAGGTTTTGTGCCACTAAAATTTCAAATTCTGCGCGACTCGCATCCACCGACAAAATAGAAACTGACATGAATTACTTGTCAATTAGGCTCTCAAGTCCCAACCCTAACACCGCCTCAAGATTTGTCTCATTTCTTATAATTCACTTCATGAAAATCATAATATGGTAAATTGACCTAATATACAAGCAAACAAATAATTGATAAATTAATATGCAAGCAATTTGATTTATGGTTGACAGTGGTCGCCACACAATTTTCAGCCAATTAATTCATACTATTCATTTACATTTCCCACACTGCAATTAGACAAGCAATCATTCATTCCGCTTCATAAGCTCAGATAAAATCAAAACCTCACAGTAGTCCATAATTACCTCCGATTTGGCAGCAACTTCCATTTGTTGCTTCAACAGCGCATAGCTCTGACTTCTCGCCAGAAACGAACTCTGACTCTCCACTCCGCCGCCGCCGCCTCCGCCGCCGCTTCTCTCGGCGGAACAGGCGGAGATTTTGAAATTCTTCCCGTTATACCTATTATAACTCAAGCACTGCCTCCTCGTCGCCGCCGCCTCCAAATCCGTAACTCCGCCTCCGACGCCGCCGCCGACGACGACGACGCGACCAGGCCAAGACCTCGCCGTTCCGGTACTGATAACCCTCAGGTTTAACGACTGCATCTTTCTTCTTCTTCTTCGATTTTCCTCTCTCTCTCTCTCTATTTCTCGATTTTTTTTTTTTTATTTTTTATATTTTTCGTTTCTGTGGCCAATGATTGTACAGGAAAGAGAGAAAGAGAGGAGTTAATTTTAGGGAACAAGAATTGTGGCTACGGAGGAGGGACTTTAAATTTAGGTGCCCTTCAATTTCGCGGATTATATCTACCTTAGATATAACATGAATAAATGAATTTACCGTTCTAGACATGTTAGAAGATTTGGGTATTGGAGTATGTTGCATGAACCACCCGAGGTGAGGGGTTATTACAGAAGATTCACCAATTCTTCATAAAACTACAAATTGTTCCCCTCTTAATGTCCAACACAGGCTATGAAGATGTCGTACAACAAAGGCCCAGTAGCTAAGAAGGCTCCAAATGTCGAGTGGTGTTAGTCTGGTATGGTGTTGCGTCGGACGACTTATTAGACGTGATAGACCTGATCAAGTTTGATAAAATGTCTTGTTGTTAAATACTGACACTTGAGATAATATGAGAGTTATTATGAAGAGATTCAATAACGAGTTGTAATATATGAATATTCTTTCATTGAGAATATTTGTGCATTCACTCTGTAAAAAAAGTTCCCTCAAATTAGTAAGCTTATATTTTCGACCATACAATATATTACCCTTACCTATATCGACGCTCTTTTTAGATATTCATTCGGACATGGTTAAGTCATCTCCTACCTCTTCCATCTAGTTATAGTGATCAGTACATCATATATTTTTTCTTTTTTTCTTCTTCTTTTCGCTGACTTTCTATTTATGCATCTCATTGTTGACTTAAGCGTAAAAGTGTCCATGTGTTGACCATTGCAAATGTGTGATAATTCATGTTTGCCTTCCTTTTAGGAATCCACATTCGTGCTCTCTAGCGTAAACATGGATCGTGCTGCTCAGACACGCAACTAGTGATTTTCGTGCAGCATGCGGTGCAGGTTTTGCACAAATAATTAAGAGAGGGTCAAATGTGTAGTTAGTATGACTTGAGGGACTTGTGTTATTTTACTACTACCACCAGATAGAGAATGGATATATATTCTCGGCATGGGGGTAAAATGGTAATGTGGGTAGCGGGGATTTCTGGGAACGGATAATTTGATGTTTCGTCTGTTTGTCTAATAATGGAATATCGGTTCGGAGGCGAGCAAGATCTTTTGCTACTAATGGTGGGTAGATCATACACGTGGCAACAATTGGTTCGCCTGGTTTTATATGCCACCCACAAAGTGGAAGGCTGTCCAAGCCTCTTTACTTCTGCTGACTCAGCTATGCCAACACCAACATTGAAAAGTTGCTTGTTTGGATGAGAAAGATTGTGAGATGATCTACGGTACTCTCATAATTTTCAAATTTTCAATTATCTCATAATAATCTTTAATCCTGTCCAACAAAATGGGTTGTGAATTTTAACAGCAGTATTCTGGATTTTAAAATAGCAAGGGTTATGAATTTTATTTGTCATCCCAATACATGTCATTAAAGGAGATAATAATAACTTAATTTGACATGCAAGTAGACACTAGCTCGGTAGTAGATCGTTTGAAGCTTCCACACGAGGTTCCGAGTTTAAACTCGGCTATAATGATATAATGATATAATTCTCAAAAAATATTTAATTTCACATAACCTATCATAAATTTGTTTTCATAATATTGTAGTGTTAAAAAAAATTTACAATATTATGAAAAGATTAACTCATTTCTGCATTATATTCTTAGCTAAATTAGTCGGTCCTAATGTAACTATAGCGAAACAAAGGTAGTATCTTTTGGTCCGGTAATTATGTACGAAGGTTTAATCATCTTTACTTTTTCCGGCTTTGTTTGGAGACCAAATACATTTGAATTTTCATATATTATTTTAGTATGTGGTTGATATGTTGCTCCAACAGGTGAGTGAAGCTATATATTATCGCAACTAGGATGGTACCTCAAGTGATAGAACGTTGGAAGCCCCTGCATGAGATTTCGGGTTCAAACTTAGTTGACGACAATAAACAATTTATCAATATATATATATATATATCTTATTTCAACCATTTTGATTGAGTATTTGGATGTCTATTCTCTCTATGAGCCAGTACTTCTCCATGAGCTGCAACTGTGTGACAAGAGGAAAATAAATCAGTAAACTCTTTATTATGTTTTTTATTTTATTTTTGAAGACTTATCTGTGAAAATAAATTAGTACTTCACAACTTTACGAGTTTTAAATAACCTTGCAAGTTTTGTTGGGGAAAACACTAATGGAGGGTAGACAAGAAGACTATTAAGAACAGCCTTAATAAGAACACATCTTCCTACAAAATTTAGCATAAGCCCCTTCCAACCAGAGCATCTTCCTACAAAATTTTGTAGGAAGATGTGTTCTTATTAAGGCTGTTCTTAATAGTCTTCTTGTCTACCCCATGTCCATTAGTGTTTTCCCCAACAAAACTTGCAAGGTCATTTCCTCATTGCTAGCAAAAAATTTATGGTTTGGTAACACTTCTGCTAAAGGTATTCACTGGCTTCCTTGGAAATTTCTTTGTAACAAGACTAATAGAGGGGGCTTAGGTTTTAAAGGCATTTCATCCTTCAATAATGCTTTAGTAGCCAAAAACAGTTGGAGAATGTTAACTTCTAAAACTTCCCTTTTCTCTAAATACTTCTCTACTAAATACTGTAAAATAATTCATTTTAGCATCATTAGACCTGGAACCTCTTCTTCTACTGCTTGGAGAACCATCTGTAAAGGAAAAGACAGTCTTTCTAAAGGATTGGCTTGGAAAATAGGTAATGGGCAACATATCATGATTATATCCTCTGGATGGATCCCTGATGTCCCTGCTGATTCCTTGCAAGAAATTCTGCATACCACTGATTCTAGGCATATTTTTATATATGTTGATCAGTTGCTTGACTCTTCTATTGATGGAAGTGGCAGATGGTGTAGGCATACTGTTACCCAGCTCTTTCCTCAATGGTTGGCTAATAAGATCATGGAACAGGACTGTGGCTCCATTGATGAGCAGGACACCCCTTCTGGAAAGCCTCCTCTAATGGCATCTTCTCAGTCTCTTCAGCTTACAATCTTCTTAACTACAATAATTCCTCTCCTAATTTATCTTCCTGTCCTTTGCATTTCAAATCTATTAGTAACAGATTCAATTGGTCCTTACTTTGGAAATCTGGTTTGCCTAATCAAATTATATGTCTTATTTGGAGAATTCTAACTAGTTCCCTTCCTACTTTACACAATTTGCATGCTAGAGTAGCTTCTGTTAACCCTATCTGCCCTTTTTGTAATGTTACTATTGAAACTGCAACTCATATTTTCCTCCTTTGTCCAAGGGCTAAAGGAGTCTGGCTTAAGGCTCATATCTTTATCCCCTTTTCTCCCTCTCTTGATATTACATTATGGATTAAGAGTTGGCTCAAACAAAAGAAGGATTGGAAATGTAACCCCCATTAGTGTTGGATTCCTGCCATCATATGGACTCCATGGAAATCTAGAAACCAGATAATCTTTCACAAGATTAGATCAATGGGGATCAGCTGCTTCACCTTGCTCAGGACTTGGTGGAGTTTATTATTTTATCTGCTAATAACTAATTATTTTTCCTCCTTCACTCAGATTCCACAGCATTGGTCAAGATTGCTTCAGTTGATGGTGCCCCCTCATGGGTCAAAGCTTGTGACCAGTTTGCAGCAAGTTCCAGCATTCAGCGAGTGCTAGATGTGGCTCCTCTTGCTTCTGAATCCCCTCTAGGTGCTCCATTTCAGGTTCCAGCAAACAAAGTCCTAGAGTTTGGTTCTTCCCAAGCAGAAGGTGGTGTTCCTCCCCTATCTTCAGAAGGTGCTGCATTCCCTCCTTTGAATCCCGCTTTGGTGCCCTCAAATGCAATCATCCCCTATATCATGGAGTAAATCAATGGCTTTGGTTTTAGTTGTGGTTAGGAGTCTTCCTGATCCTTGTAATGTTAATATTTGGTTGCTGCTTCTTGGATTTGAAATAGTAGTTGGAGTTTCTTTGAAGGACTAGTTTGTATTTTTTATCGCTTAATCTATGGTAATCTTCATGTTCTTCAAAAAAAAAAAAAAAAAAATCTGTATAATTGACTGTTTTACCCCCCACCGATCTCTATAATCACCTCTATCTCAATCTCCCTCTCCTCCTCTGATTTACAGAACCATCACCAGCATCACCAACAGCAACCAAAACAACAATAATCTGCATCCACAACAATAACTACATCAAGAAATGTACATCTGTCTCTCTGCCTGGACCAAAATTTACAACAAAAATTGAACTTATTTACAGCTTCAACAAGAGAATCTCCTCAACTAACAAATAAGAAGCAGCAGCAGCTCTTGTGCAGATTCATCGCCAGAGATGCAACCAGGGGCGGACGCAGGATATTCTTTCAAGGTGGTCACACTTTTTTCTGGGAAACGTGGGGGGGGGGGGGGGGGGGTGGTGGTTCACACTTCCTAATTAAAGTTTCCAAGTAAAGTCGATTACAATTTTAATTTGGTGAAAATTAAATATCATTTAAAAATAATAACATTTTGTAATTCTCAGAAAATATATATTTTCGGTATCGGTTTTAAGTGAGCTTATGCTGATAAAATAACAGCAAAAGAGTCATATACATTCATTGTCAAAAATAGCATATACGGAATTATTTCTCACATCACCACAAGAAATCAAACAAAATTTAGGAATCACAATTTTCTGAAAGACTATAAATGTA
Source organism: Linanthus parryae (assembly GCA_023055425.1). Classification (NCBI taxonomy): domain Eukaryota; kingdom Viridiplantae; phylum Streptophyta; class Magnoliopsida; order Ericales; family Polemoniaceae; genus Linanthus; species Linanthus parryae. The sequence goes on along the minus strand of JALGPY010000008.1, from coordinate 17,306,482 downwards.
GAACTTAGGAAAATCGTGATACATTAACGAAAAATCAATGAGTTTTGGCATCTAATTTTCTAATGATCCTATTAGTTACATCGAGACACTTCTATATACTACGGGGTTATTTGGTAATTTGGGGAGGGGGTCCTATAAGAGGAATCTATAAAATTTTAGAGAAATAGTTGAAAAATTTGAAAAGTGAAGGTGGCCCCATGCCTACCTTGGGTCAGGGGTGGATCCGCCCGTGGATGCAACAGTGGTTGCATACCTTCGATCTGGAGAAAGGGATCTTGGGAAAGGGGTCTTCCCGATCCAAGCCCGTTCGTTGCTGTTGATATTGGTGGATGACAGGATGAGACGAGGTGGTGAAGTGCACCGGTGATCCTCCTCTCTCTCAGTACAAAATGGGTGAAGAGATTGAAGGATTTGGGGAAGATCCTCTATCTCTTCAACAGAAAATGTGGTGTAGAATTGGGTAGTTGTTGGTTTGGATTATGGTTGAAGGGTGGGGGTATGTTAAGGGCAAAATGGTCATTTCATATTAAAACTTTGCAATCAAGGATAGTAGAAAGATAGAGAGGGAACTGTCCAAAAAGAAAAGTAGAAAGATAGATAGGAAACATAGATAGTAATTAAAGTGTCTGTCAATGATTAAACTCTTCACGAGCTACCAAGTGTTACTACATTTGCAGTTCTGCGCCATCAAAAGAGAGATAGAAGATGTCTGCGCTACCAATGGACAAATAAGAGGTTGCCATTTTCAAGAAACGCGCGAAATGTGGCGCACTCTAAAGTCACTACAAAAACTGGAACTGTGTTCTACGTTCATATATGTCTATGACCACACTACTCATTCACATCAGCAGAAAGATGCAAGAGACTCGCATTCTCGTAAGTATGTAGTAGTGCACCCCAACAAAACCAATGTGTTCGTCTGTCGCCTAAACTGAAAGCACTGATGGCTCTTAGGCTGGGTGGCATATAGACCAAGATTGAAGAGAACATTGGATTTTGGTACCGATTGAATGTTGTCTGGGACTTGGTACTCTCATCCGGTGGTTTGCAACATTTCCTGCAATTTATAGTTCACAGAGTTTGTACAGGTATAAGAATACTAATTCAATGATTGAAGCTAAAAGTCAAATTATAATTCAAGTAGCAAACATAGAAGGGAACCAGAGTATCCAACATGTATACACTGCACAGATGAGTGGTTATAGACTGAAACCGCTGGTGTGGGAAGGAACTAAATATGCACAAAACACAGACATGTAGTTAGCGCCAAGTCCAGTAACATAACACTCTTTCAGTTGATCGAACTAGTGACAACTTAGATGAGTTCTGGATTGGCATAAACTGGAAAGAACTGAAACTACAAGCTCCAGTATGTTCTTTAATAAAACCGAACCATATCTATAGTTTGTACCTTAACTCATGTGAAGATGAGTTCCAAGAAAATCAAATACTCCTCTGTCTGGATTTATCGACCTGCTTTTTTTTCCAAGCATTTTGAAGAGGCTTTTTTTCCAAGCAAAACGATACAATAACCTGCCAATCTTTTCAGTAATTTTTTTTGTGAGATAACCTCCTCAAAATTCTTGGAAAAAAAAATCATGACTAGTAAATCCAAACAGAGAAGTGGACAGAATCTCCTATGGTCCTACAATATACCTCTAAGGCTCTAACTGTCTACGGCTCTATGCATAGGAGAGAGTACAAAATTCAATGAGTAAGATCTCTATATAATAGCTAACTTTATGCTCTCAAAAGGAACCAAATGTCAAGCTTGCTGAGAAGCATCATTCATCAGTGGACGAAACAAGCAATAAAAAATCTCTGTAATGAGTCTAGGGCAACACAGAAGCAGCTTACACCTGAAGTTAATAAGATGTCCAGGGTAAATCCAGGAATTAGTTATAGTGAGGGCCAAACTGGAAGAATTAAACAAAGTAGGTATAAAATTAACTTTTGTAAAGTTGACAGAAGGCTATAGTGCAATTTTGGTGGGGCTCAGGTGAAAAATCTAACGAAAATAAGTATATACATTTTAAAAGTTGAGCATGACCATATACATCCGCCCTTGAAGACGTCGGGACCAAACAACTGAGCAATGACTTAAAACTGCATGTTCTGGGTCCCTTTTACAAGTAGGTTTGTTGATCTAAGCTCCCAGTTAAAGTTTTACCTTGTTTTTTAAGATTTCGGTTTTTATCTAGTTAAGTAATTATCAAATGCAAAGAGCGTACTTTGAGAGAACAAAAACACTGCCACAGCCTTAAACACCAACGAAACATAACTTAAGCAGCAAAAGACATACTAACTAGCTATGGACGGAAAAACAAAGCATATTACTTGCAAAAGTAACTCATGGACTGCACCAGCTATGAGAAAAGAATAGTTACCTGGTATTCATGGAGAAAAATAAATCCAAGAAAAAAGGAGAACAGACGGTTACCTGGTGGTATTTATGTCCGACATATAACTGATAGCACTGATTGCTGTTAGGCTGGGGAGTGGTTGAATAGTGTACTTCCTTAGAACTCTTTGGCAATAGACCAAGCTAGGAGAGAAAATTGGATTTTACTTGTGATGGGGATTTGGGGAGCGCTGTCGATCTAGTACCACGGATTGCATAGTGCATGGGACTTAGTACCCTCACCCCAGGGTTTGCAACATCTGCAATTCATAGCTCACAGTGAGTTTCGAAAGTCACAACGCTCCCTTACATATTTTAATTCTTGCATCAAATAATCAAAATTATCTTTGAAGTAGCAAACATAGGCCAAGAATCAAGATTTCACCTGATCGAATACAAATACTATTGATGTGAGCTATGCCAGGCCAGTCAGTTCCTGTCTTTTTACATGTTCCACTCAGATGGGGAGAGTTTCTGATGTTAAGAACTTTCAGTGCAGTAAGAAATTTCATCGCTTTTGGTAAGCTCAACAAATTTTGGCAGTCCTCGATATGGAGTTCAAGAAGAAACCGGAAAACCTGCAACCACTCTGGCAAAATTTTCAAGGAAATGCAGTCTGCAATACCTAGATACTGGAGGGAAGAAGCCGCCTCCTGGAGTCCTAGAGGAAAACCCGTAAACTTGGGCAACTTCCTTAAATACAAGGACTGGAGGTTCTTGAGACCTGCCAAACATTCATCATCCTCGGATAAACTAAGCTCTGCACAATCCACAATCCATAGTTTCTTGAGTGAGGTAAGGTGCTCCATATTTCTTGGCAAATAGACAAGTTTCGGACACTCTAGAATGCGCAGTACCCTAAGAGATTTGAAGTGCTGAGTTGAAAGATGCTTCAGTTGAGGACATTTTACCAACCACAAAGTTTTCAGAGAAGTGAAACATTCAGATCCTTGGAAAGACAAAAACTCAAATTGTAAGGTTAGATACAAATGTCTGAGGTTCTTCATTGTTCCCATGCCCCTGGGTAAACTTTCTAGCTGCTCACAGTCGAAAAGGATTAGTGTCTGAAAATGTATAAGTTCGCAAAGACTATCAGGGAGTCTTTTGATGACACGGTTCCAAGATAAGTTAAGATATCTTAAATGCTTCAGGTAACCGAAGGAACTTGGCAACTCTTTGAACTCTGATTGACTCAAATCTAGAACTCTCAAGTACCTAAAATTTGGGATAAGTTTGTTAATAAATTTATCAATATGGCCGACTTGAAATGCAAACAAGAAAGTTCGCACTTGCTTCAATCTACTCAAGGATCTTGGAAACTGTTTGCAGTGTAAATTATACTCAGAAAACAACACATGACGAACATTTTTAGAGATCACTTCATCATTTGAACTCACAACAGCGCTATCTCCACCAGCTACTAACTGTGCAAGATCATGCACAAGATCGTGCATTTTACAAGTTAGTATTTCACTGTCAAAACTCATATCAACATCTTGAAAGAGGGATCTTGATAGTAACTCGTTTAAGTATTGATTGCCAATATCTTCTACTTCGAGGTTTCCTTCAGCTGGCTCAGTGATGTAGCCTTGTCCTATCCAGAGATTAATCAAGTCAACCCTCCATATTTCGTAGTCTTTGGGAAATACAGCACAATAAGCAAAGCACGGCTTTAAGTGGGAAGGCATTTGATCATAACTCAATTTCAATACAGGCAAAATATCATTATTGGTCTGTTTCAGTTTCCATAAATCACTGTCTCTGACATAAAGCCATTCGCATACTTGATCTTTCATGCTCAAGTGACTCCCAAGGGTTATAACTGCAAGCGGATTCCCACCACACTTCCTCACAATGGCCCTACCAATTTCTTCAAGTTTCGGGTTGATCAACTCTTTTCTTTCTCTGAAGGCATGTTTAAAGAATATAGAAAGGCAATCTTCATATGCAAGATGACCTAATGTGTAGGGTGCAATAGTTCCCATATCCTTAGCAATCGTATAACTGCGTGTAGTTATAATAATCTTACTTCCATTAGTTCCAGCACTTAACATGCTTCTCAATTCCATCCACTTTCTTCTATCCACATTCCATACATCATCAAGAACGAGTAAGAATTTCTTTTTGCTTAAAACACTATGGAGGTCAGTTTGCAACTGGTCAATCTCCATATGACCAAAATCCCTACCAGTTGCTGATTTAATAATTTTCTGCAAGAGTTTTTCCAGATTAAAATCTTCAGGAACGCAGACCCAAATAATTAAATCGAAACATCGGAGTACCCGCCTGTTAATACACACCAACTTAGTAAGTATAGTCTTCCCTAGGCCTCCAAGCCCAACTATGGGGATAACAGAAACATTCTCAACACTAGTAGAACCCACTAGGAGTTCCACAACCCTATCTCTATCATAGTTTCTTCCAATGACATCAGACTCAAGCACAAAAGAGTAAGTTTGCTCCTTCAAGGGTCCATTGATGATTTGTGTTTCTGAATGATTCTTAAAATGGAAGCTATCACCATTTTTTGCGATTTGTTCAAGCCGGCCCCTCAAGTTCTCTATCTTGTGACCCATTTTGAATGAAAACACAATAGGGTTTGACCATGAGAAGAAGTTGCCTACCTCTTTCAGCAGGTTGCCACTGATCAACACTTGCCTTCGCATAGCTTCTGTTGCATAATCATCCAAGACGTCATCAATGTCATAGATGACATTTTGAAGCTTCTCAAGCCAATCTCTCACCCCAAGCGTTGTCCTTTGCTGCTCTTCTGCATCCAAAAGCACGCATTTGATGGAGAACAATGTGTCATTGAGCTTCCGGAGCTCCTCCTTTACTCCCCATGCTAGCCCAATTTCCTGGAGAAGAACAGGACCCAACTTTTTCAGAACTTCTGTTGCAATTTTAACAGCAAATATTGTTCCTGCCACCATTTTTCACTTGGTTGAAGACCAAAAAAAATATTTTCAAGAAGGTTGACAGTTGTGATAACAAGCTCAATCAACCATTTGAGCCATATATATAAACAGTGCCTGGTTGGTCCGGGAAAAAGGCCATGTTTGCGTAGGCAGCTTCCTATTTCCTGACCAAATCCTCTTGTAAATGAGGGACTTTTTCCCATTAGTATAATACACAGGAAAGCCACATTATCACTTTATAACAACCGGTATTTTGGCTCATAACTATTCCACGGCTTACATTCTCGTTCGTGTGGTTTCCGCCAAAGAGATTGCCACTACTACTCTTAAAGATAAACTGTACTAAACTCTTGTGTGTTCAAGGATCAAATTTTTAAAGAGGGGAGAAACTGGATAGAATAGAGTCAGTTACCTACATGAAATACGATATCCAGAAAGAAGGAATCAAGTTGGAGTAAATTACCGAAAGGTGATCACATAACCTACTATTAGTCTTGATCTCATAACTAGGATGGATTGAGACAGAACCATCATATCCTCACTCCTATTCAGTCCACTTACCCATTCTGTACCCAGAAAAAAGTTCCTACAACACACTTCTCTTTTCTCCACCTGTTCCTATTGAGACTAAACTAAAATCCCCAAGGGACTTTTAGCTATAAATCAATTCGTTAGAGCGGGCAGTTATTGTAATTGAGATGAGATTGCTGATCTGGAAGTTAGAGTTTAATTTATCCAACAGAATCCTCTTGTTCCAAACAACAGGACGACTTGATACCACGACATGGTCTTGTATTGGCAAACAAAAGAAACATAAACCTTTCTGGTGCACAAAATGCCATTTGACTTGGTAGCACCATTGACTGAGTTGCAAATTGCATTGAAGACAATGACTGGAAACAATACCTCAATTTACAAATTGATGAGTTGTGATGACTCATGGCTCCATAGAAACACCTGTGAATTTGTCTGATGGAGACTGCTCTATCCAAATCAATACTCATGTTAAGTCTAGGTCTTTATTTTTGTTTAATATTATATAATTAGGGCACATTTGATGCCGGGATTGAAAATTGGGGTACGGGGGTCCTACAGTATTACGGGGGTCCTACAGTATTATAGGGTGTATTGATATTAAGGGAGTATTAATTATATAGGGAGGATTATGTAACATGTTTGTTTGCACCAGTATAAATAGGGGACTGCTCTATCCAAATCAATACTCAGCGTTCCATTTGAGACTGGTATTCTTTTACAACCAAATATAATAGATAGATATTCTCGATCTGGGGATGAAAGGATATTCTTGATCTGGGAACGAATAATTAGTGTTCCGTCTGAGTTTACCTAAGTAATGGAACATTGGTCTGGAGGCAAGCAATTTTTTTGCTTCTAATTGAGGGAGATCAAACACGTGGTGACAATCGTTTCGTCGGTTTTATATGCAACCCACATGTTGAGAAAAAACGAAAAATATGCAAAAAGAAAGAATCAAAACACACAGATTTACGTGGTTCGGCAAAACAGCCTACTTCCACGGAGTTGCAGAGATTTCACTAAAAACAGACGAATCGTCTCAGAGAGAATTACAAGCGAAATCAGAACGCTCAACATAACATGCTACGAACCCTAAGAACTCTATAAATAGACAACCTATCAAACCGGGCCGGATCCAAGCCCAAACGGGTCAAAACGGGTCAAAATATTTTTTTCGGGGGCGCTGCCCCCGAACCCCCGGAGACATGTTCGTGATCGCTACGGCTTGGGCCTACCGGCCCAAGCCTTCGCTCCACGAATCATGTCTCCCTTTTCGGGTCGTAGCAAAACATGAACCGGGTCGATTCATAAAACGGGTCGCCCATGAACTAGGGCTCCACCCCAACACCACAAAGTGGAAGGCTGTCCATGTTCCTTTGATTTTGCTGACTGTGCTATGCCAACACTTATAGCCATGGATAGTCAAGGCCATTGTTTGCAACATGTGGTCTGAGGGTTTTATCAAAGCAATGTGGCCTTAGGGCTAGTTTGGGAACGCTGCGCCTTGGCTTAAAGCTGCTGTGAGAAAGTCGCTGTGAGAAAGCTGCTGTGAATTCTAGATGAAATGTTGTTTGGTAAATATTACGTAAAAGCTGCTGTGAAATATTGATGTATTAATTTTATGTTTGGTAAAATCAATTGTGGACTTGCTGTGAGAGGCTAAAATGACAAAAATATATGACACGTGTCATTTCCGTAAAGATAACTATTGATATTTTTAAAAATTGTAAGGTTAAAATCGGTTGTAAATAAATTAATCAAAAGCACTTTCTGGAAAAGCGTCTCCTCTCTAGCTTCCTGAAAACTGTTGTGGGACAGCAGAAACTATTCGAAAAAACAGAAATTTTATTTTTACCAAACGCACTAAAACTGCTTCTGCTATTGAAAAACAGCTATGCTGGCAGCAGAAGCATTCCCAAACTCCCCCTTAGGGACCAAGATGTAGCTTTTAGCAGTATCTGATTCTTTAATATGTGATTGATATGAAAAGCGAGATTTATTTCTCTGCATTTCAATCACATTTTGAAAGTTGATATTTTACAAATTATAGATATTTTCGGTCCCCAACATACCATATTCAAAAATTATTATTATTATTATTATTATTATTATTATTATTATTATTATTATTATTATTATAGGTATTTAGTTATATTAGTAGGTCACTTTGAACTAATTAAGCAAAATCCAGCTGGCTCATCATAAGATGAAAAACCCTCCAACTTTTGAACACTACTCCAGACAGCTAACTAATTTGAACTAAAACCATATATTTTAGTAAAAAGAACTTTGTAAGTGAATTCCACTAAAATAAATTCCAAGTGATCTTCAGGATCTCTTCCATAGATGTCACAACTTGCAATGTAAAAGATACTATAATGCTTTTAAGGCAGCAATCATCCAAAACATAAACAATCATGCCAACAAAAAGAAAGTATCGCGAACTGATGGAAGTATACATACCTTCATAGGACATTATGCTGATACATTTCCCGACCGACCACCAGGTGAGGAGACTCTTTCATGGTTTTTCCTGGAAGAAAAGGTGAGATGTCATATATGATGTAACGACAATCTGCAGGCAAAGCATCACTAACAGTGTTCATAAGAATGCATACAAAAAATACTGAGAATGCTACATTTATGTGTTTACTGCTTGTATATCAGGACTCCGGCTAATAGTAGGAGGGGAGATATGCACAGCCAAGGCTCACAGGAACCTCTAGAAAGTTATGGTATTAACTTACAATTGAACAAACCAGTTAGCTTTATTCAGGATTCTACTTTCACTTTTGAACAACGAAGTTGTATACAACACAATAAACCAAAGTACTGCTAAGATTAGGCAAACACAATTAAAGTGATCTTTCGTTTATATACGGCCAAACCATCAATATATGCTATGATTGGAAAACCCCTAACATTTCTTCCAAACCCCTCACACAAAAATCAACAGCAAGTAGCCTTTCATGAGTTCAAAAAATCAAATCAAATCAACGGGAGTTGAACAGTGAACCTAACGAATTATCATGAGAACAAATATGCTTGAAGAGTGTAAATCAGGGAAATTCAAACAAAGTATGTTTGCCCATCATCCTAAATTTATGCAGATTATGTTCAGCAATCACTACCATATCATAGTGAACCCCACCTTGCATGTCAATGGCTTCAATAATAGAAATGCCTATGAGATGCTTCTCACAAGAATGGTAATACGAGGAAAAATGATACATAGGTCATCATTTGAAATTCCAGCAAGGCATTGAAAGATACAAAGCACAGAGCTAGCCAACACCTTAGAGGGAGTGATGGTGGAATGGATATAGAAACATGCACAGACAACAAAACCTCATGGCAAACCGCTAGGAAGTACTTTCTTTTTCTAAATAGGCCTTACTTGTCATTTTTAATGAAAGACATTGGTCTCTCACCACCATCTTTCTTCTCTTCAGATTTTGGTTTCCCTGAATGCCTTGATTCTGGTTTCCAACAAGCAACGGACAGTGATGACCGAGTAGATCAGCAATATCAGTTGCCATTTCTTATGCTTTCTTCACATATGGGTATGTCTCATCTTTGAAGTGGTTCGACAACCATAAATACATAGATAAGACCTGGTGCTTGGTGCAAGATCCAAGAGTTCTGTATCGCTACAAGCAGTATATTTTGGCAAGCCCATTGCTATACTAACAGGGAGGTTTCTGGCACATGTTGAAGCAAATCTCAAAAGATGATATGATATATAGCTTTTGGATCTCTGATGTTTACAGCAACAAAACAGAAGTTGAAACGATCTTCAAGCGACAACCCCTGCACATTCTCCAACATGACAGCAACTTTCTTTACATGGTCATGTTGGCACAAAAAGTAAGATTCATCCAAGCGACATTCTCACAGAATTTCTCTAGCAAGTGTGGGAAAGTAATGGTAAGAAGTTGCCCTGCGAACAACTCAACTTGGTCATAGAAAGGAAAGAGACCCACTTTACTAATGTCATCAAAATGTAATAGAGTCGCCAACCCATCGGGACAGCGACTTCCTCTCCGACGAGCTTGGCCAACTATCTGCTTTACCTGGGATGCTGGAACCTGAACAATCTTATCACCATTGTAGAAAACAACTCTTCTAATAATCAGGTTCAAACCCATTCCAACTGCGTCACTTGCAACCAGTATATCATATTCATTGTCTACATCATTGAACAAGTTAGCTTGGTGTCTGCGAGTCTCAGGAGGCAATGCACCATAAATAACACAACAACAACGTTTAGCATGTTTCTCAATGGCTAATTTCACCTCAAATATTTTTCTTCGTGAGAAGGCAACGCCACAGTCTCCAGAGCAAACATTTCGAAGGTCTCCCAGAAGTGTCTTGGCTTCACCTACCAATGGCTTGAATATCCCATAATGATTTTCACACAATTCGTCACCAGTCTTAGAGTAGATCTTCCTAACAACATTTAGTACTCTTGTATAACCACAGAAATGGATCTCGTCAGCCTGTAACCCCAGCAACACCCTTGTCCATGTGTATCCTCTGTAGCGGTCTGACATCATTTGATTTCATCAATCATGTTCACGCCCATTTCATAGGATTCTTTTGTTGACACCTTTTCAACGGTGCAAGCAACATGTTTAGAGAAAGGAAGGCACTTCTTCTCTTAACCAGTAAGAAGACTACAGTATAGTCCATCAACATTTACCCTATCGAAAACTTCCATTGCTAACAACCTAAGAGGGCTACAATATATACATTTATTTGCCTCCACAAAGCTTTGAAGAGCATTATATGTTCTGGCACTGTTGGTAGGTCCACAATGATATATGATCTTGCGCTTCATTGCCCCGAGCAAAAGGGAACCAAGTATGAGGTTTTGCAAGATCCTCGGAATCAACCATACTCCTAAAACTTTTTTATTTCATCTGGAAACTCTTCTAAGAAAAAATAAGCAAATATTGGGAAGAGGAACCGATAAGCTGTGTCACCAGGACCAAGTGAAACCAAGTAATCCGCAACATCAGCTGGACATTTCTTATTAAAGAATTTATAAAACGTGTGTGCTGCGGTTGGGAAAAAAGATGCACCGATAGAAAATGCAAGTAACCTGATCTTGAAAACAACCAAAAAACTCATTGATCACATCCCAATCACCTTGAGTACACTCCAAACCCTTTTTAACACCCCAAATTTCTTTGTGAATTTCAAAAGGATCCCGATCACTTATATGCTCATATCCAACATTTTCTGGCAAAACTGACTTACTCTCATTTGATCCAAGAGTACTTGAAGTTGGAACATTTACCACATTTCTGACCGACCCTGAATGTAATCTTATGTTAGAAAACTTTGGGTTGTAAAAGGTTAACTGGTTGGAGATTCTGGTGGGACTCAGCAGCTGGGGGGTTCAAAGAGGGGCAAAGATGGGGCTTTAAAGGGTGAGAGGAACACTTCACCTAGAAAGATCGATTCTTGATGAGTATACACGAAAAGATACGACGCATGACCTCTCGCCACTGAAATAGTAGGACCTGCACGTATGAAAATCCGAATGGAAAACCTATGATGCGAAGAACAGATACCGGGGCGCTGAGAGTGATTTGGGAAATGAGGTCGGAACATGCTTGGTTAGATAGGCTGGAGAAGACAAACCACTTCGGATGTGTTCGGACAAAGAGAGCTCACGGACAACGAAAATAAAGCTCTAAAACCCAAAACTCCTACCAGTCTGTCCAGCTCTTTCTTCCCAATTTGACTTTTGTCACTATTCACTGGGTCACTTTGACCCGGTGATTTGAATAGCAAACCGATGTAACTTTTTGATAATTTTTTCATGGTGTTGTAGAGTAAAAGTTGCTATGGTGAAAAAATTATCAAAAAATCATATTATTTTGCTATCCAAATCACCCGGTCAAAGTGACCCAGATACGAGTCAAAAAAGTCAGATGGGAAGAAAGAGTTGGGACGGACTGGTACGTGATTTGTGAAGATGATCTCCAAACTCGCTTGTTTGGGTAAGAGACATTTTCCAACCTTTTATTTTGGATTAAATACATTTTCCAACCTCCACTCTACCTCGTTACTCTCTCTATGCCCTGATTTGTCACCCTCTCTCTCTCTCACTTTACCCTGTTTTTCCCACTCTCTCTCCCCGTTGGACCACCAGGACCTAGCCGGAGCCCACGCCGACAAAGCCGACAGCGATCTGGGCGGAGACCGCCACCACCGCACCTTCGACGACCTTCCGATTCCCGAAGATCATATCTGCCTCGGTCACTCTCCCTTTGCCCGATCTATCACCATCTCTTTCACTCTCCCCTATTTTGCCGAACCCAATCACCCCCATCTGTAAGACCCTCGTTTTCCAAACCATAAGTTTGAGTCTTAATTAAAATGTAAAACGAAATTACAGAGTTTCAAAATCCCTAAAGAAACAAAGTTTGTGTAGTTAAACCCAACTACGTCATCTAAAGGAAACTAAGTTCTAACATTTGAATTCGCCTAAAATCATAAGCGTGCGCGTCCCAATCCCATCCAGCTCTAACCTGTGGTGGTTTTCGAAAACAGAAACAACAGAACTATAATTTTAAAGTAAGTGAAAACTGAGTAAACAAGAACCTCAATATGTAAACAGAGTGGGGGCACAATTTTTAAAAGACACATTTTTTATTATAAGAACATTGATAAAAATGTCACGTTGATCCAAGTAACATCTAGGAAAACATCTCCTGTTATTAATATCCAAAACCCGTTATATCCAAAACCAAATTATTACCAATGTAACGGAGGGCCAAAATAACCAATCCAAACCAATAACATAAATAAGGGCATTCCAGGGGGTCTGTTAAACCCGCCCTGCCAGGCGTTTAGGAACGGCAGCCGAAGTCCGCGCCCGCCTCCAAAAAACCTCAGCCAACTAGACCTTAAGTGTCGCGACACTCCCTAAGGGAGAACATCAACCCAGAGGGTGAATACTAGATGCCTTAACCCTAGCCAATGGGACGTAGGGCGAAAATAAGCCATATGGGCAATAAAATATCGGAGAAACCATCAAGGGTTCATAACCAAAATAATCATCCCCGATACTCGGTTCTTCCACTTTACGTGATTATTCGATTTAGGTACATTACGTAATCAAAATATTTCCAAAAGTCAGTTATCAAGAATGGATTGTTCTTTTCATTTTCATTTGACAAAGTCATTGCGAGATTGACATGAGAAAAAGAAGAAGTTACGTAATAATATACATGCACGTAATAAAGTTTATGTTATGGTAAATATAATAATGTATATATATATATATATATATATTTCCAAAATAAATGTTATCAACTTATAAAAATTAATTAAACACCTCAAGAAATTCGCGAGTATTTCACGATCTGCTAGCTTCTCTCACAAATATGTTTTCTCTCTCAATCAATTCTTCTATACCCAGAAACCCACACTAGTATTTGTACTTAACTGCTCAATTCCGCCGCCGCATGTGACAAACATGCGATAGAATGTGATCATGAGTTCCAAAACAAAGATTGCATGCCTGATCATACCGGAAGTGTTCCTGGAAACTGGTTCTACTTTCCAGTAAATAGCAATCGCAGGGTTCCACTTACTAGAGTTAATCCAATTACTTGTGTTGTCGGTACCTTAAAATGCAACCCTTGTAGGTTTTATGTTTAAGATAAGTGAAGAAGAGAGTTAGACTTAAAAAGATTGTAACATAAGGGTGGTATGTGTCCACCCTCAATCCACTGACAGGGGGCAAAATATATTTATCCGTAGTGTAGGGGGGTGGGAACGTATTTAATCCATAAAACTAGGGTGGAAAATAGGGTTGTAAGAAAAACCGAATAAACCGGTCGAACCGACCGAACCAAACCGAAATGCTCGATTTTGGATGGTTTTTTTGAATGTTCGGTTTATCAACGGTTCATTTTCTTACAAACCGGTCTATTCGGTTTGGTTTTTGGTTTGTAAAAATATCACAGCGCACCAAACCGAACCGAACCGATATGTGGTTAACGTACTTTAACTACAATGTATATTGCGTAAAATATATTACGTAATTAGAAAAGAGAAACATGAGTACATAGATTCAATTAAAATGATTATATCAATCTTAATCTTCTTCATTTCTCTCACGTTTCATCCTATTTTCTCTCCAAAACGATAGTTGTGCATTTTTTTTAAGTATATTTAATTTATTTTTCACTTAAAACTTGAAATTCGTTGACAAAGTAGTATTGTAATATCCATTCGATAATTTTTATGCAAACCGACCGCACCGAACCGAACCACACCGATATTTTTCGGTTTGGTTTGGTTTGGTTCGGTTCATCCATTCAAATGGTTTGGTTTTGTTACAAAATTAGTAAACCGATGCATTCGCTTCTGTTTATGGTTTTAGCAAAAAACGCACCAAACCGAACTGCTTACACCCCTAATGGAAGATGTTTTTTACCCCGGCTGTTTTTATTTGAAAGAAGCTTGATATTAAATTAAGACCCATCAAGTTTCTGAAATTACAAGCGAGACCCCATATAAATGAATTAACTCGGGTCAAAGGCGTTTCCCACGTAACCCGGTCAGATTCAAACCCACTGGACTGAATCGACTGCAAGAATTAATAAAGGAAGAAGACAAATCGCCTGGTTGAAGAAAACGAAAAGAAAGCTGCCTTGCCAGTCAAGAGGAGGAGAGAGAAAATAGGCGATGAGGATGATTTCTTCTTCTCCTTCGTCTTCCAACAACAACAACAACGTCTCCTTCCAACCTACGGCTCCAACTCCAACGCATCGAAACCGCTTTCTCTACCCAAACCCTACCCACAACAACTTCTTCTTCCACACATCTCACGCCTTCTTCACCAATCGATCCCCAATCTCACGATCCACCAGAAGAATTCTTCCTCTGAAATCCGATCATTTCGAGGTACCGATCTATTTCTCTCGGCATGCTTTTTTCCAATATATATTTATGACATATGTACCTATTCCCATGTTTCGTTCACACTGATTTGTTTCTTCATTGTGTTACAAATCTGAGAAAATAGGTATGTTGTTTTTTTGGCAATACGTGTTTTGTTTGTAATCTCCAATTCTCCATAATCTGAATTAGGAAATGTTTTGGCTTGTGCAATCTATAGAATATCTCTGGTTTCCATGCTCACATTTAAAAGCATACACGGTAGAAATCTCCAACTGGTTGATTCTATTACTCTTTGTTATATGGTCAAATAACTGAGTTAATTGGTTTTTTTTTTTTTTTTTTTTTTTTTTTGTTTCCTATAAGTCAATCATTATATATATGACGAGTTTGATATTTTTCTTGCTGATCTTAATTTGTTCACGGGTGTGTTGACAGGAATATAACGAGTGGTGATTGCAAAACTATTGGTTTGTGTTTTTATGGAGGGATATTGCTCTCAGTATGATCCTGCTGCTGCATTGACTCAGATTCAGCTTTTCCACAATTGTGAGTATCTACAATTGGGTATTGCATGTTATTTAACTCACAATCTCGACGTCTCTTTGTTCCTTCAATTTTATTTTTTGGGGCTACTAGTAACAAATGATTGCATCACTGCATACTCTGTTTATATCGATCAATTGTAACCTTGTGATTCTATGGCCTTTGGGGCGGAGAGTGCGGCATTGTGGGGGCAAGTGTCAGCACCCTGATTTTGAAAACAACACTAATAACCCCAATTTTTACAGAAACTTTCAATATTGCCGTTGGTAAATCTATAACAAATGCCCAACCTATATTAGAAAAGTAGGATTGTGCTCCGGTACTTTGTAATTCCTATCTCCGCCCCTGTTGAGAGGCGGATCTTTGTTGTGTGTCCGGACTTTTAACACTTGTAGATGTTTCTCCCACCCCTGTGGGGATTTCTAATTTTCTATCATGGCCTATGATTACTGATATCTTTGTATGGTTTGGTTTCTTTCATCATGGCTAATTATCCTGATGAGTCCAATTTTGAATTTTATACTGTGATATTTACAGTAAGGGACGACAAGTAGTCAATGTGGCTCAGTGGCTAAAAATGTGAGAAGTACAAAGAAAGTCAATAATTTTACTTAATCTTGTAAGAGAGCTGGGTGGGTGATTGCTTTGCTCCCACTACCTCACGATGAATAAGCTTTCATACTTCCTCACCACCTCTATACAACTAGACAATGATGGCACAGACCACATGTATACATTTGGGTGCAAATTAGTATAATCTAATAATGTAACGTTTGCTGCTTAGGTTTAAGGCATGCTAGGTTTTGTTGGTATCAAGCTTGAGAGTCTGGGAGGTCTCCCCTGATTTCCCCTCTACTGACCACTTAGTGGAAAGTAGAGGGGATAAATTCCAGAGACCGTTGCTTTCTACGATGTCTCCTCCTGAAGTCAACAGCCTAGCAACTTGATTTGGTGCTAGGAAAGTAGAGGGGATAAGTTCCAGTTACCAATCATCTCTCTCTCTCTGTACTAATTTTCAGTATAACCTTGAGAGTTTGAGATAACAAAATAGAATGCCTTGTGGGTAGCTGTTGTCAAGGTATGTTAATCAAATTTGTGACAGCTGTCTTGTGTGCCTTTGTTAGAATTGGTGTAATAGCTTGTTGAAGTAAATGGTTAAGACAGAACGTGTTGTGTTACCTTGTCACCCAGTGCTTTTCATTATTTTCTCTTGCAAGCATGGTTCTAAATTATGGCAACTGACATTGCAACGGTTGCAGTCGTTGCGTAAACGGCATTGACAAACGAAACTGTGAAGTTATGGAATTCAAGAATGCACAAGCGGCACACATAACCTTGTTTCGAGCACATGAAATATAATCTCGTCTCTTTAACTTGGCAGCTCACGTTCTAAACTTGTGTATGCGTGTCGAGTTAATTTGTTGTCTTACAGTTACAGACTTATACAGTAGAGGATCAGCTGATTGTTGTGTGAATCCAATTCTCACCATAGGAGTAGTTACCATAGTGGAGACACAAGATAGGCTGTTATTGCAGATTTATTAGTGAAACTATTTCAAGGGTTATTTGCTTACAATCCTCTTGTGGTTAGGGAGTTGTGGTAAAATTCCCCCCTGTGGTGATTTGAAAAGAGGCAAAACACCTACATCCTTTGCTTTATGTGTGGTCTGTTAAACTAACGGAATTTACTTAAGGTGCACTTAAAATGTCTATTTAACCATAATGAAAAGTCCAAATAAAAAGTCCAAATAAAAAGAGAGAAAGGATGGTGCTCAAGAACTCGAAGAAGAAGGTGCTGGATGAGGATGCCACCCTGTTACCTGAAGCTAAGTGAGACCTCATGCCCACTCACTGAACAACTCCTGCAGCTTTCACCATCTCTGTCTCTGGGCTTCGACCTGACATCAACCTGGTTGGTCCAGTCACACTGACATCCATTCTCAGACAGAGTAGCTGAAACAAGAGAATGCCACTCATCCGTCCTTCTTGTCCTTTTGCAGTCTGAATCCATAAGTAAACTTTTAATTTGTCGGCTTCACAGCACCTTTGAAACAAGCAACATAATTCCTTCTCTCATCATCTTGTTTCAGATTTGGTTTGGTTTAATTTTGTGTTTGGTTTGCGGTCCAATTCGGGACTCAATTTGTGTTTGATTCCTAGGTTTCAAGAATGAAGTTTGGAATATTTTAGTTGTGGTGGTGGATGTGCGGAGGTGGTGACGATGGTGGAGTGGTAGTGTTCGTGATGGAGGTGGTAATTGTTGGTAATGGTGGGTGTAATGTGGCATTCATTTTCGGTTTTGCTGGACCGTGATTGTGTTGGTGATGGATTTGGCTGTAATGGCAGCGATGGCGATGCTAACGAGTTGGTGTCATCTTAGTCTGCATGTTCTTGTTCAATAGCAGGGTTCCATCTTTTTATATTGTAACTAAAAGAAAGTTACCCCCTCACCGCTAAAAGCCTAAAACCTACCCACAGAGGGGTCTTTTGCTTCTTCTAAGATCCCAGGGTTTTTTTTCCCATTCACCCTAACCACAGGGGGTCATTCGCAAATAGCCTTATTTTGATCATTTCCCAATATTTTGTGAATTTGTAATCTGCAGTTCATCCAACTCATCTAATTTGTCGATTTTACACTACTTTTAATCTTGATCGTGTGATCTCACGAGTTTTTTTTTTCACTTTAACGGTGCAGTTCCAATGGGCTATTCTACTGGTCCCGTAAATTACATGGGCAATGAGTGCGCAGCTGATTCAAACCTACCAATCAACAGAGTTTGTGAACTGGGGATATCGTCAATTAACAATTTCCTACCGGACGGTGCCAGCAACACTGGGGGGATTCTGAATCAAACTCCCGTATCCACTGGGCTGAGGCTTTCATACGAGGGCGACGAGTGGAAATCTTCTATTACTTTTGAGAATGAAGGCCCACAAAAGTCGTTACTTGGTACCCTTTCCCTCAACAGTGCTCTAAAAGTCGAGATTGATCGGCAGCAAGAAGAATTGGACAAATATATTCGACTTCAGGTAAACAACTACAAATGATGTGTAATTCGCTGTTCTATTCCAATTTTCGTAGTTGCAACTCATATCCAACTTAAATTCAGCATATTCTGTGCATATTGTCTGAACAACACCAACACACACATGTGAGCACTCAATTCGTTTTGTGTTGTGATTTGCTCTGCCATTGTGAATGTGATACATCGAGTCATCCATGATTTGGATGAATAAAGGCAATCAATGGGCAACTGTTTAGATCTTTTGGTGATTCTACAGTCTTTTGATTAATTATTGACGTTTGTATTTTACTTATTTGACACTATGTTGTTACTATGTGGTCTACACTATGCACTGTTAATCCGGGTTGGTATGTTCTCTACGTTTGTGTTCTACTGATAATAATTCAGCATTGAACTTGCTACCTTTTCCTTAGTGACCCTCAAAAAATATAACTATCGGAATGTGTGATTGTTATCCCAACGTATTAGAAAGTTGTGTAGCAATGTACATCATATAGCAATTTAGAAAGCATGTCCTTGTGGTGCATCTAGCAATTCACGAGACCATCACAATTCAATACACTATTAGAATCGACTATTAGAATCGAGTATTGACCATAGCCTTGTTGGGTTGCGCTCTTGAATTATGTACATGAACAATTGCCACTGAAAGGATATAATCTTTCGCACTTACATAGTGATGCTGTTTGGATGAGCTAAATTGAGTAGCATTTTAGCTAACGAGCTTCTTTAATCTTGGGTGTTTGGATGTGAGTAGATGATTGTAGATTATTGGTAAATTTCTGCATTTTTTAAATTGTAATCTGGAACCGTAAACATAAAAATTACTTTTTTCGAGCAGTTTGACCAAAATTTTGACCCAGACATTGCTCTCGCCATTCTGTACAATATTTTAGATCTCCTACTTATGGTACCCTGTATTTGCAATTTCTGTACAATATCTGAGTGTTTTTTTTTACTTGGATTGGTATAGGAGGCAAACCTATTAAGAGGCGTAAAAGATTTGAAGCTGAGACAAAATGCTCGTCTCTTGAACACCCTCAAGAAAGGAGCCCAAAGAAAGTTGCAGGTTAAAGAGCATGAAATAGAGAAGATGAAGATCAGAAACAAGGAACTAACAGAGGAAATAAAACGAATAGCTACTGAAGCTCAAGCGTGGCATTACAAAGCGAAATATAACGAGTCTGTAGTCATTGCCCTAAAGAGCAATCTCGAACAGGTCATTGCACAGGGTGCTGTTCAAGTGAGGGAAGGCTGTGGAGAAACTAATGCGGATGATGCTTCCTCTTATGTAAACCCACATCACAATGTGTTTGCGAAGAAGAAGCAAATGAGTTGCAGGAATTGTGGAGGTAAAGAAGTTTCTGTATTGTTAATGCCGTGTAGACACTTGTGTCTGTGTAAAGACTGCGAGTTTGTTGATGTATGCCCTGTCTGCAAAACAAGGAAGTTTGATAGCGTAGAAGTGTTTATGTCGTGAGAGGCATATATGCGTGTGTGGGCTTGCAGTCTTGTAAAGTGTTAAGTTGTAGGAATACGATATTTTTGTGGTTTTGCATAATTGGCAACAAGGGGAAATTATGAATGAAACTGAGTGATTTGTCTACTCTTTCTCACACTTTGTGGTAGATGAATACTCGTAGTATGTATTATGAGATTGTAACAAGGAGAAATTGACATCTTGGCATTGTTTGGATAAAGAAATTATGAGATTGTAGATTATTTGATTTTGTAGCCCAGGTGATATAAATTATTAGAATTAGTGGTAAATGATTAGAATTAGTGGTTTGGGTCTCTCATCTATCACCTGAGTCGTTCATTCTATTAATCTATAATCTTGGTATCTTAGAGCATCTCCAACCCATTGCTTTTTCCCCCTCCCCTCACCTCCCCCTCCCCCTCCCCCTCCCCCCACGGGCCCACCATTTTCCCCCTCCCCCTCCCCCTCCCCTTCCGCCAAACTACTAATCGTCTCCAACCCATTTCTTTCCCCCACCCAAAAAATTAATGTGTAATATATATTTAATAATTTAAAAATGAATTATTAATACCAAAAAAATTAAATGCAAAATTGTTTACCAATATATATATAATTAAAATAATATTAGCAAACAGAACTTTAATTCGAAAAAATAACGATTACAAGTACGAAAACGTCGTTACTACAAGAAATAAAATTAAACACTAATACAAAAATGCAAGGAGTAGAGCGATAAAACACACAAATTGAAATAAACCAACCTAACAACAATTACATAAAATAATTCTTTCGTTAGTTGAAAGGATTGAATTCTTGTTCAGAAACCTTGGCCGAACTTCCATAAGCACTTCCAAATAAGCTTTTCCGAATCTGTTTTCGTAAATATACTTTCCAACAATAGTGAATACATTATTAATTTTATTAAATAATACAAATAAAATTTATTAATCATAATAATGAAATACATAATATCATAAAATATTAGTATGTGTAATTAAAATTATCAAATATTCAATTAATTAATCATTCCATGTAGGGGGAGGGGGAGGGGATGTCCATGGGGAAATCCCCCCTAACCATCCCTCACCCAAGGCAAAATTTATCCCCATAGCACCCCTTCCCCCTCCCCCTCCCCCCATGGGGTTGGACATGGACCGTATTTTTATACGATTTTCCCCTTCCCCCTCCCCCTCCCCCCATGGGGTTGGAGATGCCCTTATTATCCAAACATGGCCCTTACTTCTTTATGGTTCATTTTTCCTAAGAGTAATTATTGAAATATATGGAGGAAAAATAGAGCGACGTGCCTAATTGTGAATGACTCTCTTCTAGTAGGGACTGTCAAATAATAGCTTGCAAACGATGTTGAATACACGTTTAATAATACCTAGCGAGGAGCATGGAAGAGAATAGTGTGGGAATTTTGATTCCACAAAAATATAAGCATAGAGTATCTCAAAGGAAATGGAACTTCAAAAATTTGTAACCACCGTCATGTTTCTCACGCTCTTCTGGCCGAGCATATTAACTTGTCAGTCATACTTTAACAAAATGATTATAGCTTCACATAATCATGAAAGCACAGACACTCCCTACTGGGGAGCCTCCTCCAATGGAAAATTTTCTGTTAAAACTGCCTATTCCCTCCTTAATTACAATAACTCTTCTCCTTTATCAACTGCTGCTATCATCCATTTTAATCCAAAAATTTTTAGATACAAATGGAGTAGACTTTGGTCTTCAGGTCTTCCTGCTAACATCATTCACCTATTCTGGAGGATCTGCACTAATTCTCTCCCTTGCCTATCAAACCTTAACTCTAGAATTACTATTCCAAGCTCCTACTGTCCTCATTGCCCTGGTCATAGTGAAACTGTTGATCATATTTTCGTCCACTGTCCTAAGGCTCAGGAGCTTTGGGGGAGAGCCCCCCTACAACCTCATCAAAAACCAACTCACTCTACTTTAGATATTAGTAAATGGATCTTGAAATGGATAAACAAGAAAAAGAAACTCCAAATTCAGAATAACTGGCATTGGATCCCAGCCATTTTCTGGATCCTCTGGATTACCAGAAATAAGTTGTTATTTGATAAGCAAGTATCAACTTCTTGTGCTTTACTTCTGCAGACAGAGGCTCTTGCAAATTCTCTTTTGTTATGTTAATCTCCCTGGTGATTTACTTTGTAAGTTCTTATTAGCTAATGAAGGTTGGGTGGAGGTAGAAGTCAAAAAGGGAAAGCCAGAGTGGATTCCAGGTCAGGTGCAGTTCTTCCCCCAGGCCTTGGTGGAAGTGTCTCAAGCAGTTCCTCTAGCTGTGTTGCCCCCTGTGCACGAAGTTTTCAACCTCAAGAGTGCAGTTTCCGCTGATGTATCTGCTAAAGGCTTAGGAGGAGGAAGTGAAGGAACCTCTGGTGCTGCAAATGTGATCCATTCCATTGAAGCTTCAAGTGTTAGTGCCTCTGGTGCTGTCTCAGGCGAGGAGTTTCCCCCCATTCCGGATAGTGAGCTCATGTCCGCAGTTATCCCCTTCAGCAGCAAAAAGTGTGGAAGATTGAGCTGATTACTGAGCTTTTTCCAACTTGGTTAAGGGATATAATTCTTAGCACCCCTATTGATATTCATGAAAGCACAGACACTCCCTACTGGGGAGCCTCCTCCAATGGAAAATTTTCTGTTAAAACTGCCTATTCCCTCCTTAATTACAATAACTCTTCTCCTTTATCAACTGCTGCTATCATCCATTTTAATCCAAAAATTTTTAGATACAAATGGAGTAGACTTTGGTCTTCAGGTCTTCCTGCTAACATCATTCACCTATTCTGGAGGATCTGCACTAATTCTCTCCCTTGCCTATCAAACCTTAACTCTAGAATTACTATTCCAAGCTCCTACTGTCCTCATTGCCCTGGTCATAGTGAAACTGTTGATCATATTTTCGTCCACTGTCCTAAGGCTCAGGAGCTTTGGGGGAGAGCCCCCCTACAACCTCATCAAAAACCAACTCACTCTACTTTAGATATTAGTAAATGGATCTTGAAATGGATAAACAAGAAAAAGAAACTCCAAATTCAGAATAACTGGCATTGGATCCCAGCCATTTTCTGGATCCTCTGGATTACCAGAAATAAGTTGTTATTTGATAAGCAAGTATCAACTTCTTGTGCTTTACTTCTGCAGACAGAGGCTCTTGCAAATTCTCTTTTGTTATGTTAATCTCCCTGGTGATTTACTTTGTAAGTTCTTATTAGCTAATGAAGGTTGGGTGGAGGTAGAAGTCAAAAAGGGAAAGCCAGAGTGGATTCTAGGTCAGGTGCAGTTCTTCCCCCAGGCCTTGGTGGAAGTGTCTCAAGCAGTTCCTCTAGCTGTGTTGCCCCCTGTGCACGAAGTTTTCAACCTCAAGAGTGCAGTTTCTGCTGATGTATCTGCTAAAGGCTTAGGAGGAGGAAGTGAAGGAACCTCTGGTGCTGCAAATGTGATCCATTCCATTGAAGCTTCAAGTGTTAGTGCCTCTGGTGCTGTCTCAGGCGAGGAGTTTCCCCCCATTCCGGATAGTGAGCTCATGTCCGCAGTTATCCCCTTCATAGATGTCTAAATGCTCTTGCCTCATGTGGATTCTGCTTAGCATCTCTGTCTGTTCTATCTCTAGCTTGCTGGTGTTGGTCCTTTGAACATTTTCAGTTTGGTTTCAGTTTGGTGTAAGTTGTTTTTCAAGTTGTTTTGCTTTGTTCTTAGCTAGGCTCCCACAGCTGGCTTAAGATCGTGATGTTAGGGATTGAGCCTAGTTATTTTCTGTGATTGTGGCTCGTAGTCTAGTAGTCTCCTTCGTCGTCCTAGTTTCTCCTTATAATTATTATGTACTTCCTTATTTGGTATCTATTGAAGTTCTTCTTTTACCGCAAAAAAAAATCTCTTGTTATAATTCGAAGTAAACTGACCTAAACAACTTCTTAAGAATCAATAAGAGCAGTGTGGATTACTATTTGCGAGCTATGTACTAATACTTCGATTCACGACAATTTTCACTATACAAACATCCATTGACTATGCTGTGACAGAGAGCCACAATTCAGTGAAGTTGATATTATCTGCTAATCTTTACTATCTTAAAGAAAAAAATCCCAACTATCAACGGGTTGAGAGGAGGGTCTTCCTCTTTTGTTGGAGGAGAAGAAATAGCTCTCACTCAATAGATCTTTTGGTTGTTTGGTAGGTGAAGTCACTAACACCCACACATTAGTAGGTGACGAAAATGATCTCCCAAACGCCACCAATCGTCCACCAAACCCCACCCGAACCCGAAGCGAAAATTCAAATCCCACAAAAAAAAGAAGAAGGGTAATTATCACTTACAGCCCCTCAGTTTTGATTGATCTTCATTACACCCTTTCTAGTTTGGAAAATTTCACTTTCACCCCTTAACCAAACAATGTCGTCACTTACACACCTTACGTGTATTTACTGTGTTAGTTGGTAGTGTAACTTTCTAAATTCTTCAGTTTTTTTGGACAGATTTATCCTTGAAAATGCTATAAAGGTCAATCCTCCATTAATTTTGTACATTCTGCCTCAAGTTAATCATAATTTTTACTTGTAGCAGCTGCACCATGTTCAAAAATACATACGAGACATGCGATAAAATACAAATATTTTGCATGTTTTAAGAATATACTGGGCTGGATTGACCTATACAGCCTTTGCAAATGTATGTTTCTCCGAAAAACTAATTCTGAGAAGTTACCATAAGAATAGGACTGCAATTCGGGCGGGCTGGACGGGTTGGCACCACTGTCCAAGCCCGAGCCCGAGTTCTGTCGTGGCTGCCCAAGCCCAGCCCGACCCGAGTTAAGAGCATTGTCAACCTGTCCGAGCCCACATTCGTATAAATCAATTCGGGTTCGGGTTGAATTCGGGCTAGTACATTAAGCTTAATATCTTCTTAAAAACACAAGAGGATAATAAATTGTTGGCGGAAAAACAAATCAACAAGTTCAAAAACAAAACAATGATTAAAAACATCGCTAATAGTTAGAAGAAAAGTAGCATATTCAAGTTAGATATACCACCTAATTTTTTCAAAATATAATATTATACGTAGTGGTCATGCAAATCGGGCAATTCGGGTTAGCCCGTCATTCGATATTTGTGCCCAAGCCCGACCCTAATTGCAATTCGGGCTGAGAGTTTATGTCCAAGCCCGTCCAAAGTATCAAAATTATGTGTTCGGGCCCTATTTAAATTCGGGCTGGGCTCGGGTTTGTCGGGTTCAACCCGCCCAAGTTGCAGCCCTACATAAGAACTAGCATCGTGAATGCATAGAGGGCGTAAGTGAAGATCAACCAAAACTGAGGGAGTGTAAGTGAATTTTACCCAAAAAATATCTCCAAAACGCCCTCATCTCTATCAAATTCCCAAAAACACCCCTCCTCACTCCACTTCCCCTATTTGTCCTCCAACAACTGTACTCACTCACAGTCAGTATATAGACAGTATCTTTCTCTGACTCTCCCTCTCTCTCTCTCTTCGGCGGAGACACCAACGATCTTCACCAACTATTTCTCTCTCGCCCTCTCTCTCTCTCTCTCTCTCTCTCTCTCAATCTCTCTCTCGCTCTCTCTCTCTCTCTCAGTCTCTCTCTCGCTCTCTCTCAATCTCTCTCAATCTCTCTCTGGATCTCGAAGATGCAGAGCTCCGCATTCGCTTTCTCGCCGTCTCTCTCCCTCCCCAAGCACCGCTCCGTCACCAGATTCACTCCTAAATCTGCGCCGCCGCTCTCGAGATCGATCAATTTCGTCTCCGTCAATGGCCTCTCCGACTCCTCTCGCCGTCGATTGCCGTCGATTCGATGCTCTTCTTCTTCGTCGTCGTCGTCGAGGCTGAGCGGCTGGATTTCGACTCCGCCGGCGGTGCCGGAGCGCGAATCCGACGGTTTCGAGGTGAGAGCGGCGTCGGAGAGCGCAGGGGAGAGCGATAAGGCGAGCAAATTCGCTGCTACGCTTCAGCTTGGAGCTCTGTTCGGGCTCTGGTACCTTTTCAACATTTACTTCAATCTCTACAACAAGCAGGTATATGATTGTTTGATTGATGATTGATTCTACTCCTTTAATCGCTTTATTTTTTTCAATTTTTGTTTGTTTTGATTTGCATTTACTTTCTCAGTTGTGTACGATTTTGTGCTTTTTTGCAGATTTTTTGTTTCTGAATTTCAAATTTGATCTGTTTTTACTAGTTGACATGCATGTAGGGATATTTATTTGTGAGTGTACTGCAGAAATAAAATGAGTTCAATTCAATGAAGGAGTTGCGAGTGTATCAATTGCTTCTACTCCTTAATTTGCGTTTGTTCAATTTTTGTGTCTGTTTTAATTTGCAATTCCATCCTTCAGTGTGAACAATTTTGAGCTATTGCAGATCTTGTTTCTGAAAGTCAATTTCGATATGCATTTCTCGTTGTCATGCATGTAGGGATATTTGTTCGTATACTGCAGAAAATATGAGTTCAATTTCGAAATTAAGCTGAAATCGGTATCATAGTGGCAATTTGTGTACTTTGTAGTTTCTGAAATGGTGAAGGTATTGGCTGTAGTTTCTCCTTTATCAAACTATGGATCATGAAACGGTGAAATGACATTGTGCTATTCCATGGTTTTTGGCCTTGCCTGATTGAGATTCTGCAATGCTTGTTGAAGTTAGGACTTAGATAGAGAGTGAAACACTAAGCGCGTATATTGTGGTTTCAAAATCTATCGCTCGAGGAACTTTATTTGTGTAGTATAAGTTGTTTCGAGTAATGGAATCTTAGTTAACGGTTATACTTCAGACTTAGGTGTACCGATACTTTTTCTTTTATCAGTGAGTTTGCCGGTAATATGTGCTATAAATGGTTCAGCTAGGTATGCAACTTGAATAGGAACTTCTAGTGAGCGGAAAAATAACTTGATTGCTTATACTTTTTTTGCAGGTTTTGAAAGTGTATCCGTATCCAGTAACTGTCACTGCAATTCAGTTTGCTGTTGGTACCGTGCTTGTTCTTACAATGTGGACACTTGGAATTCACAAACGACCGAAAATCAGTGGTGCACAGGTATTTTGATAAATGCTGCAATGAGGGTCGGGACTTTTAGCCTGCCATTGTTCGACTCTGATTAAAATAGTTATGTATTTTTGTGACAGATTGCTGCAGTCCTTCCATTGGCTGCTGTGCATACCTTGGGAAATCTTTTCACAAATTTGAGCCTGGGAAAAGTAGCTGTTTCATTTACTCACACAATTAAAGCCATGGAGCCATTTTTCTCAGTTCTCCTCTCTGCATTGTTTCTAGGAGAGGTATGCATGCTTTACTTTTTCGTGATACTTTTCTTTTCCTTGTAGGATAATATACGAGTGATATAGTTAGTAATCCATTTGTTCTTTTGCGTCAGTTCTATTTGTAAATCAATAATGTTCTGCTGTTTATTTCAATTTTCGGTGGTTCTCACTATGCATCATGTTGACAAGTTGACGTGGACGTTACATTATGTTTTGGGCTTTGACCGTTTCTTGTTGACTTGCTCACAGGCACCTACTCTCTGGGTGGTTTCTTCCCTTGTACCAATTGTTGGTGGAGTGGCATTGGCATCCATGAGCGAAGCATCATTCAATTGGTGAGCAAATACCTATGCTTTCAAGCCATCATTGACCTGCATTTTTATCATTGCTAGGAAGGGAATCTAAAAGGATGTGCACATGTTTCTTCACAATATTAGGACAATCAGTTTAATGTTGTGTTAGAAGTATTGGAACCATCCAAAAGTTTTTCTTGAACAGCATGCTCTGAAACAGCAGTTGAAGTGGCTATACCGTGGCACATGTTCAATGCATCTTCCTTGTGTGTTACAGGGCTGGGTTTTGGAGTGCGATGGCATCAAATGTGACTTTCCAATCTCGTAATGTCCTCAGTAAAAAGTTCATGGTTAAGAAAGAGGTATACACTTAACATATTATGAGTTTTACTCTGCTCCAATACTACATTCTCAGGAAATTGTTCGACTGCATGTTCATTCTTACGTTAAAACATTTCGAAATTTCTTTATGATGTATAATGGTTTACGAACTTAAATCAATCCCTGTGTCTCTTTCCTGCACTTGTGCAATAGTTAATCATGATATTTTTTGTAGGCTCTGCTTGGATGCCTGGATAATTCTAGGAAGAAGAAGATGAACGGAAGTTGGAATAGTTTTTTTTGCTAACAAACAAAAACAAGATGCTAACAATGTTCTTTTACTATTTTGAACCTCTAGTCAGAACTTCATGTACAAATGTACACTTCATGTCAATGGATATTCCATTCCCATAGTTTTCCTTTCATTTTCTTTTTCGAGAGAAGTTCATGGTTCCAAACATAAACCTCGACCTCTCCCTTTTCTCATGAAGAGAACAAATTGTTGCCTTCTTGAGCAAGATGCTAATTGTTTCACATTTGCATTTCGCAGGATTCCTTGGACAACATTAATCTCTTCTCAGTTATAACAATATTGTCCTTCATCTTGTTGGCTCCAGTCGCGGTATTCACAGAAGGAGTCAAGTTTACTCCTGCATACCTGCAGTCTGCTGTGAGTAAAAAATTGATAGGAGTATCCGAATTCTGTTTTCTTTGTACATGTCATGGAAGATGCACATGTTTTTGAACATGCCTCATTATATTTGTTTGCCAGGGGTTGAATGTCCAACAGGTTCTCACTAGATCTCTCATTGCCGCATTCTGCTTCCATGCCTACCAGCAGGTAAGAACTTCAAAATCAGTAATTCTGTCATTTTCCAGCTTTTACATATGTAGTATCAGTTATTTGTCTACATCATCTAGTGCCTGATAAAATTTGCATTTTGCATCTTGATCGATGATTCATCTACTCTTGGTCTTTTTCCTGTCTGTTTAATCTTGAACTGTCTGTTGATTGGTTTTTGAGGATGTTGTTTTCCAATAATCCAAAGAATCCTGAAATGGTTTAAGATTGCTGCGAGATTTGCGGCTTATTGTAAAACTAGTTTTCTCATTTTCTAAGACACTCTATAGGACTCTGCAACCATCAAAGACCTAAGGAGCCGTGTTTCCCAATGTGACTCTTCTATCTATCGATATGTGTTAGAATTCTTACATCTGAGTTATATAGTTATAGTAGTTTGCCATTTAGTTCATTCTGTGGGATTCTCGTTATCAGTTCCCTTAACTAGTCACCTCACTGCTGTCATGTTGTGCACTGGTAAAGAACTATTGTTTGAGAGACTAGCAATTGGTCTTCACATGTTTGGTATGAGTTGATAACGGAAATGTTACTCTGGTGAATAGGTGATTTATACTACTATCAGATATGTATGTGTGTGTGTATAACTATATATAACTATATATATGTTTGAATTAATCTATCTCTGTGGATGGTATATTACGACGGTTATTACCTTGATATCTATATTAACAAACTTTCTAGTATGTGCTGGAGGTATATATGTGCTATATATGTTTTTAATCAGAGCATGTTGTCTCTACTTCAAACACATAAGAAAGTACTTTAAGGTATATGTGAGCAGCAATTGCACATGACATAGCATACAGACTTCTCCCACCTCTACCTAGCATCAAATGTATAGTATACTCGAGACCAGCAGAAATTGAATTCTACATTTTTTGTGGTCAACTATTCATTTATGAAGAACCCATATTCAATCAAGGCTCATAAGAATCTGAAGCCGAACTGAATTGGCGAGATAAATTTGTTGATACGGAAAATGGGTCTGGCAAGAGATTTTGACCTCATACTGAGCTCTGATGGCTATGAGAGGAGGAGGGGTTCTCTGTTCGTAGGTGGAACAGAGCGGGTTTGGGGCTGCCCAGCAGCCATTAAAATCGATGTATTTCAACCACCATACCACCTTCAACCTTTCTGGGCCCGTGATTGAAACAGCAGAATCCTCCATCACCAACATCGAACCCAATTTCAGAACTAAACCCCAATTCGTCGGACCCAGCAACCACAGAACCCAACCCGAAACCCTTGCTGCTCCACATTCAATTGGTTTCAAAATGTAATTATTTTTATTCAATTTATTTATTGTTAGGAAATTACTAGAAAGCCCCTCAGGTGATGGATTCCGTTAGTTTCTGTTGAGACCATCACGAAGTGCATATTGCATATGTAGGTTTAGTGTGAATGACCTTATAAAACAATTGACTCTAGCATGTGCATTAAGTAGTTGCTGCACTCAATTGAACTCCACAGAAAGTAGACAATGATGTGGAGGCAAGAATATTAGTCTAGAGACTCTTAAGAATGTTTCATCATTTCACGATGTGGAGACCAGGAGATACTTCACTTTTTATTCCACAGGTGTATTCCTTCTACTTTTGTGCTGTCTTAGAAGAACACTGATTATGAGTTTGTTGTGCAGGTTTCTTATATGATATTGCAGAGAGTATCCCCAGTTACTCACTCCGTGGGTAATTGTGTGAAGCGGGTTGTAGTCATTGTGACCTCTGTTCTCTTCTTCCGCACACCCGTTAACAATATAAACGCCATCGGTACGTCTCTAATGATCATGATACAAGTTCCTTTCACTAATATTATTCACCTATTTCCATTGCTTTCGACGTGGTAAGCATTACTCAACTCTCCATTCTGCTGCAGGTACTGGTGTAGCCCTTGCCGGAGTGTTCATGTACTCGCGAGTGAAAGGCATCAAACCCAAGCCCAAGACTGCTTAAAGTTAGCAATGGTCGGAATTTTTGCTGGTGAATTGGAGGTTTAGATGCATATTCAAGAATTTTAGTCGTGTGCCCAGTAGAGTTTAGTTGCCAATTGGAAGAAAACTTTGGAGTTGTACTGAGGCATTTTCCTAGTTTTCTTTTTAACTAGAATCCGTCCTAGAAAATGCTTCTCGTCGTTGTATTATGATTTCGGTCTAGCACCAAGTAATGTGAGTTTCTGTTCAAGATTTTGTAATCTGTGTTGCTTTGTGTGCTCTAAAAGCGTAATCATGCTCTTCTAGGGTTTGAAACAAATATAATTTATTCTCGTCCCATATATGTTGGCCAAAACATTCAAATAAGCATGTCCAGATGATTTATCCAAAACAATTTATGATTTGTTAAATGTGTCCTTCCTTCAGGGAGTATATCTGTAGTGTAATAGTGGTAGGTAATGTGTGTTTTGTGATCATGTAGCATGTGCATGATTGACTTGCTGTATCATCTCTATCAAGTCTAGCTCTTTCTTCACTTCACTTTGCATGAAAGGTCCCTCCTCTACTTCACTCTGCATAAAAGGCCTCTCCGTGCCACCGCCATCCGAGCTCTTCTCTTCTTCCATAGGAGTAAACAGCGTATCGTCAAAAAGGAAGTCGAAGTTGTTTTCTTCAAACAGCTCGTCGTCGAAAGGCAAGTCGGGGATGTCATCGAGATCGAGATCGAAATCCGGCACGACCCTGTCGCCGCTGCAGAAGGGCGGCAGTTCTGGTGGCCTGACGAGCGGCGGCGGGGGCTTGAACATGGCATTGAATTTGAATGTGGCCATAGGGGAAACATTTCTGAAACTATCTGGTTTGCCATCCAAGTTGAGGCTCTTGATGTAGTTCTGGAGGAGAGTGCTGGTTCTCGGGTACTTTGTCCGGATTTTGCGGGTTGAGTATTGGCTTCTTTTTGTTGCATTCCAGTGGTTTTTGATGGAGTTTTCAGTTCTCCCGGGAAGTGCTTTTGCAATTTCTGCCCATTTGTTGCCTACTAGGGAATGAGCCCGGATTAGTATCTTGTCTTCCTCCTCAGTCCATGTATCCTTCTGCATAGCAAAACAAAAATATGAATTGAGTTGTTTACAAAGAGACATGGGTTGGAATAGAGTATTTTTGCTTTATGCAGGGCCTAAGATGAAAATTGTATTCATGCATATATAAACTTAGCAACTCCCAACTGGATATTCCTGCATCAAAGTATGGGGTTCATGGGCGGATTCAAGGTTTTGTCTCAGTGATTTTGCCGTTGTTTAGGTACTAAACTTTCACAAGGCATCAGCCAGTTGTTTGGGTACTTAAGTTTTTTTTTTTTTTTTTTTTTTTTTTTTAACCCGGGTTTAAACCCGGACCTCATGCAGGGACTTCAAACGCTCTACCACTTGAGCTACCACCCTAGCTGCAAGAATTTTGCGATTTTAATTTTACAATTTGTTCTATTTTATTTTTATATTGAGAATGAGACTTGGCAACCAAGTACGGTATGACACAAAACTGAAAACACTCACGCTTTAACTTTCACTAAACTCAAGACATTCAAACAGTATCTATGAGTCTATGACACCGAGTTGATCAACGAAAATGATAAGTTGAAAGTTTCTAGGTAACATAAGATCATTTTCCTGTGCCCCGTAAAGATCAAACAAACAGTAATGATAAGTAATTTCTTTTTTAATTTTTATAAGAGATGTTACATTACGTAGTACTACCACTATATAAATTATAACATGTTATTACCTTGATGTCGGGCCTGAGGTGATTGTACCACCTCTCTCTACACTGTTTCCCAATCCTTCCATGCAGACACTGTGCAATATGTGACCATTTCCTCACTCCAAACTTTTCTACCAAATGAATCAACAACCTATATAAATTCACACACAAACAAAAAAAACCCATAAATAATCCATTAAAACATAACCTATTGATCATAAATTCATTAAAAAATAAGGAAACTCTATTTGTTTCAAACCTATCTTCTTCCATGGTCCATTGCCCTTTGACTGCATTTGACTTTTTCTGTCCTCTCCTTGGTGCCCTTTTCAAATTCCCCGGGAAGGCAAACGCGTCCCCCATGCCGCCGCTACGCCGTCTCCTGCTGCTAACTTTGGAATTAACATTTCCAGTAATAGCACACGAACTTTCATCTGGTACCATAAAGTTTGCAAGACCGGTTTGACAGTTATTGATCAGACCGGTCTGGTCAATCATAACCTTTTTAGGGTTGTTATTATTAAAAAAGCCACCATGGAAATTTAGAAAGGGTGAATTGACATTATTAATGCCACCACCATTCATTCTCATGTCCGAAAATGGTTTGAAGTCATCATCATAGATATCGTCAAGATTTGGAAGAAACCCATCTGGGAAAGGGTCAAAGCCATCATCTTGAACATGCCCTAATCCAGGGTTTAACCCTGCTGCTGATGAACTGTTACCATTTTGAGAGAATTGGTTGAGGTTTTGAAGATCTTGAAAGAAATTATTTAATGAAGAGGACTCAAAACCGAATTCATCGAAAATCTCGGGTTTCAAGAGGTTGTTCTTTGGGAATTGGTCATGTTCTTGTTGTTGCTGTGGTAGTGTGAGATCTTCTAACTCCATTGGGGCAGAGAGAGCATGAGAGATCAGGATGGAGAATGAATGAAAATGGGAGGTAACAAACCCTCTCCCTTTTGTTGTCTATTTGTTTGTCATATTTATTCTTGTCATTAAGAGATGTAGTAAATGGTAATTAGTCAGCAACATAATTAAAGTTTAAGAGTTGAACTCATGAACAATTAATTACATCTTTAGAGAGAGAGAGAGGTGATATACGTTTATATTTTTCTGTCACAGTAAAAGCACATTAATGGTGGTTTACTATTGATCCTAAATGAAGAAACAATTTTGTAATAGGTTGGACTCATAGGAGGACATGGAAAGACCATAATAAAGAGGTGGTGTTCCAAGTTTAGTGGAACAATAAAATTGGATAAACTCCTATATACCTGAACATTGGACAGGTTTGTATAAACCCAACACGTATTAAAAAACTGCCAGAAAATGGGTGACAGAATTGATCAATAGAGACCAAACTCAATTGTTTCAAGAGTTACGAAACAAAAATGACGTCAGAAAAAATGTAACAACCTCTGCATTTTTAATTGGAAAACTTAGAGAGATCTTGTTGGATTCAAAGGAGTGTTCTCCGCTAAGACACACAAATTTCTCAGGAAGAAGTTAAGTGAGGATTATCTATGACAGAAGATAATCAGGAACAACCAACTTACAATTTAAAGAAATTTCAATATAATAATAGCGTTACAAATCATGCTTACTAGTCCTGTGGGACTAAGCTCCTAATCCCATGCGATCACTTGCGGGCAGGGGCAGATCCAAAATATTTTCTCAGTGGGGGTTAAAATTTAGAGAGTCAACACTTTAACACAAAAAGCTAAGCAGTAAAGGTTATTGTGCGATTTGAGTGGGGACTAAAGTGTATATTACGGTAAAATTATAGGGTAAGCTCATAATTTTTAGAACTTGAGTGGGGCCTATTGTCCCCACAAGTCTACATACCCATCCCCCTTGCTTACGGGGTTAAAAAACAAAATCCCGAAATTAGACGATGTCTGAGTGAAAAGTTTTTTTGATCAGCACTACCTTGATATACTCATTAAGATCTTTTGATCAGCAGTTCCAGTTGCTCATATTTGTAGCTAAAGAAAAACAAATTAACTTCTCATCTCATGTCCTAAGAAACAAATTAAATGCATACGTCTATCGTGAGACGATCCTTAATACCAACTGTATCTATATAACTCAAATGTGCAGATTATTAATACATGTCCTCAATATGAGGTTTTATGTAATGATGCAAAGCTATTCATGTTATGTCAGTCAAATAACCAGATTGCCTCTGATGCTCAAGAATTGTCCAATACAGTCACTCATTGTGCCTGGACCCCAAATCATACCCATGTAATACTATCAATATGAAAACATGGCTCCTAACTCTCCCAGTTAATCGCAACATCAAGATCTACATCTTTTACTTAAGTGCACTTAAGCCCATGAAGTCTAGTGAAGATGTAGAGAAGTCCTATGATTGACTTTTGGCAAAATTGCATCGTTAGTACACATAGTTTCTCTTTCGTGTGGATTTGTTACTCATAGTTTCAACTGTAACATCTGTGGTACTCATACTTTCAATTTGTTGCAATTAAGTACCCAACCCAAATGGCCATCCATATCTGTTACGGTTTTGTATGAAAAGACAATTTTACACGCTCTCATCTTCCATACAATTTTGGATAATTTCAATTTTCCCCTCAAACTTGAAATATTTGTAAAATTACAACAATTAGATAACATCTTCTTTCCTCTCTAACTTTTCACTCGGTGAAGAACATGTTCTCCAATCCTTAACAAAACCCTCAATTAAAACCCCAAATTAATCTAAATTGAAACCATCTTAGAATTCCTTCAACCGAGCCCAACATCACTAATGAAAAACACAAAAGATATCACCTCATCACCACTATCTCTTCCTAGTCAAATCCCCAAACAATGCATTCTCATAAATCGAATCCTTTTACTTTTACTGACTAAACAAAATAACACAAACCCACCTTACTAAATCCCATATTTGGCCTCAGTTTCAGAAAATTTCTTCATCAGACCCAAACTGGGGAAATCCTAAAACCCATATATCTTGAAATCTAAGACGCTCATAAATAAAACTAAAAAGAAATGAATTTTAGCAAAATCCCCACACAAACGATCCTATAAATGAAATTCATCCCCGCTCATTCACATTTATTCTTCTCTGGTTGGTATCTAAGAACCATGAAGAAGGAGGAGGATGAGAAGAAGAAGAGGTCGTTGTTGCCTATACTCACGGCGTCAGGCGGCAGCAGGTGATACATTGGCCTCCTCCTCCTCCTCCGTACTGGGTTTAATTCCACATCTTTCTTCTTCGCGTTCTTTCACTTTTTCATTTTGTTGCTTTATGTTTTGGAACTCAAAGGATCTTTTACCTAAATCCCCTATCTAGGGAGGGGGGATTCAATCAACCTTGTAAACATTTCACATATGTTGTACTCATACTTTCAAATTGTTGCAATCAAGTACCCAACCAAAATGGCAATTCATATTCCGTTATGGTTTTGTATGTGTTAGCAATTGGTGCGCCCATGTGGGGTGCCCAATGCAATTATCATAACCTTATGGGGTTAGTTGCACTAATGCACAAACTAGAGGGGTTAGTAGCTAAGGCTCAAACCCTAGGGGTTTATGTGCAAACCTAGGAGAAGTTTTGCCTATATAAGGAGGCAGCCTCCTACATATTATATAGGCTATTCCAGAGAAAAAAGTTACTCTGTCTAGATTCATACTAGTTGTAGAGAACCCTAGTCTCTCTCCAACTTCATCCAAGGAGGTGGAACGTGGTGTGGAAATCAGTGTCCGTCCTCGAAATTCACACTAGATTGGTGGGAGCAAGATCAAGGAGGAGGCGCGTGAAAGCAAGCAACACAACGATCATCCGCTGCATTAAGGAGCTTAGGAAGACAAGGTAAACACATGAATCTTCCGCTATAATTCATGTTGTAGATCTGAATGTGTTAGATCCTTCCTGCCCTTCATTGGTATCAGAGCCATAGGCTTGTTTTTCGTGTCTCGATATGCGTTCCTGAATCTGTATTAAAAATCGAGTTTCTGAAATTTCATAACCAGTAGACGAAACCTATATGGTTAGGTAGGGTTTTTCACGAGGATTCCAGATATATAAATTTTATATTTTTTGTATTTACGATGAATTAGTTATGAATTTTTAAAGATTCGGAACTGTATTAATCTGGACTGCTAGATCCAATCAGTAGAACACGTTTTTCAAAAACTTGTTAAAATTGGTTTTTGACCACATAAACGGGATCAGGACGAAAAGACGATCCCGAAAAAATTATTTTCGTCGGGAACGGAGCACGGGAAGGCGGCGCGTGGGCTTCACGCGCCACAGACGCCTCCCCTACGCGCGGCCACGCGCCGCCACGCGCCGCACGCGCCAAAGGGCTGGCGTCGGCTGCTAACGTGGCATATGACGTGGTGGTGCCACGTCAGCAAGTGGCTGACGTGGCAACCACGTGTCGACTGACGTGGCGGGGGTGATGTGGCAGCTGACGTCAGCATGGGTGCTGACGTGGCATGCCACGTGGCACATGGGCCGACGTCGGCGCGTGGCGGAGGCGGACGCGCCCACGCGCGGCGGCGGGTGAGGGCGCATGCGGCCTCCTCCCGCCGTCATTTTTCGTCCGGTTTTTTCCTAGGGACTACAAATTAAATTTCCTATTTTGTGGGTATTTTTTCATAATTTTTGGAGCGACGGAAAATTTTAGTAATTTCCAGATTAATTAATTAGTGTTCAGCACACTTCCCGAGGCAGTTTGACGACCTAAAACACACTGTTTTGAGCCCAAATTTTTTCTGGAGACTTAGGTCATTTTTCCCTACGTTTTGCCATAGGTGGTGATATAGGGAGAAATTTTCGATCTTTTTAGTTGATTAGATTATTGCTTATTAATTTCCAGTAATTATTGCTTAATTCCGGAAATTTCCAGAAAATTCCAGTATGTTTATTATATTGTTATACATGCTGTTGTGGGTTGAATGGATGTGTTTGGTGCATGGATGTGGCATAGATGTTTTATATTTTGGTTTTGGTTTTGGTTTTTGAATATGTAATCAAAATACGGCCTGCGTGTCGTGCCTCTCTATACTCTAGTGTCTTCTCTTCTCATCCACTCGCCTCTATGAGGTTACTTCTTATTAGAAATAAGATAGTTAGTAGAGATTGAAGATTGAAGCTTCAAGAGAGGTGGCCAAACCAAAAGCTATGGCGCAAGGTGCATGGAGCAAATAGACGATCTAAAGGAGCCTCAAGCTTGGAGTCCTCAAGTAGGCGAGATGGCATGAGATGGAGTTCAAGACTTGCTCAAGAAGTACTCTCAATAGTGGGAGTGCACCTTAGGAGCCACATCCATTGCATATTTATGCTTGTGCTTGTTTTATGTTATAACTGCGTGTGATTGGATATATATGTTTAACCTCGCATGCTAAAGAACTAAAACAAAAGAGCTCACATGATGACATGATTAAAATTGATAGGAAATTACAAGTGATGAGATTTGATTCCTAGGATATACGCTAGGTTTTGGTGGAGTCCTTGTGAGGAACTA
Source organism: Linanthus parryae (assembly GCA_023055425.1). Classification (NCBI taxonomy): domain Eukaryota; kingdom Viridiplantae; phylum Streptophyta; class Magnoliopsida; order Ericales; family Polemoniaceae; genus Linanthus; species Linanthus parryae. The sequence goes on along the minus strand of JALGPY010000008.1, from coordinate 17,268,679 downwards.
TTGAGTTTAATCGATGTCACATGTTATTTAGGAGCTAAAACAAAGCTAGTAACTAATATCCACAATGTCTCATATTTTCAGTAATGTCGAAATCATCTAGTCTCATTGCCGATTCTGCTAAAGCCGTTAAGCTTAATGGGGACAACTACGATATGTGGAGCCGTCGTGCTATGTACTACATGTTAGACATAGATTTGTCCGACCATCTCCAGACAGAAAGGGTCGAACCCGTGATGAATGAGGACCGACCGCTTGTGGAACATGAGCGGGACCTAGCTGCTTTTCATAAGTGGGAAGCAGCGGATAGGAAGGCCTGTTAAAATCTTCTATGTATGATGGAAGATGACCTCATCAGGGAGTTCGAAAATTCTGTCACAGCAAAGGAGATGTGGGAATCGATCAAGAGCAAGTATGGATCCACTTCCATCACCAAGCTGCGAGTCTTGAGAATGAGGTTCGACTCATACCGCATGAAGCCTGAGCACACAATGACTCAGCATTTGAGGGCTATGGCCTTCATGATCAGAGAGCTGATTGCAGCCGGTCGTAACTTATCTGATGAAGAGCAAGTACAAGCGGTACTACGCTCTCTGCCACGCTCATGGGATCACATGAAGCGAGACATGACCCATAATGCGGATGTCAAGACGCTTGAAGATGTCAAGCGTCACCTGCTGTTGGAATATGAGCGGATTGAGGCCGCCAAGTCCAATGGTGAGGTGATGGTGGCGGAGACTCCAAATTCTAAAGTGGACAAGCCACGCAAGAATTGGAGGAAAGCAGATAAGAAGGATAAGGGTAAAGGGAAATCCGTTGGGGGCCCTAAACCCAAGATCAACAAAGGCGCTGGTGGGAAGAAGAGCCGATGGGTTAGAAACTTGGCAAGGGTCTTGTGCTTCAACTGCCAAAAGAAGGGTCACTTTGCTCGTGATTGCACCGAGCCAAAGGTATACCATAATCCAAACTCTGACTGTTATGTTATAAGTCAAGTTTGTCATTTCTAATTCCGCTAATGAGTGGGTATTGGATTCAGGTGCAAAAGGACGCCTGAGCATGTGATTGAGGCGCGTGCACGGATTATTGGAAATGACAAACGGGCAGTAGAAGGATGCACATGAAGATGAAGCTGGAGCTCATTCTACATGACGTCTTATACGCTCATAGTGCACGCAAGAACTTGATTTCCGTTTCTAGACTTTTGGATTTGGATTTTAGACTTGTTTTTTAGGGTGGTTTTGCCAAACTGTTTGTTGGCAACTCATGTTTTGGTACTGGTTATATTTCTCGTGGTTTATTTTATTTAGACAATGTTGGTTCTAGCATTGATGATGATTATGATTCTCGTTCATATATTACATCTTCTAGTGATGATGATGCCACTAGATGGCATGCTAGATTGGGACATATAGGACAGGACAGGATGAACAGGCTAGCCAAGGCAGGCCTACTTGGAGATATGCCCAAGATATCATTACCTGTATGTGAGTCTTGTCCTGCAGGAAAAGCTAAAATCAAACCGTTCGGTAAAGCAGTGAGGGCTACTGAGCCTTTACAACTCATTCATTCTGATGTTTGCGGTCCATTAAATGTTAGAGCGAGACATGGTGCTCGCTATTTCATCACATTCATAGATGATCACACTCGTTTTGGTTATGTGTATTTGATGGCACATAAATCTGAAGCGCTAGGGTGCTTCAGAAAATTTCTACAAGAGGTAGAGAACCAACTGGACAAAAGAGTTAAGGCTCTTAGGACAGATCGAGGGCGTGAATATCTATCTGAGCAATTTAAAGAGCTCTGTGAGACTAAAGGAATAGTGAGGCAGTTGACTATTCCCTTCACACCGCAGCAAAATGGTGTAGCGGAAAGAAGGAATAGAACACTGTTAGAGATGGTTCGTAGTTTGATGGCAAATGCGAATCTGCCAATCTCCTATTGGGGAGATGCATTGATGACGGCCACATACATACTTAACCGTGTGCCCACTGAAAAGTTAATGAATCAAAAGATAAAACTCATCGTGATAGATGAGGAAGATGAAGAGAAGGTTGCTGGAAATCAAACGATTCATTCATTCATCATAAACCCTAATCCCAAATACAGTGAATATATATGAAGAGCTAAACCATGGTTATGTAAGATAACCATGGTTAATACAGCTGTAGTGTTACCGTTACAAAACGGTACAAAAGCTTAGTCATAATACTGCTAATGCCCTGACTTTCTGATTATTACAAATAGACCCCAGCATTTCTTGTTCTTCTCTTTAATACGCCTCCTCAAGCTTATGGGGGAGATCTCACCATGAGCTTGTCCTTGAGATGGTTGAAATCAGCAATTGAGAGCCCTTTGGTCAATATGTCAGCTAGCTGCTTAGAACCTGAAACAAAAGAAACACCAATTTCTTGTCTTAGAGCTTTTTCTCTAACAAAGTGGTAATCCACTTCTATATGCTTCATACGAGCATGGAAGATTGGATTAGCAGTCATAGCTATTGCTGACTGATTATCAAACCAAAGCAGGGGTTGAGTAAGAATGGGAATTCTCAGATCATTAAACAAATATTGAATCCAGCTAACTTCAGCAGCAGTTGAGGCCAAAGCCCTATACTCTGCTTCAGTTGAGGATCTAGCCACTGTTGGCTGCTTCTTTGAAGCCCAATGTATTGGATTTGGTCCAATAAAAACTACATAGCCAATGGTACTTCTTCTGTCAGAGGGGTTTCCAGCCCAGTCTGCATCAGAAAAGGCCTGGATAGGAAGGTGCCCTTTTTGATAATATAGACCATGATGCTTAGTACCCTGCAAGTATCTCAATATTCTCTTAGCACCAGAAAGATGAACATCAGAAGGTGAATGCATAAACTGGCAGAGGTGATTTACAGCAAAGGCAATGTCAGGTCTAGAGAAGGTTAGATACTGTAAACCACCAAGCAGTTGTCTGTAAATAGTGCCATCTTGAAGTAAAGTTCCATCTGTGGTGTGATATTTAATACCAGCACCAAGAGGAGTAGGACAAGGCTTACATGTAGCCATGTTGAATCTTGCCAAAAGATCTTCAATATATTTTGTTTGATGTATAAAGATACCAGCACTGTCTCTTTTGATTTGCAAACCCAGAAAGTATGTCAAAGGGCCCAAATTTTTCATGTCAAATTTTTTGTTCAATTGATGAACTAAGTTTGATATGAAAGCAGTATCATTTCCAGTTACTATCACATCATCCACATAAAGTAGTAGAAGAGTAATTTTTGATCCAGAGTGTCTGATAAATAAAGATGGATCAGCTCTAGATGTCATGAAGCCCAGAGAAAACAAATGTGAAGTAAAGCACTTAAACCAAGCTCTAGGAGTTTGTTTAAGTCCATATATGGACTTGTTTAACTTGCAAATATAATGAGGAAACTGAGGGTCAGTAAAACCTTGAGGTTGGGACATAAAAACAGTTTCTTTGAGATTTCCATGCAAGAATGCATTTTTGACATCTAACTGTTGCAAAGGCCAATTAAAAGTAGTAGCTAATGCTAAAATTATTCTAACAGTTGAGTGTTGAATAACAGGACTAAAAGTTTCATCAAAGTCCAACCCAGGTGTTTGGTGAAAACCTTTTGCAACTAGTCTTGCTTTGTATCTAGAAACAGTACCATCTGGGTTGTGTTTAATTCTATAGACCCATTTGTTTCCTACTATATTTGCAAAAGGTGGAGGTGCCACCAAAGTCCATGTGTTTTGATTTCTGAGGCTCTTAATCTCTTCGGTCATAGCATTGAGCCACTGAGAGTGTTTTTGAGCCTCAGTGAAGCAAGTAGGTTCAGAAAGTAAAGAAGTAGAAGCAGCAAATCCTATCTTTTTCAAACTGATACCTGACTTACTTCTTGTCTGCATATGGTGTCTAGAAGTGGTCACTGTTTGCTGCTCAGTGTTTTGCTGCTCTGGCTCAGCACCAACAGGAGGAGAGATCAGTGTAGCATCTTGTGTAGTATCTTCTGAGTGGCTATCCTCACTGTTGATCTGAGACTTAGAGCCAGTCACTGGAGCCTCCAAGTGGTCACTGGAAGAACCAGAATTAGACAAAGGAGCATTTTGAAATGCATTTTCAGCTGAACCTGTAAAATCAAAGAAGTTGTGAGTAGAAGCAGAAGTATGAGAAGTAGTATTGTGATCAGTTTGATTTTGAATTGCAGCATAAGGGAACTTGTTCTCATCAAAGATAACATCTCTTCTGATGTAAAATTTCTTTGCATTTTTATCATAGCATAAGTAACCTTTATAATTAGTTGCATATCCCATAAAGACACACTGTACAGTTTTAGGATCAAGTTTTGAGTGCATATAAGCTCTTAGATTGGGATAGCAAGCACAACCAAAAACTCTTAGCCCACTGTAGTCAGGTTTTGTGCCAAATAAAAGTTCACATGGAGAAACATATTTGGTTACTTTACTAGGCATTCTATTAATCAAAAAGACTGCAGTTTCAAAGGCATGGAACCAGAAATAATTAGGTAGAGAAGCATGTTGAAGAAGAGTAATAGCAGTTTCTGTAATGTGTCTATGTTTTCTTTCTGCCACTCCATTTTGTTGTGGAGTGTGTGGACAAGACTTTTGATGTGTTATACCAGAATCAGAAATATACTTTTCAAATACAAAGGACATGTATTCTCCACCACCATCACTTCTCAAGATTTTGATGCTGTGATTTAAAGTGTTTTCAATTTGCCGTTTGAATTTATGAAAAACATATGGAACTTCAGATTTGTGACATAAAGGAAAGATCCAGGTATATCTAGAAAAGGCATCTATAAAAAGCACATAAAATTTATATCCATGATATGACTTTGTAGCAGCTGGACCCCAAACATCACTATGAATTAACTGGAGTGGAGTAGAAATAACAGTTTCAGATGCATTATATGGAAGCCTTGACATTTTTCCAGACATACATGACTGACAAAAAGAAGAACAATTACTGAATGAAAAAGAAGTTTTGAGAGCTTTAGATATGATATCATTGGCTGGGTGGCCCAGTCGACTATGCCATAAGGGATCTGCAACTTTCTGACCCAACAGAACTTGTGGTTGATTAAACTTAATAGACTGTGAGTGAATTGGGTATAACCCATTTTCACTCTGACCCTTGTACATGATTCTGCCCGTAGCCAAGTCCTGAATATAAAAGGACTTAGCATCAAAAACAAATTGACAGTTGTGATCAACACAAAACTTATGCACAGATAACAGATTTGAAGACAAACTAGGTACATGAAGAGTATTAGATAGACTGAATTGAGAAGATGAAGTAGTGAGATAGGTCATACCAGAGTGATTTATAGGCAGTGTTTGGCCATTTCCAATTGTAACTTGATCATATCCATTGTATGGTTCAGCAAGAGATAGATTGTTGAAGTTGGATGTCATGTGGTTTGTAGCACCTGTGTCTGAGATCCAGAAGTCCTGACTTGCAGTAGAGGAATGGTTACTGGTAAAGGCATTCAAGGCAGACAGCTGGGATGGTGGTGGCTTGCCTTGATATGAGTAATCCATACGGTGCCAACACTCTAAGGCAGTATGATAGTTAACACCACAAATTTGACAAGTCACAGGGTTGCCAGAGTTATACCCCCTAGGGTTTTTAGAGGTCTGGTTTCCTCTACCTCGAGAGTAACCACCACCTCGATAGGTAGAGTTGCCACGACCCCTAGACTGGTCAAAACCATCATCAGTACGCCCATATCCACCATAAAAGCGGCCACCACCGCGATTTGACCCAGAGCGGCCGCCATAGTTGTTATGACGGCCACGGCCACGGCCACGAGTAGAGAAATTAGCAGAGGGGTTCTGAATACTAGTAGAGGACTAAGATTGGCTAATAAAAGCAGTAGGGTTTGAAATCAATTGACTATCAAGCATCTGTTCTTCAGATTTGAGTAAAACATGTAAATCTTCAAAGGAGATAGGTTGAGAGTGAAGACGAAAAGATGAACGAAAGGGGTTATACTCTTGAGGTAGACCATTTAGGGTAAACAAAAGCATGTCTTCATCAGAAGTGTGAGCAAGCGAAGCATCAAGTTTGTTTCTAATAGTGCGAAGTTTTTGAAAATATAAATCAATACTGTCAGATCCCTTTTTAATCGATTGAAGTTCAGATTTCAACTGTAAAACATTAGATCGAGTCAAAGAAGCATATCGGCGCTCTAGGGCTAACCATGCAGATCTAGAAGAGTTGTGACCGATAACCTGAGTAAGGGCCTCTGGTGTGAGGGTGGCGTTGATAAGTGTAAGAATCGCCTGATCTTGCGTGAGCCATTGTGTGAAGGCCGGATTGGGTTGTGCCTCCTCGCCGACCACCTTGGGAGGAAGGAGCTGCGGTGGAGTGGCGGTGGAACCATCAAGATAACCAAAGAGATTTTGTGTGCGAAGGATAGCAGTGAGTTGATGTTTCCAGAGTATGTAATTAGAACCGTCTAATTTGAAGGGCATAAGACTATTTATATTTGAAACAAGATACAGAGGATTTGAAGATGGAACGGCGTTTGCCGGAGTGAGAGCCATCGGGGAATGAACAGGAGCCGAATCGGTGGCTCTGATACCATGAAAAGTTAATGAATCAAAAGATAAAACTCATCGTGATAGATGAGGAAGATGAAGAGAAGGTTGCTGGAAATCAAACGATTCATTCATTCATCATAAACCCTAATCCCAAATACAGTGAATATATATGAAGAGCTAAACCATGGTTATGTAAGATAACCATGGTTAATACAGCTGTAGTGTTACCGTTACAAAACGGTACAAAAGCTTAGTCATAATACTGCTAATGCCCTGACTTTCTGATTATTACAAATAGACCCTAGCATTTCTTGTTCTTCTCTTTAATACCCACCAAGTCTGTAGCCACAACCCCTTACGAGATGTGGACCAAAAGGCAACCCGAATTGGGTCACCTTAGGCCATGGGGGTCGGCCGCCTATGTACGTAACGTCTCCCATATCCATGGGAAATTGGGTGCTAGAGGAAAGAAGTGCATCTTCATACGGTACTCTGAGCACTCTAAGGGTTACGTATTCATAGCGCAACAGCCGGATGGTAGTCTAACAGAGATGGAGTCGCGAGATGTAGAATTTCTCGAGAGAGATTTTCCTAGTCAGGGAGAAGCACGTGGAGATGGTATTCTCTACGAAGAAGAGGAACCACTGGATGACACTCAGTTCTCTACAGACCTACAGGGAACAGTCCCTATGGATCTTCAGAACAGTGGGAGTGACTTGCCTAGTAAGCAGCCCATCATATATGATGATGATGCTGAAGAAGAACCCTCCTTGCGTAGGAGCGCTCGTGGGAGTGTATCCCGTCGACGATTTGACATCGAAGGGGAGGCCATGATGGTCACCACGCAAGAAGATGATGAACCTAGGACATTGTCTGAGGCTCTCTCATCCCCTGACAAGAAAGAATGGAATATTGCTTTACAAGAAGAACTGGAGTCAATGAAAACCAATCATGTTTGGGATTTAGTTGACTTGCCTCCTGGACGTAGGGCCATTGGAAACAAATGGGTTTTCAAGGTCAAAAGGAAGGCAGACGGAAGCTTTGAGAGGCATAAGGCCCGGCTAGTGGCGAAAGGCTACACCCAACAACAGGGTGTGGATTACGAGGAGACATTCTCAGCAGTTGTGAGAATTGCCTCCATTCGCCTCATACTTGCAATAGTGGCTAGCATGGACTTGGAACTACATCAAATGGATGTTAAGACTGCATTTCTCAATGGAGAACTAGATGAGGAGATCTATACGGCTCAACCGGAAGGTTTTGAGAAGAAAGGTCAAGAGCACAAAGTGTGCAAACTGGCTAAGTCCATATATGGACTGAAGCAGTCCTCAAGACAGTGGTATTTGAAGTTCCATCAAGACATTGTGGCATATGGCTTTACAATGGTTGATGAGGACCACTGTGTGTATGTCAAACGTTCCGGAAAGAAGTTCATGATACTGTCATTATATGTAGATGACATACTACTAGCCAGCAATGATAAAGGAATGCTCGGAACTACCAAAGGGTGGTTATCCTCTCGTTTTTCAATGAAGGATATTGGAGAAGCGAGTTACATCCTTGGGATAAAGATCCTAAGGAACCGTTCTAAGAGGCTTCTTGGCTTGTCTCAAGAGACATACATCAAGAAGATACTTGAACGGTTCCAGATGATGGACTCCAAGCCATTCGAGACTCCCATTGCACATGGCGAGAAACTCAGCCTAGAAATGTGTCCCAAGACCCAACACGAGAGAGACCAAATGGCCAAAGTACCCTATGCAAGTGCTGTCGGAAGTTTAATGTACGCAATGATGTGTACAAGGCCCGACATATGTCATGCTGTCGGTTTAGTTAGCAGATATCAGTCTGATCTCGGTGTTGGACACTGGAAGGCTGTTAAGAGGATTCTCCGATATCTCAAAGGTACTAAGGATTACGTGTTGAGCTATCAAGGCTCTGAGCTAAGGCTCATTGGCTACAGTGATGCTGACTGGGGTGGGGACCTAGACGCACGTAAATCGACCTCAGGCTACGTCTTCATGCTGGGTGGAGGACCCATCACATGGCACAGTAGCAAGCAGACTTGCACTGCCTTATCAACCATGGAAGCTGAATACGTTGCCTGCTCCGCGGCAGCGCAGGAGAGTGTTTGGCTGAAGAGATTTCTGGTCAGCTTAGGAGCGGTTGACGAACCAAGACCAGTAACGCTTCGTTGTGATAGTATGTCGGCCATAGCTTGTGCTAAAGATCCGAAATACCACAGCAAGGCCAAACATATTGAGATAAAGTACCACTTCATTAGGGAGGTAGTAGCTAAAGGAGATATCACTCTAGAGCATATTCCTACGAATCAGATGTTAGCTGATCCGATGACCAAGCCTCTTCTTAAGGCTACTTTTGTTGGTCATACTAGGAGTATAGGGTTAGGCAAATGGAACTAGGAGTCAGACTGATTAGACTTTTTGAGACATTGATTGATTGGATATTAGGAATGGATTTGTTATTTATGCTGCATGTTATTTGATACGTGTATGATATGTTACATTTCCTGTACTAGCTTAAAGCATGTCACGCAGACACTAGGTTGGCTCACTCACACGAGCAACCGCCTTCGCAATATCCTGGATACGTCTGGGTGTGGCGGAAGATGAGACAGAATCCAGATAAGCGCTGAAAGCCTGCGATATGATAAGAGATACCTATCATACGAGCATATGGCCTATGATAAGAGCTAGATGTCTATCCGTAGAGCTAGGAGCCTGTCAGACGGATTCAACTGTCGCATTGGAAATAAGTTCCGAGGTGAAGTTGGTTATGGCCAATCGAACATGGTTATTACCCCGAACCATGTATAGTCTGTGTAGAAGAAGCCAGATGCGAGAGCTGATAATTGTTCACAATAGTGTGACATGGCAGCACTCGGGCTGGTGGCCATAAGGGCTACCGGATACACATCTGCATAGTGGTCCTTTGTAAGGATAAGACATGCGCTCTGATCAGAGTCTAAACACTATGGCGCATATTCCCCCTTGAATAACGCGTGCTTATGAGTGACCATGAGGTGATGAGTAGAATTAGTCCCTGGGATTCCTCATCGTGTGAGCCTCGTCGATCATATGAAGATGATTGACACTGTATACCCTTTGTACTTACATCTGTGTCATGAGGAGACGGGTCGGTGGTGCTACTTTGGCGTGACACCTTACGGCTATGGATGATTGGCCTTCCGGACACTGCTGGGAAAGCAGCTGAGCCGAATCTGAGTGACACATGTATGTAAGGAAAGATTCTCGTTGCATCGCTCTTTATTATCTTCATTGGGCCCACCTGCAAGATCTTATGGGATCGTGTAGGATATGAAAATATAAAGGAGATGTGGACTCATTGGAGCATGGCCTTCGGGACAAGGCAGGTGCTCATGATCCACGAGATGACAATCGGAGGAATCTGGGGGATACGAGAGTTACGAAGAGCATTATTACTGTTGTATGTTTTTAAGGGTGCCTTCCTGCGTTGGCTATACGAGTTTGGTATGTGGATCTCCCGAGAGGGTGCCTTCCCATGCTGGCTATACGAGTTTGGTGTACGGATCTCCCGAAATGCAGGTACTCTCACCGGTCACACGCCACGACCACACAATACTCTTTTGTAGATGATAGAAAGTTGGAGATTGATAGAGACTGGATAGATTGTGCAACCCTACTGTGCGAGTGGGAGATGTTAGCAATTGGTGCGCCCATGTGGGGTGCCCAATGCAATTATCATAACCTTATGGGGTTAGTTGCACTAATGCACAAACTAGAGGGGTTAGTAGCTAAGGCTCAAACCCTAGGGGTTTATGTGCAAACTTAGGAGAAGTTTTGCCTATATAAGGAGGCAGCCTCCTACATATTATATAGGCTATTCCAGAGAAAAAAGTTACTCTGTCTAGTTTCATACTAGTTGTAGAGAACCCTAGTCTCTCTCCAACTTCATCCAAGGAGGTGGAACGTGGTGTGGAAATCAGTGTTCGTCCTCGAGATTCACACTAGATTGGTGGGAGCAAGATCAAGGAGGAGGCGCGTGAAAGCAAGCAACACAGCGATCATCCGCTGCATTAAGGAGCTTAGGAAGACAAGGTAAACACATGAATCTTCCGCTATAATTCATGTTGTAGATCTGAATGTGTTAGATCCTTCCTGCCCTTCAGTATGAAAAGACAATTTTACCCGCTCTCATCTTCCATAAAATTTTGGATAATTTCAATTTTCCCCTCAAACTTGAAATATTTATAAAATTACAACAATTATATAACTTTTTCTTCCCTCTCTAACTTTTCACTCGGTGAAGAAGAACATGTTCTCCAATCCTTAAAAAATACCCTCATTAAAACCCCGAATGAATCTAAATTGAAACCATCTGAGAATTTTTTCAACCGAGCCCAACATCACTAATAAAAAACACAAAAGATTTCACCTCATCCCCACTATCTCTTCCTAGTCAAACTCCCAAACAATTGATTAGCGTCTCATAAATCGAATCATTTTACTTTTACTGACTAAACAAAATAACACAAACCCACCTTACTAAATCCCAGATTTGGCCTCAGTTCCAGAAAATTTCTAAGTGACTATGCGGTCCAGAAAGTACCACACAGTTTTGGTTCAGAGGCTCAAGTCCTAGCAGCTCAAGCCTCTCATAGCATAGTACGGTCTGTCACATAGTTTAGTTAGTATTATCGAGTCTGTGTATTTTCGAGTTTGGTTAATGTTTGTACATATAGTAGTGTGCTTTGTGTAAGCTTGTATCGCGTTTTTTTGGCCCTTGTCGATCTCTGGTGCTCCTGTATTTTACCTGTCACATGTCTGAAATCTTACCCTTGAAAAAAAAAAAAAAGGATGAAATCGATATGATCAAAAATCTTTTGGTAACATTTCTAATTAAACCTGAAATTGAGATACTCCTAATGCAAATTTACATTTTCCCGAAGAGTATATAAACAGACACCCAAACCCTAAACCGGAATAGAGAACTTTATTCCGAGACCTAAAAGTTGAAAGATGTTGAGAGTCACCGCAAGGAGTCTCCTAGGGTTACGGCAAACACAGTCGCCGGCGAGGCAGATCCTGCGGCGATTCTACCATGAGAGGGTGGTGGACCACTACAACAACCCCCGCAACGTCGGCGCCTTCGACAAGGACGACCCCACCGTCGGTACGGGGCTCGTCGGAGCTCCGGCTTGCGGCGATGTGATGAAACTCCAGATCAAGGTCGACGAGAATGGAATCATCGTGGATGCTTGTTTCAAGACCTTTGGATGTGGTTCCGCTATTGCTTCTTCATCTGTAGGTCTGTAAAAAAAATCTTTGCTTTTTATCTGACAAGTAGTAGTTTTTGAGATAAAAGATCTATTGCTTTGAAACTATGAGAAAGTATTCATTGCGCTACTCCCACCACTGTGGCATGCCTGCGTGGTGGAGGGCACCATTCACTTTCTGACAAACATTTCACAGTGGTGTGGGGCTAGTACCAATGAATATTTTCTCTTGAAACTATCTATACTAGTCAAATGAATGTAACCTGTGTATCTGCATCACCTGTGGGTGTGTGAAAAAAATCCTTGACAAAGAAGTTGATGAAAAAAATGTATGTGTTTGCTGAAAAAAGTTGTGCTATTAAAAAGTTAGCGATACAACATTTGTTTTGAGGAAAATAGAACAACACTTTTGTTTGTTAGTGAAAATTATCATTTTATATATTTTGTTTTTACAAATAAAATTAGGATATGTCAAATTAGTTGTCGTAGTATATTAATACAAAAAAAATCTGAGTATTACTTTGAAAATATCTATACTGTCAATTGGATGTATGCCAATTGCCAAAGTTTGAATGTCCGAGATTGTCTTATTATGAGTTTTTTAGTTCTTAAAATTTGGTGGGGATAAGTTATTGCATATGTCACATATGTCTTGTACCCCATAACAGCTTATTATGTAGACGGGGATAAGCTATTCAACGTGTCACATTTTGGGTGATAGCTTATACCCCCTAACATCTTATTATGTAGATGGGATAAGCTAAGCTATATCACATGTCACATTTTAGGGGATAGCTTATTCCCCATTGCAGCTTATTATATGTATCTATAAATTTCAGGGGTTTGAATGGGGACTTGAAGAAATTTGTGAGTTGTCAATAAGCTCCCCTTTGTTTGGAGGTTCTATTGTTTCTTTGATATCCTTTGGGTATTCCCTCGAGCTAGAATGACAAGCCACTATCTGAAAGCAAAAAAACCATAAAAAGAGATGTCACTCCTTTTTGTATATCAGAATGAGCTGGTAACTTGGTGCCCCATGGTGTACTACCTGTGTTAAACTTGGTAGTTCATTTGTAAAGTCCAAGTTGAGAGAGTGGTCTACATTGTTTCTCATAGTCAATGACCAATTTGACCACGGTGCACCTTTTTCTGGGTCCAACATATACTTTCTAAGGCTTGAATACTAACAAGTAACAAGCCTTTGGTCTTTTGTAAATAGATGTAGATCAACCGGTTTTCGTTATTGTAGAAACTGTGTATAACAAAGCGAGATGCATTCTTACTCTGGCCATTGAGGGCTGTTGTCTTATTGTTATTTCTAGTTGCCCTTTGATCACTTTGGTCACGTGACTTTGTTTTGTTCAATTTATCAACGGCGTTATCGATTTTGGGTTAAGTGTCACAGAATAGTAAACTGCAGGGGGTTGGTGTTGAAAATTGAAATTGCTGAGGGTTTTGTGTCACAAATGTAATAGTGCAGGTAGGTTTTATGTCAATTACCCAAAAAATTATCAAAAAATTAGATCGTTTTGCTATCCAAATCACCGGGTCAAAGTGACCCAGTGAATAGTGGCAAAAGTCAAAATGTAGAGAAAGAGGCGTTGCGGAGGAAGTATATCAGAATGAGCTGGTAACTTGGTGCCCAGGGTCTACTACCTGTGTTAAACTTGGTAGTTCATTTCAAAGTCCTAGTTGAGAGTAGTCTACATTGTTTCTCATAGTCAATGACCAATTGACCACGGTGCACCTTTTTCTGGGTCCAACCTAAACTACCTAAGGCTTGAATACTAACAAGCCTTTGGTCTTTTGTATCATCCGGTTTTCGGTATTGTAGAAACTGTGATTACAAAGCGAGTTGCATTCTTACTCTGGCTGTTGAGGGCTGTTGTCTTATTGTCATTTCTAGTCGTCATTTGATTGGTCTGTTGTATCTATCTACTATGTGACGGTTGCGCAGTTAGCTTGCCCTACTTCTAAATCATTTGTTTCCTGGCTTTCAGCTACTGAATGGTTGAAGGGGAGGCATATAGATGAAGTCCTAGCTATTAAGAATACGTGAGTTTCTATCTCTTCTCTCCGACCATGTCTTTAGTTTATTGGTCGAATATTTTTTTAACACTTAGTCCTCCTCTACATTCTTATGTTCTTGATAAAATTGTTTTCGAATTTGACGGCGTCAAGATTTCTATTTTTGCTTTTGGCTGTGGTTGATGCTGTTATCGTGTTCCAAGATATCTTCCTTTGTGCAATAAAATCTATTCCTTTCTCCCTTGCACAGTAGAGCTATTATCTTCAGTCTCGTATGTATATGATTCTAATGGCAAAACCTTTCAAGGAAGCAGTTGGATGAAAAGGCCTTAATAAATAGTTTACCTTCGAGGTACATTTTCTTTGTAGGTGGCATTTTTCATTTTTCTATGCTGGCCCATCAAACCTGAAGAGAAGGTTTAATTGACAGATAACTTAATAAGAGAACATAGAAAGTCCGATAAATTATGTGAAACCTGACATTTAGTGACTTTTAGTTACCAGTCAGAGCAAAGTTTGGGTCATTTGTTTAAGACTTGAAGAGAGGCATGGGGGAATACTTTGGGTGGACGGGGTCATTTTTTTGTCATGGTTGAAGAGAGGCATGCAATTTCCATGAATTTTAATTTGTGGGTACTTTTGATTCCCGTTGTTTGACAAGTTGGTGTTTCTTTCTTCAAGGAATAGAAAAGTATAAAAGAGTTAGACGGTCTTTCTGAGCCAAAAGAGTTTCTCTGTTGTTACTGTTGTCCGTCTGGCAGTATACTTAATTTCCTGTGTTGTCTTTAATTGAATCCAACTGTGCAAACATTCATTAATTGAGAATCAGAAAGAAACTCATTCACAGTCCAAAGCGAATCTTGTTTGGGTCAATTTTTTCATATTAGAAGGATGGGTCCTTCGTGTAGTCGTTTGATGCACCAGCTCTCATGTAGAGGCTTTTGAGATAGGGCCAGTGAGGTTCGAACACTTGACAGGCCATCAACTGATTGCCAAAGTTGGAGGAGAAGTTAATTAAAAAAAGTTGTGAACACGAAAACAGAGACGCCAGGGGTAAATCCTTGGAGGATCCCAAGATCCTCAGTGCACTATTTGAAAGTACGTGATGTGCTTACTGGTCTTCCTAAAATCGACTGAGATCACATGTTTGGTTAAGGATAAGTAGAGAATCTCCGGTTTCACTCGATACACCTTTTAGATTCACCATGTGACATAGTCATGCATAGTTTAATAACTTTCTGGTTTCTGAAAAGCCACTGGAGGTATGCATGACTATGTAGTGTGAATGGTACGAGGGTGTATATCTGTCCACTGTTGAGGAATAACAATGTCACTCGAGTATCGGACTTGAGGTTGAAGATGGCTATGGGGTGGAAGCAAGCCAGATTAAAGTAGCAGAGAGAAGACAACTTGTGTGTATACGTTTTGAATAGAGGGGAAGTTACAATAACTGCCCATAGTAGGGTTGTTTGTGCAACTTGTGTTTTATCCTCAGCGCCTCGGACTAAGTTACATGTTATTTGTACTTAGATTTGAGCCTCGGAATATGTTACATAGTAGGGTGGTTAGTGCAACTATTTCATTTAGTTTACAACCATTTTACTGAAGTAATTTCTATTGATCCTGCAGCGACATTGCAAAGTATCTCTCTCTCCCGCCAGTTAAATTGCATTGCAGTATGCTTGCCGAGGATGCAATAAAGGCTGCTGTAAAAGATGTCAAAGCGAAGTGGTCAGAGCCGGGTGAGAATTCACAAGAATCAGCACCTGCCGCAGGGAAAGCTGCTTTGAATGTAATGACGATGACGATGATGATAATGAGGAAAGTTACCAAGGCTTTTGGGTAGCTAATCTCAGATGCCATTTGCTAATCTTGTGACAATTGCCAGATAATAAAAAAAAAAAATATATCCTTGCGAAGAAAAATCTCCAGACGGGCTCTTTGTAATCTCTCCCTTCATAGTTTTGTTAAAGAAGATTTAGGAGGGTTGGGTTTGTAGAGAGTTTTAAGAGTACATTTTAGATTTTAGATGGATTATCTTCTTCTCCTTGATAGATTAAAAGCTCCGGACAGAACATGTATGAATTTTCAAAAAGTTATGAATAGAGCAGAAACGTCCATTTATTGTGGTGGGAGATTTGGAACCTCGGGAACTCAATCATTTTCCGAGACGAGGAGAAACCGGACAAGCAGGCGACGCCGCAGACTCAAGAATCATAGAATTGATAGGTGTAGACAAAGAGCAAAACAAGCGAAACAATGGTGTTAAACGATGGAAGAAACCTCCTGAAGGTTTCTATTCTTTAAACTTTGATGGCGTTTTCGACGAATGAAGCTGGTTCAGGGGTCATTATCTGGGACGAAGCAGGTAAGTGCACAGCGGCGAGATCAATTTCTGCTGAGTTTGCTAGAAGAAGCAATGGTGATCATAGTTTTAAATTCCGTCTCGTTTCGGCCGATTCGTACCGTTTCGGTCTCAAAACGAAATATAACCGGTACCGGTACATTCCGAGCTGAAATTCGGTGCGTACCGGCGTGTTTCGACCGATTTTGAATGTTTCGGGGTGTTTCGAACAATTTAGAATCTGCGAATGCGACTTCCTCGCTTCAAACAGATACTTGCTATTGAAAATGCGATTACTAGAGCTAGATGTCTAATTGTCAAAATATACTATTATGTACTGATAGTCTTATTCTTGTTCAAATTTTGCAGGGAAGTAAAAGAAGCCCAACGCTGGAGAATACCCACATTATTAATAGAGTTACGGTGGAATTTCAAGTCTCACAGTTCACTCCATTAAGGTGGATCATGGTGATGTTCATGTAGCACATTCACTTGCTCGAGATACTTGTTTGTTAACATTTGATTATGCTTACTAAACCTTTTGCTCTTTGCGGCTTGTATTATATTAAGAGGACAACCTGCCGCTTTGACTGTCTGTGGTCATTATGTTTTGATTTTTTGTACTTTTTTGTACAGTCTGGCACTGTTTGAGGATTGTTTTGCTTTTTCTATATAAATTCTATTTAATGGTAAAAAGGCATCCGATATTGAGATGCGTCTTGGCATTTGAACTTGAAGTGTTGTATGACTCTTTTTGCAACACTGCAATCAATGAAATCTTCACTTCGTCCGAGTTTCACTCGCTCTGACAGGAATAGTCTAAGACCATAATAAAATGGTGAAAAGACGCCAACCGCCTTCGACCTTCGAATGAGCTTCCTTCTCACCAACGGCATAAGCGTTAGCCTCTTAAGCTTTTTGACAAGCATTTGCCGAAATAGTGCTCTTCTTTGACCAAATCAAATGTAGTCTCAACCGATACCAAAGGACAATGCAAGTACGACAAGAAATGAATCCGTCTAAAAAGATAAAAAATCTCATTTGGTAATAAAAAAATCCGACTCCCACCCAATGGCAGAAGGAAGAGTTCTCCTTGCGGCTTCCTTGCACTGGGACACTGGACCATTGAAAACTGGGCATTAACATCTATAGCATACTTGGCATTAGCGCATTTTGCATTCCCTTGTGGAGAATAGGGTGGTGCCTTATTATTCAATAAAGCTTGACACAAGAAGTAAATGACGAAGTCGCTTAAGTCTGAGGGGTTGTGACTTGAAATAGTCTACCATTAAAAAACTATAGAAACTTTCTCAAATTTCAAATATCTTATTATACGTGAAGTATATAGGGTGGCGCCAAAACGCCTTTTTTTGTGGGAAATTTGGAACCTCGGGAACTCAATCATTTTCAGATACGAGGAGAAACCGGACAAGCAGGCGATCAACAACGCCGCAGACTCAAGAATCATAGAATCGATAGGTGTAGACCAAGAGCAAAACAAGCGAAACAACGGTGTTAAACGATAGAAGAAACCTCCTGAAGGTTTCTATTCTTTAAACTGTGATGGCGTTTTGGCGTTTTCGACGAATGAAGTGGGTTCAGGAGTCATTATCAGGGACGAAGCAGGTAAGTGCAAAGCGGCGAGATCAATTTCTGCTGAGTTTGCTAGAAAAGCAATGGTGATCATAGTTTTAAATTCCGTCTAGCTTCGGCCCGTTTCGGCCGATTCGTACCGTTTTGATCTCAAAACGAAATATAACCGGTACCGGTAGATTCTAAGCTGAAATTCGGTGCGTACCAATGTGTCTTGGCCGATGTTGAATGTTTCAGGGTGTTTCGAACAATTTAGAATCTATGAATGCGGCGTCCTCGCTTCAAACAGAGTTACTTGTTATTGAAAATGCGATTACTACAGCTAGATGTCTAATTGTCAAAATATAATGTTATGTACTGATAGTCTTATTTTTGTTCAAATTCTGCAAGGAAGTAAAAGAAGCCCAACGCTGGAGAATACCCATATTATTAATAGAGTTACGGTGGAATTTCCAGCTCTCACAGTTCACTCTATTAAGGTGGATCATGGCGATGTTCATGCAGCACGTTCACTTGCTCGAGATACTTGTTTGTTAACATTTGTTTATGCTTACTAAACCTTTTGCTTTTTGCGCCTTGTATTATATTAAGAGACTGCCGCCTTGACTGTCTGTGGTAATTATGTTTTGATTTTTGTACTTTTTTGTGTAGTCTGGCACTGTTTGGGGATTCTTTTGCTTTTTTTATAGAAATTCTATTTAATGGTAAAAAGACATCCGATATTGAGATGCGTCTTGGCATTTGTACTTGAAGCGTTGTATGACCTTTTTTTGCAACACTGCAATCAATGAAATCTTCACTTCGTCCGAGTTTTGCCCGCTCCGACAGTAATGGTCCAATACCATAATAAAATGGTGAAAAGACGCCAACCGCCTTCGACCTTCGAATGAGCTTCCTTCTCACCAACGGCAGAAGCGTTAGCCTCCTAAGCCTTTTGACAAGCATTTGCCGAAATAGTGCTCTTCTTTGACCAAATCAAAGGTAGTCTCAACCGATACCAAATGACGATGCAAGTACGACAAGAAATGAATCCGTCTAAAAAGATAAAAGATCTCCTTTGATAATAATAATAAAAAAAAATCCGACACCCTCCTAATGGCAGAGAGAAGAGTTCTCCTTGCGGCTTCCTAGCACTGGGACACTGGACCATTGATAACTGGGCATTAACATCTATAGCATACTTGGCATTAGCAAAATTTGGCATTCCCTTGTGAAGAATAGAGTGATGCCTTATCATTCAATAAATCTTGCCACAAGAAGTAAATGACGAAGTCACTTATGTATGAGGGGTTGAGATTGAACTCGAACATGTAGGTAGATATGCTTAGATTTCGAGATTGGCCATGAGTATCAACTAGGGGACACGATTGAGTACCCAAAATATATCGACATATGTTTAGTTTTAGTTACTACTTCCCATATACTTCACATATAATAAGATATTTGAAATTCCAGAAATTTGTATAGTTTTTTAATGGTAGACTATTTCAATTCACAAATAGTGCTCAACATAATTTTTGAAAATATATATATATAGAGAGACTTTAAGTTTGTGTTCAACAAAGTATAATTTTGTTTGCAAAAAAAAACAAAAACAAACAAAGTATAATTTTAGACGATTAAACAAATGATTATGATTTCACCGAACAAAAACGACATGCTAGGAACGAAGGTTTGTTGAGATATTACTACACATTTCTGTAAAATTTTCTTTCGATGATCCCATCACCAAGAGGAAACAAAATTTCATTTGATCATTTTGTCAATTTAAGGATGAAATTGATACGCTCAAAAATCTTCTGGCAAACTTTTCTAATTAAACCTTAAATTGAGATACTACTAATGCAAATTCATATTTTCCCGAAGAGTATTTAAACAGACCCCCAAAGCATAAACCGGAATTGAGAAAAGTTTATTCGGAGACCTAAAAATTGAAGATGTTTAGAGTTACCGCCGGGAGGCTCCTAGGGTTACGGCAGACGCCGGCGACGCAGATCCTGCCGCGATTCTACCATAAAAGGTATGTGATCAAACTCATCATCGATGTTGATGAAGAGACTGGAGAGATCGTGGATTTGAAGACATCTGTAGGTCAGTAAAAATCCCTACTTTTTATCTAAGACAAGTACTTTTTGAGATATAATAGAACTTTTGGCACAAGACTTCTCTGCAGTATAGTCACGCTGACACTTAGTTACCAGCCGTATTGATTTTGTCAGAAAATCCTCACATCATTTTTCAAACAAAAATTCTCGCTGACACTTAGCTACGAGCCATTTTAGTAAAATGGTGCGTGATGTCTTTACAAGTGAAACTGCGAGGAGGGTTTCTGACAAAATCAATACTGCTAGTAGCTAAGTGTCATCGAGTATTGCAGAGGGTTTTATATCAAAAATTGATAAAAGATCTACATACTTTGAAAATATCTATAGTAGCCAATTGAATGTAACATGTGTATCTGCTTCATTTGTATCACTGTATGTATTGGATGATGTATCTTTAAATTTCAGGGGTTTGAATGGGGAAATGAAGAAATTTGTGGGTGTTCAATTAGCTGCCCTTTCTTTATAGGTTCTGTGGTTTCTTTGATTTCCATTGGGTATTATCACCTCTAGCTAGATTGATAAGCCACTATGTCTCTCAATCTAACAAGGATTTTCTTTTTGAAAGAAACTTAAAAATTTGAAAGAAACTATCACTGAAACTATGCTGGAGAAGAAATTATTATTTTTTCTTTTCTAGCCTGTAGGTAGATTCACAAGCCACTATGTCTCTCAATCTAATGAGAAAAAAATAAAATAAAATGAAAGAAACTATCACTGAAACTACGCGAGAAGATATATTATTGTCTGTTTGTATTCTTGATATCCTTTGGATATTACCTGTAGCCAGATTGACAAACCACTGTGTCGGATACTTTTGATATCAGCGTAGAGGATCCGTTCCAATTTGATATCTCATTGGAGATTGTAGTCCTAATCTTCCTGCAAAAGGTTTGATTCTATCCCTCTGAAAGAAGCTGTTTAGGAATATACAATGGCCCTGTTTGGGTAATGAGATTATTGGAATGAGTGGTTGAGGTGAGAGAAGACTGACACTCCTCAGCGTCGATGAGAGACTGGCACAGCAAAATGGAATCAGTTGGTGATTTAAACTCCTTAGCTTGTGAAACACTCAATTACTCAAAAACAAAGTAGTTGTTGTGGCGAGCTTTTAATTTAATGATATGTCATAAAAATATAAGACGACTTCAGAAGAAAGGCGAAGCTAATAAGAGATGTCACACCTTTTTGTGTATCATAATGAGCTGGTAATTCTGGTGCCCAGGGTGTACTACCTGTGTGAAACTCGGTGGTTCATTTGGCAGGTACAAGTTGAGTGAGTCGTCTACTTTGTTTCTCATAGTCAATGATCACGGTGCATTCTGGGTCCAATGTATACTACTTAAGGTTTGAATACTAACAAGTAATAAGCCTATGGTCTTTCGTAAATAGATGATCAACCGATTTTTGTTGTTGTAGAAAATGTGTATAACAAAGAGAGATGCATTCTTATTCTGGCTGTTGAGGGCTGTTGTCTTATTGTTATGTCTAGTTGCCCTTTTATGAGTTTGTTGTATCTATCTACAATATGACGGTTCCGCAGTTATCCATGGGCCTATTTCTAAATCATTTGTTTCGTGGCTTTCAGCTTCTGGATGGGAGGACGAGCTAACGATTAAGAATACGTGAGTTTCTATCTCTTCTCTTCGACCATGTCATTAGTTTATCGGTTGAATATTTTTTTAACACTCGGACACTCGGTCTTCCTACACATTGTCATGTTGTTGATAAAGTTGGTTTCGAAATTGACCCTGTTAAGACACTGTTTATCATGATCCGAGATATCTTCCTTTATGCAATAAAATCTATGCCTTTCTCCCTTGCACACTAGAGCTAATATCTTCAGTCTGGTATGTATACACACACACACACACATAACTTCCAGGAACTTGAACTTGTGGGTGCTCTTCATCCCATTGTTTGACAAGTAAGTTGGTGTTTCTTTCTATAAGGAAGAGAAAAGTTTAAAAAGATTTAGATGGTCATTATGAGCCAAACAAGTTTTTCTGTTGTTGACACTGTTGTCAGTCAGCAGCTACACATCTTTTATTGAATCCAACTGTGCAAAACTCAGTAATTGAGAAACTGAAAGAAACTTACCTAGAGCATCTCCAATGGAGATCTCAATTTAGCACGTGAATAGTGAATTTGGGCATATATAGCATTTCATGCTCCAATGTATGCAAGACATGAAATGCTATTTTAAATGCTATTTCAATTTGTAACCAACTTTTCATTTCTAAACTACCGATTCTACACCACTGTCAACTACCATATTAGCAAATCTCTTTTACATTGGAACTGAATTGAAGTACATATATTGTTACTTCAAATTTTGCATTAGTTCTTACAACAACATTCAATCTCTAATATGTGTCATAGTCTTCCGTTTTCTTTTTCAGTGAGAAAGTTAGTGCAATACTTAGAGGTGATTTTGACGAGTCTTCATCAGATGTAGAAGAAAAAAAATCAACCTTCGATCTCTAATTTGGTGATTCAAATGGTAATACATGTTAATAATATTCAAGAAATCAATGATAGAATCTTGGTTCTGTCTTTAGCATTGTCCTATACTTTGTCTAAAAATTTAGCATTAGCACCACTTTTGAAACTCCATTGGAACACACCTCCTAATATTTTAGCATATTAGCACCACTTTCAAAACCCCATTGGAGATGCTCTTACATTCCAAACCAAATCTTGTTTGGGTCATTTTTTTATCAATTTACAATGGTGGGTCCCTTGTATAGTCGTTTGATGCACCAGCTCTGATCCAGAGCTTTTTGAGATAGGGCAAGTGAGGTTGGAACACTTGATAGTCTCAGGCTCTTCGCCATCAACTGATTGCCGAAATTGGAGGAAAAGTTGATTATAAAAAATTTGAACACGAAAACAGAGAAGCCGGGCTAAGTCCTTGGAGGATCCCGAGAGCCTCAGTGCACTAGCGGAAAGTACATGATGTCCTTAAGGGTCTCCCTAACAGGTTTGGTTAAGAAGAGAACCTCCAGTTTCACTCGACACACCTTTCAGAAAGTTTAATAACTTTCTGCCTTCTGACAAGCCACTGGGGGTGGAAGCTAGGCCCGTCTAATATCACTCTAAACATAGGCAGGATGCGTTGCAGATGAAAAAAACAAATCATGATAATGGCGAAGACAACTATCCTGTGATTGGAGGGAATACACTCATAATGTTAGTTCCAGGCTCTAATATTTTGAATGTAGTAATTGGAACTCAATTTATTTAATATCATGTTATATGATATACGAGTCACATCTAAGAAAAGGATTAGTAAATAATAATCGATTTGGGAAATCGGGCTCGGACCAACATAATATATGGGCTTAGGATTTATGCTTTATGTTCAAAAGCCAAAGCTATTGTGAACAAGAGAACAACCATTCATATTTATCATGAATCAAAATTGCTAAGGATTTTGCATACAACGAAAACGGTAACTTCAAGGCTGTTTCTGTCTTCAGTTACAGTGTATTCTCTGTGGAAGAGTGCAAGATGTGCGAAGTAGAAAAATTACCAAAAGGAGAGAGATACATTGATAGTGGAAATTTGATGGCCAACTCGGGTTGAAATTGATTTGTTTTAAATGATAATGATGATGATTAAGATGTGATGAATTATGGTTCCAACTTTCATCTATGTACGAGATAAGATGGAAATTGGAGAGGTAAGAATGACCTCTATGAACGGACTCTTAGGGAGGCGAAGATGAGGTTTGCCTAGAGAAATATTGCTTGTGTAATCTTATCTTCATAAATGTTTGTTTGACTTTGAGTAAGGGACTAGTCTGGATATGGGTATGTAGTGTGAATGGTATGAGGGTTTATATGTCCACTGTATGAGAAATTTTTATTTGCTCTAAGAGCACCACGTCAACATGACACGTGGTGCTTTACACCATTCAGTAACTGACACCTATACCCACTAGGGTTAACCACTACCCCTATAGGTTATAGAAAAAAAAATCAGATTCTTACATGGCTATTTTCTCTTTCCCACTCACCCCACTTCTAGTGTAGATGTCAACATATGCAGAGCACAGTATCAGAGAGAAGACAACTTGTGTGTAAACGTTTTTGAATGGAGGGGAAGTTACAATAACTACCCCATAGTGTGGTGGTTAGTGCAACTTGTGTTTTTTTTACTCGGAGCCTCGTACTATGTTAATTTTACTTAGATGTGAGTTGGGTTGTTGATGTTAATAAACCATTACGTGTCGTTACAATAATTTTACTGAAGTAATTTCTATTGATCCTGCAGCGACATTGCAGAGTATCACTCTCTCCCGCCCGTTAAATTGCATTGCAGTATGCTTGCCGAGGATGCGATAAAGGCCGCTGTCAAAGATCTTGTAGCGAAGCGGGCAAAGTTGGGTGCGAATGTTCAAGAATCATCACCTGCAGGGAAGTGTAATGATGATGATGATGATTCTTCCGGTAGCTAATCTCTGATAATGAAAAATAATATACGATTGCGAAGAAAAATCTGCAGACGGGCCTCTTTTCATAGTTTTATTGAAGATGACTTAGGAGGGTTGGGTTTGTAATGAGTTTAAGAGTACATTATGAATTTTAGATGGATTTATCTTCTTCTCCTTGAAAGATTTATGAATAATTGGGAGTTTCACTTGCATTGAGATTAAAGTTGTGTTTGATTTATTCTCAAAAAAAAAAAGTTGTGTTTGATCATCAAAATGTTTTGAATTGTCCATACCATTTCTCAAACTATTAACAATTGATATTTGTATTCTAAAAGCTGATATGATACATGTGTTTTGTCTCTTCAACTGTTTTTCAAGTATTTATATCTCCGCCATTTCAAAAAAAAAGTATTTATATCTCCATAATCTTTGGTATATTTATCTCCGAAATATACCAAAAGATTAATTTCATAAAAAAAAAAAAACCCTTGTATTTTTCATTTTGAGACAAATAGACTCCAATGGTTAACTTTGTTCGATTAAATTAACAAAATTTACTGTAATGCTAATTAATCACTTGACGTCATGCGATAGGCGTAATCAGCGGCAGAGTCAGAAAACCGGACCAGCCGGGGTAAGATTATGGTGCGGCAGAAATTTTTAATTCCAACCAAGGCATCTATGTGTTTTTTAAAACGTCGTTGTGTAAAATAGTTATAATTAGCTGGGTGCTAGGAGAGCCCCCCAGAAATATAAATTATATCATCTCAATTGTCAAAATCTTTTTTTACCTTACCCAATGAAAAATATCTGATTGAAAGTATATCATCTCCATTACGAAAACTCAAATGATTTGAACTGGAGTAACCATCAACACGGCTACCATATCATCATATATTCTATTTTCCTTTCCTAACTAGATTCCTATGGTGGAATATGAACTGAACTTTTCCAATTTCTCTAGCCCCAAAGTTTCCGTACCCACCACAATCTGATGTACCCAACATTGTCGAAAGCAATAACTTGTATAACTGCTAAAATAGTCACGTGGAAATATTGTGGACATAAAATAGTCACGTAGATTCCTGTCGCATCATTCTAGAAGCCTGAAATATTGTGGACATAAATAATCACTGCCACCGCAATTATTTAAACTTCGTGATTTTGATTTCCCTTGTCCAATAGAAACAACAAATTTCATGATTTCAAGTAAACCTAATTAGAACAATCTCATTGAATGACGTCTCCAGTTACGGAAATGGTTTTTACCTTACCCAACGAAAAGTATCCGTTGGAAGTGATGACCTCTTCATTTACTGTTTGGAAACCCCAAATTTCGCAACTGAAGTAACTATCAACCATATTTACCAAATGATCGTGTAATCTATTTGCCTTTCATATTTTGAATCCTCTAGTGGAAAAAGGACTCACTAATCGATCACTATTTTTGCCGACTGGTCCCACAGCAAGTAAGTCATGCCCCCTAACTTGTGAGTTGTGATATGGATGGAACTAGGGTCTCCTCCAGGAAAAGAGATGAGGAGCTTCCTACTTTATTTTTTGTTGGACTTGGCAGACACACCATGTTTCCTTGAGTAGCTCCTGGATTAGAAGACTAAGCCATGAAAAAACAAAAGCTGAACCGAAGTTTGAAAGAATCTGATGAGTAGGATTTGACTCAAAACCAGAGTGTAGCATTCTCTGATACAATATAAGCTTATGGAAACCTATACGTATTGTTGAATATGACTTGAAGTCAAATGCGACAAAAGTCAAAGGCGGCTAAGAGATTTAGGAAACAAATTGCGCGTCCCACTTTGGCAGTTTTTGGGTTGTTTCCTTATTTGTTCTATAGTCGTTTTTGGGATGTCTTGGGCACTAAGTCAGTCCTATATGTCTATATAAGGGACCTAGGTTGTGTCTAAACATTGTGAGTTGTCACTATGGCCTTTGGGTTGTAATTGTGAGTTTCTCTCTAATAAACAAGGGTTTTCGGGTCGTGGAGGTAGCTAGCTCATCGTTAGTGAACCACGTTATATCGGGTGCGCACTTGTGATCTTGTTTTCGTCGATTCATCGTTCTCTAAATCTCTTTCCAGATCATAACAAACTGGTATCAGAGCTCTGAAACAGGAGTTCTGTTATAACAAACTGGTATCAGAGTCAGGTTCAGCGATCCAAGGGGAGCCTGGTTGCGGTGTTCCAAGATCAAGGTGGAGCTATAGGGCTGGGTTTCACAATCCGTGAGATTCATAGCTACGGTTTCGCGATCAAGGTGGAGCATGCATTCGGGGGTTACGGATCTGGAAAAGGAGCTGCAGAGAAGATGACCGGGGGGATGACCAAGATCGACAAGTTCACGGGGAGAAACAGCTTCAGCTTATGGCAGATCAAGGTACGTGCTTTGTTGAAGCAGCAATGCCTGTGGTTGCCATTGGCGGAAGATAAAGAGGGGGCTTCTACAACCACCACCGCTGAGTTTGAGTCTCAGCAAGAGGGGACGCGGTAGAGGGCTGCATATGGGGGTTCAGACAGTCAGAGTTCCGGCGTGATGATGGCGGCCAAGGGAAGCTACGGTGATGTCTGTTCAAATGGTAGAGAAAAGAGACACCGATGGACGAAGGATGAACTCAGGATCTGCAGGTATGGCTGCAGGTGGAGGGTACTTCGGAGGATGGTCTAATTCTCTAGGCCCCGTTGGTGGGCATGAAATCCGTGCTCTTGACGAGGAGACAGATTTGGCATGGGGAGTCTCTGACGAGGGACACGGCACGTGTGAGACGTGCAATGGGGCGTGTATGATGTGCGCAAGGGGACGATTTTGCAGGAATTCAGTGGGAATTGGAGCAATCTCGCAAAACGTTGCAGGAATTCAGCGGGAATTGGAGCAATGTGCTGGGGAGTTTGTTGTAGGGACTTGGTGGGAGTCGGAACAACAAACGAGTTTGTTGTAGGAGCTCAGTGGGAGTTGGAACAACAAACAGGGGTTTCGATTGCAGGAACTCGGCCAAAGTTGGAGCATCGACAGGGTTCGATTGCAGGAACTAGACGGGAGTTGGAGCATCAGTGGGGGAACTCGTTGCAGGAACTTAACGAAGTTGGAGCAACTTGTGACGTGAGGGTTTCGCATACAGCTGCAAAATGTTTGGGGTTGATCATTGGAGAGAAGCATCGGTTCAGGTTCGGGTTGCTGGGATGATTCAAGTCAAGGTGGAGATTTGTTGAATATGACTTGAAGTCAAATGTGACAAAAGTCAAAGGCGACTAAGAGATTTAGGAAACAAATTGGGCGTCCCACTTTGGCAGTTTTTGGGTTGTTTCCTTATCTGTCATGTAGTCGTTTTTGGGATGTCTTGGGCACTAAGTCAGTCCTATATGTCTATATAAGGGACCTAGGTTGTGTCTAAACATTGTGGGTTGTCACTATGACCTTTGGCCATAGTGTGGGTTGTAATTGTGAGTTTCTCTCTAATAAACAAGGATTTTCGGGTCGTGGAGGTAGCTAGCTCATCGCTAGTGAACCACGTTATATTGGGTGCGCACTTGTGATCTTGTTTTCATCAATTCATCGTTCTCTAAATCTCTGTCCAGATCATACAAACTGGTATCAGAGCTTGTTTCCGCAGGGGGTTTGTCATAACACGTATTTGTAGGCAAAGGAAATAAAAGTAACTAAAGGCTAGTCAATTTGACTCCTAAAATCATGGCTAACTATATGAAATCTATTTGAATCATGTGAGCTATAATAGAAAAATCATTCCAAACAAAACCAACCACTTCGGCTACATCAATTCGGGGCTGAACTTATGTTGATTTGATCTGCCAATAAGATTAATTGACAAAGTTATGTTCATGTTTGATTCTGTGATCAGATAATGTGGTTATTCGTGTTAGGATATCATTTTGTACAAAATTGTAGAAGTGGTCGATGTTCAAGATCGTTGTTGTATCATTATCATAGGTGTTTGGGGGTGGTTGATGTAATGTAAATAGTGATTTTAGTTTGATATGATATCGATGGTAAGGTAATGCAGTCATCGGTTTACTTGGTTGGTCATGGTAAACGTTCGGATGAGGTAATATGATGTGGCAAATGATGACGGGAAGATTAGAAAGTAATAAAGTATAATACGCGGAAGAAATGGAACAATAGGTTGTAGGTCTGGCAAACGTTTGTGTTTGTGAGCAACAATTGGATATCTTTGGTTGCATTCAATTTTGTTGAAGAACGTGGAGATAGAGGGAAGCCAAATGGTCATTTTCTTGTGTAGCTTTTAATTTCAGAATGAGTTTATCTTAAAGTTTGGTACTACATCAGCTTATGCATTTACTTCTTTTTGGATTTTGCCGAGGCTACACGGTTTTTTTTTTGGTGGTCGTGGGCGGTTGATGTAATAAGACTTAGGAGGTTTTATAGGATATGAATGGCATGCCAAGGTAATGGGGTGGATAAGAAAATGAAAAATGTATATTAAGAAGGAAGAAATGAGAAGTCAAGTGGACAAAAAAGGTTTAGTCAATGATAAAAAGGACAAGTTAGGTGTACTGAGTATTTGGCAGGATGGCATGTTTATATTTTGGTGATTATTTATTTGTGGACAGGTTATGGAGGTGGTGTTGGTGAGGGAAGGAGATGCATGGCCGAGCTCGAGCTCTTTTTTTGGTTGTTGTCCTGATCGTTAAAGGCGAGTCTGGATAGTGTTTTTCTGGATATTTCATGAGAAACTTTTTGAAAAATAATGAGAGTTTTGGGATAATGTCAAATGAATAGAGTTTAACATGGGGAAATACAGATACACTGTTGTAAGTTATAGGTTTCAAAATTGATGCATGACTTTAGAATTTTTCAATGTCTGCATCGAGGACATGTAATTGAATTATTGTTTAGTGGTATTTATCTTGGGATTGAGGATGTTGGGTTCCTTGAGGTTTATTAGGATAGTGGTATTCAATTATTGTAGAGTTTGATGTGCAACTAACATACATTATACTAAAATCTGAAGTTAGTGTATGCTGGTTGTATTTTGCATTAAGGTTACTCGAAGGATTTAAATTAGAAAAAGGAATGAACGGGGTGAAGGTGCCCAAAGTTGACGATTTGGATTAGAAGAAATGAAAGGGTGGAGTGGAAGTGCGGGAAGCTAAGGATGACGATATTTAGAAATACTGACAAGTTTTGGTGGATACGTATTGAGAGCTTTATTTGTTCTATGATTTTAATTTTGATTCGTCTTGAAAGCGGGTCTCGACCATAACTTGGTACTATAATGAATTTGATTAAATAGGTTTGAAGTTCCTTTTGAGACGCGGAGATAGTGTAGAAATGGAAGGAGGGGTTGATTAACCCAAAATAGATAGGATAGAAATGTATTTATTATATGAAATGTGGGGTCCTTAGATATTATTCTACTATCAATTTGTATATTTATATAAGAAAGGGAAATTACTATGGAATAATGTAAATATTAACAAATCCGCCTTTGCTCATTGGTAGACTTGAGTCCTCAGTGGATGTTGTAGAGTCATCGATTGAGTTTCCTTGTTCTATCTCCTGCTCCGATCTCCTCATCATACTCGCAAGTTAGATTCGCGGGCAGGAATAGTAGAAACTATGAAAACAGTGCTTGCTTGTTTACTATTGGTGTGACATGGAAAACTTAAATTGATAGTTATACATCTTGTTATATCTCCGATCGCAACACTCAAGAAATTCTGCTTACTTGAAATTAATTAGTTCACCCCAATATCTCGCGGACCCATTCTATTTCTTATACATCAAAACAATATCAACAAAAACAATTAGTCAATTATACGTTCTTAAATCAATAGCAAACATGGTCTTAATGCTTATTACTATCACGCAATCGACACCCTCACATAATCATCATTTTTTTTTGCAACCACACTGTTAATCTCATTCAATTGATAAGTATCACATTTGTAACGTGATGGTCATTGGCAGAGTGCGGATGCTTTTTTTCCTTTGCTGATCAAAGATAGGGAATGCGGCTTCTGTCAGTGATGCCATTGGAGCTGAGCCCGATAAATACATACATTTTTTCTTCTCATGTCAAGAGATGTATCAACTCCGGACAACTCGCTATTCACATGGATGATTAAAATTTACACAATGGAGCTTACAAGTTAGTACAACAATGCAAGCAAGAAAGTTGGTACATGAAGGACCTTTTTTAATTTGCAGAACACTTTAAGCTCAACATAATCTCTCTTTTCCTCGAATCTAAATTGATGATTGACGGGATCAACTCTAAGCTCATGATTATTTTTTAAAGTCAATATATTATTAGTTTGGACTATACTTGATGATTAATCTGAACTTATTATGTGTCAGTTTGATAATTCAACTATTTAAATATTATTCTTCCTTATTGAAGCAACCTATTTGACAAATGAATACTGACAACCTCTTTAATAAAAAATATTCTCATGTTAAAATCACATTATCATATGTAAATATTGGTTTTCTTCCTAAAATTATAGTAAATAAATATTATATATAGACGCTCTCGTGACGCTCTCAAATGCAATCCTTCTCAAATTAGACGTTTTTCCGCTCCCGCTCCATTTCGCGCTCCCGCTCTAGGTGACTTAGGTTTAAACCCACCAATATGATGTAATTATAAAAAAAAAGAAATAAGTTTACAGAAAACTCGAAAAATAAATAGAATTTCTTAAAAAAAAGTGAAATTAAGCTCATGAGTCCCGATCTCATGAGTCACTTGAGCTAACGGAAGAAAAGTCCAAGTCCTAAGACCGTCTTCTTCCTGTTTTCACTCCCATCTTTTTACTGGTTGGCTGCTTATATCTCTCTCTCTGATCTCACCCATCACTCAAAAGATACTTGCACGAACGTCAAGAACTGTATCCATACCAATAACTCAATCATCTTCTTCTTCTTCTTCATTGTCTTTATCCTCAGCTCCAGTCAACCCACCAAACCCCATTACTCAACCTCGTATCATCAACAATTCGTCAATTTCACAAGCCTTTGATCGATTTCAACTCGTGGGTTTCATCAAACACCACATTTTGTTGGTGGGTTTCCAATTTCTCTGGTAACGATTGCATCCATACGATGGGTGTTTATGTATGTATGTCGTTTTCTGGGTATTTTCTTGATTATTTATTTTTTGTTTTTGACTTCAGATATAAGAAGGCGAAAAACACCAAATTGGACTTTTGACTGAAGCAAACACAGAGAGGAAAAAGTTTTGGAGTGATGGCTGGTCTAAATGAAGACCACCCACTTCTTGGAATTGACGATATAAATCAAGAAAATGAGAAGAAGTTGGATTTGGTAGAGAGAGAAGAAGAGGAGAGAGAGATGACACCTCAAAGTGGAAGCTCAATTCACAGGTCAAGTTCTAGGCCTCAGCTGGATCTCAGCAAAGCAGCAATTCAAGGGAATTTTGAGGAGAGGGACCCAACTATTCTGTTGCCTAACCAGTCTGATGATATCTCTCATTTGGCTTTGGACATTGGAGGTGAATTCTGCTCTTTTTGCTACTCATCAAATCTTGTTTTCTGTGTTTTCTGTACTTCAGTTCTAGGTTATAATGGAAATTGAGGAATAGTTGACTTTGCTAAATTCATCTTTTTTTTATGAAGAATATTCTTTGAGTTTGATGCTACTCTTAATCTCTAATGCTTTCATTGGTACTTTAGTGTTAAATTTCTAGCTTTAATGTGAACCTTTTAGGGTATCTCCAATCCCATAGGGGAAGGGGGATGGGAAAACCGTATAAAAATACTGTTCAAGTCCAACCTCATGGGGGAGGGGGTGCTAGGGGGGACAATTTTTTCCTTGGGCGTGGGATGGTTTGGGGTGGGGGGGGGGGGGGGGTTTCCCCATGGACAAGCCCCTCCTCCTACCCCTCCATGGGGATGGTTAATTAATTCATTTTTGGCTATATTAATCAAGTTTGTTGATTGGGGGTGGGGATGGGTTGGAGATGAGTAGTAGTTTGGGAGGGGGAAGGTGAGAATGGTGGGCCCGTGGAGGGAGGGGGAAAACCGAATGGGTTGGAGATGCCCTTAAGTGATTCTCCTGGCCGTGCTTCAGGATTCTTTGGTAAGGTGGGAATTGGGTTTCGCTGGTTATGTGATCAATACGTCATTTTCTTTGCCTGTGTTTTTCTTATTGGTCACTAGCATTGCTTTGTGAATCTCATATGTGGCTTCTTTTGGAAATGGTCACTAGCACGGCTCTGTGAATCTCATATGTGGCTTCTTTTGGATATTAGTAATCCAGTGTTCTTTGGGGAAAATTCACTATTCCACCCTTCTCCATTTCCACTGTATAGCTTCTGATCAGCAGTATCCCAACAATAAGTTGCAATTGGTTGTGTGAAGCTAAATTTCTTTTTCCCTACGGTGAAACTTATCTTTATGATAGGAGTATATTCTCCACCAATTTGTCACGAAACCCTTGAAAGCCACTCATCCCATTGTGTGACATTGATGATTTTACAGGTTCCCTTATCAAGTTAATTTATTTCTCAAGACGCGAGGATCGGTCAGAACATGACAGGAGGAAAAAAACACTCAGGGAAAAACTTGGTGCATCTAATGGTAATAGGAGGAGCTACCCTGTTCTTGGGGGACGGCTACATTTTGTCAAGTTTGAGACAGCCAAGATAAATGAATGTTTGGATTTTATTTCTTCCAAGCAGCTTCATCGTGGGGGTAATGTACTTTTTCAGCATAAACTATGCTAGTAAATAGCTTGTTCGTAGAGTTGGTTCTAATATCGTTAACATTCCGAAACTTAGTTCTAACTTGACACTGTAATGCATAGGGATGGATGCTCATTCTTGGAACCCTGAGGCCCAGAACAACGAATGTGCTGTTATTAAGGTATATTTTACATTGCATTGTGACATTTGCGTATGAAGTCCTGTAGGATGTAATAGCGTAGCTAATTATAGCGTAGAATAATTATAGGGATTTATTTGTAATTATTTTAGGATGAATTGGGTATATATCACTAATGAATAGAAAGGTCCAGGAGAGGACAATTTCACCTTCTAACATGGTATAAGAGCCCTAGACGCCGTCGTCGCCTTCTTCTGTGCGCTACCGTCGTCGCCGCCTCCTGCGGATTGCTCTGATCCTGCGACGCCGTCCTCTTTCCAGCCGTCGCCCCTGCAAACGACGATTCTACAACCGTCGTCCTCTTCCCCGTTGTCGCGCGCCTCTGCTTCGCCGTGATCTGCTCACTCCCTATCTCTTCCGCTGGACTCACCAGTGCTCTCGCTGGACTCACCGGTGCTCTCTGCTCTTTGTTTCAGTTTGCCGAAGCAAACCCAGAGGCGTCGTGATCAATTTTGACCGTCAGCCTTCTTTTCTCTTTGCGACGCACCTTCTCCCCTTGTGCGCAAGTGACGAATGCCTAGAAGAGGAGATATCAATCTGTGGTGACGAATTCCTAGAAGAGCTGGTTCCTAGAAGTTCCTCTGCCCTAATGTGTCAACTCAGCAGTAACTGCACCAAATTGAGGTGGCTGATTTTTTTTTTATTGAGGTCAGTTTGTTAAGGAGTATTTGAGGTCACTTTGTTATTGAGGTCAGCTTGAGGTCAGTTCGGTGCTTGATCAAAATTGAAGTCAGTTTGTTTGTGGGTAATTTTTTTTTTTTACCTCCTGTATTTGGCGAAGAACACCAAGTAATTTGTGGTAGAGTGCACTTTTTGGGGTGCTCATTTGTGGTCAGTGAGTTAGAAGACAAAGTCATTTTGGATTATTTGTTTTGGAATGGCTGGTAACAAAACGAAATTCTCGCCTATTGCTTCTTCCTCAGCACCACCACCAACTCTGAAGTCACAGTCTCGCCAGAGAAACGGTAGACGTCGTCAGGCTAGCCAAAACGAATGTGATCACACTCAGCAGCACAATGCACCGCATGCCTCTCCTCGCGGCAGTTGGGTGTGGTGCTCTGCCCCATCGTCTCCAGCTGCACCATCAGGTCCTCCTCAGGCCATCCCTGCAGCCACGTTAGGTATTCTTGGTCCAGTACCTTCTCAGCGTCCACAGGTCCTTGCTGCCACTGCGGGTTCATCTTCCTCCGTTAATGCTCCGGATAAGAATTGGTACATGGACTCTGGGGCCTCCTCTCATCTCACATCTCAAACAGGTACTCTCTCGTCTGTCTCATCGCATTCTCCAATTTCTGATATGATGGTCGGCAATGGGATGAAAATTCCAGTGTGTGGTTTCGGTCAGCAGACTATTACTACCATAGACCGTCCCTTACACCTAAAAAATGTCCTTCTTGCTCCAAACATCATTAAAAATCTTGTCTCTGTCCGTCAGTTCACCATTGATAATAATGTCTCTATCGAGTTTGACCCGACTGGCTTTTCAGTGAAGGATCTTCACTCGGGGACCCTTTTACTTCGGAGCAATAGTTCAGGGGACCTCTATCCTCTTATTTCCACCCCGTCCCCCACTCCAGCCCAGTCTCTTGTCATTCTTCCAGCCCCAGTGTGGCACAACCGTCTTGGACATCCAGGTCGCCACGTCTTAGATCAACTTAGCTCTAGTAATTCCATTTCTTGTTCTAAAACTGAGCAGACCGGATTGTGCCATGCATGCAAACTCGGCAAACACGTTAGACTTCCCTTTGCCCCTTCACAATCTTGTACTGTGGCTCCATTTGACATTATTCATAGTGATATTTGGACATCCCCTGTTGCTAGCAAATCTAATTTCAAGTATTATCTTCTCTTACTTGATGATTACTCTATGGGTCTTTCCATTAAAACTCAAATCGGATGCCTTCACTCACTTGAAACAATTCCACACGTATGTGCATACCCAGTTTTCTCGTGACATCAAGAGTTTTCAATGCGACCTTGGGGGGGAATTCGATAACTCTGTATGTCATGAGTTTGCCAAGTCCAGTGGTCTTGTTTTTCGATTTGCTTGTCCGCAAACGTCTCCTCAAAACGGTAAGGCCGAACGTATGATACGTCGTATCAATGACATATCTCGTACCCTTCTCTCTCAGGCCTCCATGTCTCCTCGCTTCTGGGTTGAGTCTGTTCTCACTGCTGTCTATCTCCACAACATTCTCCCCACCAAAGCTCTCAACGGTGATATTCCTACCGCTATTCTCTATCATCGTCTTCCCACATATGATCATCTTCGTACCTTTGGGTGTCTGTGTTACCCAAATCTGACTGCTGTGTCTCCCCACAAGCTTGCCCCGCGGTCCACTCGATGTGTGTTTCTTGGTTACCCTTCAAATTTTCGTGGTTATCGGTGTCTCGACATCTCTACTGGTCGCATTCACATCTCTCGTCATGTCACGTTTGATGAGCATGTCTTCCCGTTTGCCACACCGGGTTCCGTGTCACTTCCCGGACATACCGTCTCTGACCCAGACGATGGTCTTCCTCCTATATATCTGTCCGGTCGTACTCACAACCCATCTTCTCCCTCTCGGCTAACCCCACCCTTCCCTCTTCACTACACTCGTCGCCCGACCGCACCTCCTCCTGCTGCCTCGACTCTACCTCAGGCTCTTCCACCTCAGGCTCCTCCTCAGCCTCCTTCCTCCCCACCTGTCACGGTCTCCCCGCTATCTCCAGCACTAGACTCTCCTAATCCACCAGCTCCACCCCTCTCTCCTCAGATGAGAACCCGATCCCAGCACGGTATCCATAAACCCATCTCCCGTCTCACCCTTCATGCTCAATCTCCCTCTACTTTGTCTCCCTTGCCCAAATCCCATGTGTCTGCCCTTTCGGACCCACACTGGAAAGCTGCAATGGATGATGAGTTTGAGGCCATGATCACGAATCAAACTTGGGAGTTGGTTCCTCGCCCGTCTGGGGCTAACATTCTTCGAGCTATTTGGTTATTTCGTCACAAGTTTCGAGCCGATGGTACTCTTCAGCGGTACAAAGCTCGTCTAGTGGCAAATGGCAAGTCTCAGTTAGTAGGGGTTGACTGTGATGAGACTTTTAGTGCTTTGGTCAAACCGGCCACCATCCGCACTGTTCTCACTATTGCTGTCTCGCATGCTTGGCCCATTCGTCAGTTGGATGTCAAGAATGCGTTCCTACATGGTGATCTAGATGAGGTTGTGTATATGCATCAGCCACCGGGTTATCGGGATCTCCGCCGTCCGGATCATGTATGCCGCCTCCGCAAGTCCCTCTATGGGCTGAAGCAGGCCCCTCGCGCGTGGTTTCAGCGCTTTGCTACATTTCTCACAGGATCAGTCGGGTTCTCTAGTTGTCGGTGTGATGAGTCTCTTTTCGTTTACAGTCAGGGAACCGATATTGTCTACCTCCTCCTCTACGTCGACGATATTATCATTACAGGGTCTTCTCCTACAGTTGTGCAGAGGATTATTGCTCGGCTTTCAACTAAGTTTGCTATGACTGATCTTGGACCCCTGCATCATTTTCTGGGTATTGCTGTCACTCGGACTGACTCGGGTATGGTTCTCTCTCAGCGTCAGTATGCATCTGAGATTCTCCGGCGTGCTTCGATGGTGGGCTGTAAGCCCGTTAGCACTCCGGTGGAGACTGGCTCCAAACTCACCGCTGGTTCAGGCCCTTCAGTTGATGATCCCACTCTCTACCGCAGTTTAGCCGGTGCTCTTCAGTATCTCACTTTTACACGTCCTGACATTTCCTATGCCGTTCAGCAGATCTGCCTCTTTATGCACGATCCTCGAGAGCATCATTTTCGCGCGTTGAAACGCGTGCTTCGATATGTGAGTGGTACTCTCGATCTCGGGTTTCACATCTCTGCTACTACCTCTACAGGTCTCACGGCGTACACGGATGCAGATTGGGCAGGCTGCCCAGACACGCGTCGCTCGACCTCTGGTTTTTGTACTTTCTTCGGAGATAACCTTCTCAGCTGGTCGTCCAAACGGCAGGTTACTGTTTCTCGATCCAGTGCTGAGGCTGAGTATCGTGGCGTTGCCAACGCTGTTGCTGAGCTCTGTTGGCTCCGCAATCTTCTTCTCGAGCTTAAGGTTCGTCCTCCGACGGTATCACTCTGCTATTGTGACAATGTTAGTGCCGTATACTTATCGGGTAACCCCGTTCAGCATCAACGCACAAAACATATCGAGATTGATCTTCACTTTGTTCGGGAAAAGGTTCGTCTCGGCCACCTTCGTGTTCTCCACATTCCCGCTGATTTTCAGTATGCTGATATTTTCACCAAAGGTTTGCCTTGTCAGTTATTTGAAAGGTTCCGCTCCAGTCTGAACGTTCATCCTTCTCCCGCTCCGACTGCGGGGGTGTAATAGCGTAGCTAATTATAGCGTAGAATAATTATAGGGATTTATTTGTAATTATTTTAGGATGAATTGGGTATATATCACTAATGAATAGAAAGGTCCAGGAGAGGACAATTTCACCTTCTAACAGGATGTAGTTCATAAGCTTGGTTTATATGAGAAGAAGTGGATAGTTTATATTGGGAAATTAGTGGACCATTGTATATCAAAACTTCCACTTCTATGTTTGATGGTAGATGGCCTAATATACATAATCAAGTAAACATAGGATTCCCCCTAGTTGTTTGCCAAACAAGTCCGCTTTCTTTGCATACTTCATTTATTATTTTAATGTGCTCTAAAGGGTCTGCGCAATTCATACCAACTAAACTCTGAATTGCAGTATTTGCAATGTAATGGTGTAACTTGACATTAATAATAACCGTTAGGTATAGGAATCAGAATATTGAGGTTTATGTTTCTTTTTGAAGAACTAGAAACAACCTAAAGAGACTCACTACAGTCATACGGATTCTTCAGCCTATTAGTTCAGGTCAATGAGTTAACCACAAAACTGAACCTTCTCTTCCTCTATTCAACTTTTCTTCCCATGAGAAAGATAACTATTGTTCTACCAAGTCAAAATGGGAAGAACGGTTCTTTGTTTCTATTCAACATCGTAATTCAGAAAGTACAAAGTTTTATGATTCCTTGTCTTCCAAGAGCGCCCTCTTTGTCTTAGGATTTCAGAAAGCATCAAGGATTTTGGCATTCTAACGTTGGGCCCAGAAACAGAAACAGAATTTAACATGCATGTTTCGACATGAATGCTAAATTTTGCTGCCATCGCATTAATTTTTGTCATTAAACAGCCTCCTCCTTACCTCCAAACCCGATCCTTAATAGTTACTAGCGTTAGCCTACCCAATAGTGCTTGAATTAGGTAATGAAAAAAATCATGGGACCGATTTTCTTCTTCCCAGGACAGATAAACCGCTCAAAGAGAAAGGAGATTATGAGTCTAAGTTATAGGCTGAGATATATTGGTTCTTAGAAGTACCTGTGTTCAATGGATCTTTTTGGCAGAACGCACTGAATCACTTGGTTACTGGAAATCTTGAAATCCATTTGTTTGATGAGATGTATTTTTTTGTTCTTCATGATGGTCTGTTTTAGCTGCTTGATATTATCATTTACTTACTATCAAATACGACAGTTTAATACTTGTATGCTTTGCTTTTATTGCAGTTTTCATAGCGTTGGTCATGTAATTAATCAGTTGAACTTTGTGAGAAGGCTACAGGTGGTGGGGCATATAAATTTGCAGACCTCTTTAAAGAAAGGCTTGG
This sequence comes from Linanthus parryae, assembly GCA_023055425.1. Taxonomy (NCBI): domain Eukaryota; kingdom Viridiplantae; phylum Streptophyta; class Magnoliopsida; order Ericales; family Polemoniaceae; genus Linanthus; species Linanthus parryae. Next base: position 17,229,741 of record JALGPY010000008.1, on the reverse strand, counting down.
AGTTAGCATAGAAAAGGAAGATGAGATGACTAGTCTTGTTGCGGGTGCCAATTTCCTTCTCAAGGTATAACCTCCCCACCTGTTGTCTCTTTGTAAACTTTCTTTCCTAATGGTACTTGGTCTAATTCGTTGTTGTTTTGATGTGTTGCAACCTCTTGTCCCTTGCTTTTTCGGAATTTGTTGTTTACAATTTCAGATTCAGGCCTAAAACTTTGATTTCAACAGTATTCCTAGAGTCCCACAAACCTGATGCAGGGAATGAATCTAAACCATGTTTTTAAGCGGAGAACCTGTGTATGTTATGACCTAAAGTTCCTTGGTAAAAATTATATTTTTTTTTCTTAACAAAATTTTCATTACCTATAAAAAGTATCAATCAGACCATCAGATGTAAAACCTGAACCAGAACTTTAGAATCACCTTCTATTGCAGAAGTTATAGTAAAAATAAAATTCCAAGATTAGACCCAATTTCTGCTTATAGCAAATTCAGTTTTTGTTGTAACGAGTTTATAAAATTGCAGAATGTGAGGTACTCAACCCATTTTACTTTCTTAGTGATTTAAACATAAAAAAGCGATTTTATGCTGTTTAGAGTAGTAGGAAAAGATGAGCAAGACCGTATGTGTGTGGTTTTGTAATACGTTTTCACATAATCTAGAAATCTACAATGTAAACCATTTCAAGAACATGACTTATAACAGGAATACTTCCCCTTTCACCCTTTGCATGGGTTAAATGTAAATTTTCAATTCACAGTTTAGACATTTGTTAATCTTTTCAAATCTTTTTCAAGTCATCTTATGCTAAAGAGGTACAAGTTTACTTTGAAGGGGAAATTACTGAGTCTAAGAGTGTCTAAAGTTAAAAATTCACAGGAGTTTCTGTGATAATGCCATGGTGGCAGTTCATCGACCTACCATGACTCTGAGTACATCCATAGTTGAGACTTTAACAGCGGTTATGCATTGGAGTAAAGGCTGTTCCTGTGAAATCTCCTCTTTGTTTCTTACTAATAATCTATTCCCAATGTAGTTTAAGCTGTAACATAATTGAATGATTCTTTGGAAATCCTAGTGTGTTCTTCCTAGTCGACACCTCAAAGATTTTTTAGTATGTTCACCAGATTTTGAAATGTTGGCAAATAGAGGAGAAGAGTGGCGTGTAGTTGCTTCACTTCTGGCTAGTGCTTGTATTCTCAATTTTACATTGTAATATTTCATGCTTGCCCCTAGCCTTTCTATTGTCATCATTCAGCTTTGCTCCATTTTCTTCGTGCCATCTTCCACTAATTTCTTCCTTATGATGAAAATCTAAGATGTTACCCTGAACCTTTTATACATCAAGCTTCTCAAGCAAAAAGCAATTACTTAGAGCTTAATCTTGTTATAGGGGAGTTCCTGTAATATGTTTAGGAATACATTTCGTCACACTTGAGCTCATTGTAGGGAATCCATTAATTATAATGAGAATGGCGATGCATTTCCCTTTTTGGCCTCAGTAGTGATGAACTTGGAATATCTCATTCCTGGACTTTGAGCTGGACATGTAAGAGCATCTCCTAAAGCGAAGAGCATATTTTGACGTCTTTGGACTAAATTTGGTACCGGAGCAAAATATGCTCCTGCACTTGGTTGCTTCAACTCTGGCAGTGAGGAGCAGATGTCATCCATCTTGAATATTTTATTATATTTTGATTATCTACCATTAAGCAATTGCATTCTATAAATATTTTCCTACGTAAAATATATAACGCTGAAATAAAAAGATGGAGCTGATTAATTAGTGATATGATATTTAAATAATTACGTCAAAGCTTCATCTTTATATTGGTTTTTTTCCAACTATTACCGTTTGAACAGTAAATAATAACGCTGGAAGTTCAACATAGGAAAAACTGATTGAAAAGTTGGAAATTCAGAGAGGAATCGATTTGTTTTAAACAAGATGGATTTTATTTTTTCTCCTCGTGAACAGTATGTCCTTGAGTTGCTCCTCTGAACAGTGTGAGTTTGGGTTTTCGCCTCCATTTGCTCCATCTGTTGGAGCTGTATTTTCTATGTTTTGGAGAAATTTGAACAATACATGGCTATTGTCAGTTAAGTTTTACTTTTTAGCCTTCCTTGATGCCACTTCAACATTTCGTTTCTGTGAACATATCTTTTTGTCTAAAATTATGGCTCACAGGCAATCCGTCATGAAGCTTTCACCCACATGGAGGGTCGGAAAGAGTTCATCCAGATTGACCAAAACGAGTTATTTCCATACCTTCTGGTTAATGTAGGATCCGGTGTTAGTATGATCAAGGTAGTCTCTCTATTAATTTCTTATTTATTGCTTACTAGGAGTGTAACATTGTGGACTTCAATAAATAAACTTTTCGTGTTTATTTTGGCACTGGTTCTAGGTCGATGGGGACGGAAAATTTCAGCGGGTTAGTGGGACTAACGTTGGTGGCGGTACCTATTGGGGCTTGGGAAAACTTTTAACTAAATGCAAGAGGTTGCCTTTTGATTTATTTATCATTGTTTTTGAGTGTACTCATTAGTTAAATGCAAGAGGTTGCCTCACGATTTTGGGCTATTCATTGCAGTTTCGATGAATTGTTGGAGCTGAGTCAGCGAGGCGATAATAGTACGATTGACATGCTTGTTGGTGACATCTATGGTGGTTTGGATTACTCAAAGGTACTATATCTTTATATTATTGTAAATCTTGGGTAGTTGTGTATTTCTATCAATCAATTTTTTTTCATGTATCTGGATTTACTGAATGACTGAAATGGATGTTTTCTGTTTCTGTCTAGTTTTGACGATGGAAATTTAAATAAAAGGAAAATGTCCTATATCTCACTTATTTTCTTTCCACAGGCACAAAAGCGTGGCAGACTTTTAATATTTCTCACAAATCACTCTTACATTGTTGCATAAATAGGTAGTGTTAATTTATGGAGTTAGGAATCTCATAAAGTTTACTTATATTTTATAGTCGTCTTTTTATATCCATATATGATTGAGGATGCTATTTTTCCCTTTCACTTATATTGTCAGGGTTCAAAGGATAGGATAAATTGTTCGTCAAATTGTTATATTTTTGTGCTCCCCAACAATTTGTGGTATACCTTCAGTCATTAGCATTTTAATTTGTCAGAGTTATTGAGCCTCCTTTTTTCTGGAAATAATCACAGATTGGACTCTCTGCTTCGACAATAGCTTCTAGTTTTGGAAAAACAATTTCTGAGGACAAGGATCTTTCAGACTACAGACCGGAAGATATTTCCTTGTCTCTTTTACGAATGATCTCATATAATATTGGTCAGGTGAGTGGTTGAAGTCATAATTCTTATATATCGGCGCCTTACTTCATTCTTCAGTCAATGTTGAGCACTAGATTAATTTGCAAATATATTTGGATGATATGAAAAGCATTTGGCATCCAGTTTCAGAATTGAGAATAAGGGTAATCCTTCATCGTCATTTTTTTTGTAAACCAACCTTAAAAATTGGCAAAACGTGCTGAATTTCAGAACACGTGATATGGAGTATGGACTCACATCCTATTCCCAGATTTCATTTTTTTTAGGGTTTATGGCCTATAAACAGTTGAAGACCTGCTTCTCTCAAAGTTGCATGTTGATGATATGTTGTTATTAAGATCATCTATGATGACGTACTTTTACCTGATAGTCCTATGTTGTTTAGCATCTGTTTAGTGGTGAAAGGAAGTAAAGGAAGGAGAACCATGATTGTGATATATTTGTTTGTCAATGGCTTTGGAATGATGCAATGACACAAAAGTTTCTTTTTGTAGATAGCATATTTAAATGCACTTCGGTTCGGGCTGAAGAGGATATTTTTTGGAGGGTTTTTTATTAGAGGTCATGCTTATACAATGGACACAATATCTTTCGCTGTTCAGTTCTGGTAACTTCTAAGAACTTGAATTAGCATATACATTTTTCAGGAGTATCGACCTTGTCACTGGATAAGAGATTCGTATTTTGAATCTCAAGTTTGCCGTGATATTCTTCAGGTCAAAAGGAGACGCACAAGCCATGTTTCTCAGGCACGAAGGATTTTTGGGAGCTTTAGGTGCATTTATGGGCTACCAAAAGCATGGGTTGGATGACTTAATGGTCCATCATTTGGTAGAGAGGTTCCCAATGGGTGCACCGTACACCGGAGGGAAGATTCATGGTCCGCCACTCGGCGATTTGAATGAGAAGGCAAGCATTTCCCACCAAACAGAAAATTTTGGGGATGAGTTGACTTTTTTCCAAACTGAATGTGCTTGGAACAGGGTTTGACCAGTGGCTGTGTTTCTACTTTATTCTATGGTTCCCATCTGTATCCAATGTTGACCTAATCAAATTAATTACATTTTCTGAATTTTCGTTTTAACAAGTTCCTGTTGAGCTTACAAATTATTCATATCATAAATCATTCTATGACGCCACTTTTCCTTTGACGCTTTTTGCATAAGAAATAGAGTAAATGACACTTTCACCCCCTCAGGTTTGATGAAAAGACACTTTCACCCCTTTTGTGTTCGAAACTTCAAGAAACTTACACCCCCTTACGGTGTCATATCATACTCAAAGAGTGCGAATTTGTCAACGAAACTACTATAGTGACTGACAACCGGCCCCAGACTAACTAAGTAACAATTATGGAGTGTAAGTATCTTGACATTTATCAGACAAAAGGGATGAAAGTGTCATCTCCCAAATAAGGAGGGGTGAAAGTGTCTTTTCATCGAACCCAAGGGGGTGAAAGTGTCTTTTACTCTAAGAAATACACAAATAAATCAACTTTTGTAATACTTCCCAGTTTCTTGCTCCTAAAGTAAATCAAGTTTGTTTGCTACTTTGATCAATCTGAGTTTTCCTTTAGTGCTTAAGCATGTAAAGAATTCATATCCAAATTCTTATCATCAATGATTAAACAATGTGGGTGTGCATTTGCAGATATCATGGATGGAAAAATTCGTGCGGAAGGGAAATGAGATTACAGCTCCTGTTCCATTGGCTCCTCCAGGAACCACAGGCTTAGGTGGCTTTGAGGTTCCGTTATCCAGAGGAAACACTTTGCGATCTGATGCAAGTAATCTGAATGTTGGTGTTCTCCATCTTGTGCCCACATTGGAGGTGTTCCCATTATTGGCTGACCCTAAAACGTAGGCAACTCCTGATATCTCTCTTTACTTTTCAGCTCTATTGATTATAAATTGTTGGAAATCCCTTAATGATGTGCTTTCTGTGAGTTGCATTGCATTGCATTGGCATGTTCCTATTGCATTTGAATAGAAGATACAGTTTGGTATGATTTTACTATTTCTGGAGTTTGTATTGGCCTTTGGTTATTATATTTCTTTCCACAAATTTTTTGATTTTTCGTTGTGGGTATTATCTTTTGAAGAACCGAGTGAAGTTACTTTAAAAATTGCTTCTCTAAAATTGCTTCTCTAAAAGGTAGTTCCCTTGTTCGCTCAACCAATCAACACATGAAAAAAGCAACGTGCAGAAAGCTGTTCCAACTTGTATTTTTTCCTTAGCCGTCATTTGTAGTAGCTAAGTACCCTCAAAATTTCCATTTTATCGGTTTTTACTAAAACGTTCTTTTTGACTGAATAAACTGTGTTATTGATCCCTGGTAAAACACTCGCTCAGGTTTTGCAAAACCAATAATAGCTTCGAGCCTAATGTGCATTAAATTCCTGCAGATACGAGCCCAATACCATCGATCTTGCTGACCCAAATGAGCTAGAGTGAGTATATGGATACTGTTTTTCTTCTTAACTTTTATGATGTCTGCATCTTGTCCTTTTAGTTGACATTGTACTATTTTATCTCTGTGCTTATGCACTATGCACATTTTCAGGTATTGGTTCACTGTGTTATCTGGGCACTCACCAGACCTAGTTGAAAAGGTGATCACATGTACTTTTTGAATTCTGTGTGTGTGTGATACGGGTCACCCGTATCATGATCGTATTTACTATTTAGCATTATTCATTTGTTAATTAGTTATTTAATTTATAGTTGGTCCGGGTTTTCCTTAAACGGTTCTTTCCCGGCCCGTATAGGCGAACCGTTTAGGTCTATGGTGAGGTTTAGTTTTTTTATTTAAACACTTGTAGTTTCACAATTTTATTCATCAATCAAAAAAGTAAAAACTTAGTCGTGTTTTGTGTTCGTGTTCGTGTTGTGTGGAGATCGGAGGATCTCGACTCCCTCCAACCCGATACTTTGTGTATCAGTGTGTGTGTGTGTGTGTGTGTGTGTGTGCACGATTCATTTTACAAATGGAGGTAACACGAAGGGCTTAGGGTTTTGATTATATTTTTTCCTTTTCTACCTTTCTTGTCATGGCCAAAGCTCAATCACATAATGGCCAAATTTTTGATGCATTGAATTTGTTTGTTTGAAACATTCATAAACATTTTATTTGGCATAACCTGAAAGATATTTTAAACGATCATATAGGCAGTAGCTAGTGAAGGAGGAACTGATGATGCTAAACGGCGGGGAGACGCCTTTGCTCGTGCATTTTCTGCCCATCTTGCAAGGTATATTTACATTGTGGCAACGATTATATTCTCCATTCGTTCGATTTGAGTGATTAACAAGAGTCCTGAATGGATAAAGAACTTCTAAGCTGTGTTGATTGGGTTTCCGTACTTCTGGTTAAAAAGAAATTGGATGTTGGGATAAATATGCTTGCGCAATAAGTGTTTGCTTTAGGCATAACCTTCACATTGTATTAAATAGGCAATAAGTACCTAATAGCGATAGCATACTTAGTTTATGGAATGAAGTGTAATTATGATTGTATTAGTTTTGTATATATTACTAATCAATAGAGAAGTCCGGACAGGGGAATTTCACCATCTAACATGGTATCAGAGGGCAGTTGCGAGCCCTAACTCCATCGCTGCACTCGCCGTGAATCGTCCCCTCTCTTTTCACCGACAAAGCCACGGTAGCCCTCGTTCCTGGCGTCTTCTTCTCCGCAGCCGGTGACCTCCTCGTTTCTATTCAGGTCGAACTCAAAGACTATCGACGATCAGCGTCAGCTGCCTTCACGTTCTGTGATCTGTTCAGTCTTTACTGGGCCACTTCGTGATTTCTCTGTCCGACGAACTATTCGGAACTGCGCTGCAAACAGCCCCTGATTGCGCACTGTTTTGCTGCCCTTTCTCACTCAGACGATCATCTCTGTGTTGTGCCCTTAAACACACAGTTTCCTTTGTGTGAGTCAACAGTTGCGTTGGCCTTGTATTGTGCCTCATTCACTGTTACTATTCTTAATAAGACAGTGAGTACAATTAAAGTAGTTATAGCATTGTGGGTTTTAAATCCACTGTTGCTAATTACTTCCTGTGGGTCAAAAATTGTTTTGTCTTTGTGACCCAAGGAATCCTTTGGGTCTTTGCCACTGTGATTCTTCGCCAGTTGTGCTTCTCTTTGTTATTTGTCATGTCAGCCGCCAAGCAAACCGCTGCTCCTCCCCTAGCACCCTCAAGAATAGTAATTGTTGTCATCCTGGCCGAAAATGTTGTCAACGCACTCAGCAGCACCCACAGCAACACCCTACCCCAGCTGCCTCTCCTCACGGCAGCTGGGTGTGGTGTCCTGCCCCATCGCCCCCGACTGCTCAGCCGAGCCCCTATCCCCGGGCACCGAGTTGGAGGCTACAGTTACGTCAGGTATTCTTGGTCCCAGGACCTGCTCAGCGTTCTCAGGTCCTTGCTGCCACTGCAGGTTCCTCACACTCGGTCACTGCTTTGAGTTCGGAACTTCCTGGCATGACCCTTAATGCTCCGGATAAGACTTGGTACATGGACTCTGGGGCCTCCTCTCATCTCACATCTCAGACATGTACTCTCTCCTCTCTCTCATCAAGTTCTCCAATTTCTAATATGATGGTCAATAATGGGATGCAAATTCCAGTGTGCGGTTTCGGTCAGCAGACTATTACTACCCTAGCCTGTCCCCTACACCTCAAAAATGTCCTCCTTGCTCCAAACATCATTAAGAATCTTGTCTCTATCCGTCAGTTCACCATTGATAATAATGTCTCTATCGAGTTTGACCCGAATGGCTTTTTTGTGAAGGACCTTCACTCGGGGACCATTTTACTTCGGAGCAATAGTTCAGGGGTCCGTGTTACCCTAATCTAACGGTTGTGTCCCCCCACAAGCTTGCCCCTCGGTCCACTCGATGTGTGTTTCTTGGTTACCCTTCGAACTATCGTGGTTTATCGGTGTCTCGACATCTCTACTGGTCGCATTCACATCTCTCGTCATGTCACGTTTGATGAGCATGTCTTCCCGTTTGCCACACCGGGTTCCGTGTCACTTCTCGGGCATACTGTCTCTGACCCCGACGATGGTCTTCCTCCTATAGATCTGTCCGGTCATACTCACAACCCCTCTGCTCCCTCTCGGCTAACCCCACCCTTCCCTCTTCACTACACTCGTCGCCCGGCCGCATCTCATCCTGCTGCCTCGACACCACCTTAGCCTCCTCCTCCTCAAGCTCCTCCTCAGTCTCCTGCCTCCCCACCTGTTACGGTCTCCCCGCTGTCTCCAGCACCAGACTCTCCTAACCCACCGGCTCCACCTCTCTCCCCTCAGATGAAAATCCGAGCCAAGCACGGTATCCATAAACCCATCTCCCGTCTCGCCCTTCATACTCAATCTCCCTCTTCTGTGTCTCCCTTGCCCAAATCCCATGTGTCTGCCCTTTCGGACCCACACGGGAAAGCTGCAATGGATGATGAGTTTGAGACTATGATCAGGAATCAGACTTGGGAGTTGGTTCCTCGCCTGTCTGGAGAAAAACATTCTCCGGGCCATTTCGTCATTCTGTCACAAGTTTAGGGCTGATGGTACTCTTCAGCGGTACAAAGCCCGCCTAGTGGCGAATGGCAAATCTCAGTTAGTGGGTGTTGATTGTGACGAGACTTTTAGTGCTGTTCGGCCACCATCCGTACTGTTCTCACTCTTGCCATCTCTCATGCTTGGCTTATCGCCAGTTGGATGTCAAGAATGCTTTCTTGAACGGTTATCTGGATGAGGTACTGTATATGCATCAGCCACAAGGTTATCGGGTTCTTCGCCATTCGGATCATGTCTGTCGTCTTCATAAGTCCCTCTATGGGCTGAAACATGCACCATGCGCGTGGTTTCAACGTTTTGCTACCTTTCTCACGGGCTCAGTGGGGCTCTCCAGTTGTCGGTGTGACGAGTCTCTATTTGTCTACAGTCAGGAATCATATATTGTCTACCTCCTCTACGTTGACGATATCATCATTACAGGGTCTTTCCCTATAGTTGTGCAGAGGATTATTGCTCAGCTTTCGACTGAGTTTGCTATGACTGACCTCTACATCATTTTCTGGGCATTGCTGTCACTCGCACTGAATCTGGTATGGTTCTCTTTCAGCGTCAGTATGCCTCTGAGATTCCACAACATGCATCGATGGTCGGCCGTATGCCGGTTAGCACTCCGGTTGAGACTGGCTCTAAACTCATCGCGGGTTCGGGACCTCCGGTTGATGATCCCACTCTCTACCGCAGTTTAGCCGGTGCTCTTCAGTACCTCACATTCACCCGTCCTGACATCTCATATGTCATTCAGCAGATCTGCCTCTTCATGCACGATCCTCGAGAGCATCATCTTCGCGCGTTGAAACGCGTTCTTCGCTATGTGAGTGACACTATTGATCTCGGGTTTCACATCTTTATCTCGGGTTTCAAATCTTTGCTACTGCCTCCACGGGTCTCACGGCGTACACTGATGCGGATTGGGCAGGCTGCCCGGACACACGTCGCTCCACCTCCGGTCTTCTTTGGGGACAACCTTCTCAGCTGGTCGTCCAAACGACAAGCTACTGTCTCTCGTTCTAGCGCCGAGACCGAGTACCGTGGCGTGGCCAACGCTGTTGCTGAGCTCTGTTGGCTTTGCAATCTTCTTCTTGAGCTTAAGGTTCGTCCTCTGAAGGTCTCACTCTGCTATTGTGACAATGTTAATACAGTATACTTATCGGCTAATCCGGTTCAGCATCAACGCACGAAACATATTGAGATTGATCTTCACTTTGTCTGGGATAAAGTTCGTCTCGGCCAACTTCGGGTTCTTCACTTACCTGCTGACTTTCTGCATGCAGATATCTTCATCAGAGGTCTGCCTCGCTAGTTATTTGAAAGGTTCCGCTCTAGTCTGAACGTTCATCATTCTCCCGCTATGACTGCGGGGGTGTAATAGAAATAGCATACTTAGTTTAAGGACTAAAGTGTAATTATGATTGTATTAGTTTTGTATATATAACTAATCAATAGAGAAGTCCGGACAGGGGATTTCACCATCTAACAGTACCCACCTTTTGGACCTTTTACACTCAGGTACCAACCTTTGCATTAGTGTATTTGTGGTAACAGATTTTTTAATGTGTTGTAATCAGACAGTGGATCATTCGACAAATTTTGATTAGGACATTGTCCCTTAACTGTTTGTAGTACAGTTCCAAAATGGACTAAACAATTTATTTATCTATTTATTTATTTATTAATAACGAAGCCGCAAGCACATTTGAGTGAAGTAGTTGAGTTGTGTTATATTTTAGCTTAATGCTTAGTGGTGAAGCTGCCATTCATTTTCTTTCCCCTGTTGAAAAGCTATCAGATGATGCAACCTTGTTAAAGATGGGACCTTGAACACAACAGAAACTGCATTTGAATTGAAAGTTGGGATAACTAATTAATGCACTGCTATGCTATACACATGGATTTTGGTTACTGTCTTTCACAAACCGAAACTTTTCTCTTATGAAATAGGTTGATGGAGGATCCTGCTGCATACGGAAAATTGGGGCTGGCCAACCTTTTGGAACTCAGAGAAGAGTGCTTGAGGGAGTTCCATTTTCTTGATGTCTATAGAAGCATAAAACAAAGGTATCCACTTTTTTGAGATCATTGTGTTCAAGAAGCATTTTTGTTTCTTGTTTCTTTATTTTTTTATCACGTTACTTTATTCACTTTCTGTTTCTGATTATTATTCTTTAAACTAATTCTCAGGACACAATGAATTGCCTGAATTCACATTTTCTTTTCTCTCATATGAGTTTTCATTAATGCATGTGATAGGGAAAACGAGGCTTCACTTGCTGTTCTACCTGACTTGTTAATGGAGCTTGATAACATGAACGAGGTATGCGGAGTTTATGCTTATTGAACTAATTTTTATACTAATCCGTCGTCCCTTGTGTTACTAATTGTTTGTATCATTTTTTACGCAGGAAACAAGGTTGCTTATGCTTATTGAAGGTGTTCTTGCTGCGAACATATTTGATTGGGGGTCGCGAGCGTGTGTTGATCTCTATCACGAAGGAACAATCATTGAAATATACAGAATGAGCCGTAAAAAGATGCAAAGACCTTGGCGAGTAGGTGAACTAACAAGAGATCTATTTTTGGAGGACGCGTACCTTTTCCATGTCGTGACAAGGTTTTTGTTTCCTATGCAGGTGGATGACTTTGACTTGTTTAAGGAGAGAATGTTAGGGTCCGGAGACAAAAAACCTAGGCCACATAAACGAGCATTGCTCTTTGTGGACAATTCAGGTGCAGACATTGTATTGGGAATGCTACCGCTAGCACGGGAGCTCCTTAGGCGGGGAACTGAAGTAAGTGCTATTGTCAGCATTGAATATCATCATATGGTTTCATGTATTCTTAGGGTACGCTTGATGCGGATAAAGAAGGGGTACAATAATAATAATACCGGTGGGGGGTAATAACTAGTGTTTGATGCAGGGACAATTTCAAGTGGGATTGAATTCCCCTATTGTTTATACCCCCTTATATGCCTAAAATCTAATCCCACCACCCAGGTGGGATTGAATACTAAAGTCCTAATACCCTTATTTATAACGGTACAAACAAACATGTTACATAATCCTCTCAATATAATTAATACTCCTTAATATCAATAGTCAGTACACCCTATAATACTGGAGCACCGAACATGCCCTTAGGTGGTTGTCAGTATACCCTTGTATTCACTTTTAGTATTTCAAGTTTTGCGTTAACATTAAAACGACGCTATATATCATGTCGGGCTCTATTCATCTGTCTCACTATTTCTACTGGGAAAGATAGGATATGCAATGACACAAGTAGGACTTTACTATTTAGACACCATTTGGGGGTGTAGTTGGGTTGGTTGGGTTCGCATTCTTAAGATCTTTGGGCATTTGTCTAGAGGTCTTGAGTTCAAACCTTGGGGCAACCCTAGGGCTGTCTATTGGCCTCCTCAACTTTGAGCCTGTAAGCCAGGATTTCTCAGGCAGGCTAGTGTGGTTTGCAGTCTATTGTACTAGAGCGGGGGTTTACCTAGTGAGCACCCGAAGGGTAGCAGCTGCGGGTTCCCACGTCATCCAAATTACAAAAAGGAGGAATTTAGACATTGGACCTATAGAAAGACAAAGTAAGAGAGAATAGTTTAAGGTGGTTTGGTCATGTGTATCGTAGGCTGTTGGATGCCCCGGTTTGGAGAAGTGATACGATTCATATCAACGGTGGTAAATGAGGGAGAGGGAGACCAAAACGAACCCGGGTAGAGACAGTAAGACACGACTTAGTCAAATTAAAACTGAGGAAGGAAATGTGTTTGGACAGACCCAACTGGAGACTGTGTATCCATGTAGCCGACTGTAGTTAAACTTAGAAAATGCTTGTTGTCATTGTCGTTGTTACGACTTACGAGGCTATGGGTGAGTTTGGTATGACTTATAAGCAGCTTAAGTCAGTATTGGATTAATTGAAGCCAGCTTATAGAAGTTGTGTTTGGTATGGAGTTATAAGCTGGAATTTTGGATTTGGACTTACAAGTTCGTAGTGTAAAAAAATGAGTCTAGAAAAGTTGTATTTTATGAAGCTTTTCTTGGAGTTTTCAGCGGATAACCTTTTTCACCAAACACACCCATGTTTTTTTTCTGGCTTTTTTGTCACAGCCTTTTTTGACATAAGCTTATAAGTCCTCTTGAGTTACAAATAACTCATACCAAACTCACCCTTTATGCCTCGAAACCAATCCCCATGTAAACTGTTAATGTGCTTATTACCTCACTGCAGTAACTAATTTTTCAGAATACACGAGATAGACAGAAACAACACATACTAGTGTTTGATCGCGCCCTGTTCATATGGAACAAGCGTAATATTTGACAAGCGGCGATTGTTATTCATATATTTGCAGGTCGTACTGGTCGCAAATTCACTCCCTGCGCTAAACGATGTCACCGCGATGGAGCTTCCTGATATTGTAGCTGAGGCTGCCAAGGTTTGTAATATCTAGTATCAGGTTATCATGATGTTTTAGTAAGAACTTCACGTGTAGTATTTTAGTACGTGGCCGATCTTTTAGTCACATTTAGCTGATGATTTAGTTGGTTTTTTCTTTCTGAAAATTTCATTTTGATCTCCTAATTAGCAAAAACTGGTTTGATTGGGTCATGTGAAATGAATGAGTAACTGGTTTTTCATTGTGGACAGCATTGTGACATTCTCCGTAGGGCAGCTGAAGCGGGTGGTTTACTGGTTGATGCGATGATTAACCTTCAGGATGGCTCAAAAGAGAGTTCCTCCTCAGTAGTCCCATTGATGGTTGTTGAGAATGGTTGTGGAAGCCCATGCATAGACTTGAGGCAGGTCAGCTCAGAGCTAGCTGCTGCTGCAAAAGATGCCGACTTGGTACGCTGCCTTTTCTTTTCTACGACATCACAATGCTATTTAGGTTTCAGGTTGAATTATGTATAGAATTGTTTGTCGTTCGTGCAGGTGATATTGGAAGGAATGGGCAGGGCATTGCACACCAACTTCAATGCCAGGTTCAAATGCGACGCTCTCAAGGTAAGATTATACCCATATATTGCACTTACATTGGTGTGTTTGGATGAGCGAATGAAAAATTATTGAAATGAGTGATTGTGGTGAGGATAGAGACTCCCTCCTCACAACATGTCTCTCCCCTCACCACAACCACACATTCCAATAATCAGAGCTTGTTTGGAACCAACTTAAAATCTCAATAATCAGCTGAAAATAATTTGAAAAGAAAATCCAACTTAACCGAGAATCACAATCTGTTTGGTATGAGCTGAAATCATTGATCACTAAGTGCATGTTTGGTATCGCCGATTTTAATCCGATTGGATTAAAATTGGCCTATTTTCAACAATCTTGTTTGTTATGTCTGCAGATTTTAATCTGATAATCTGTAGATTAAAATAATCTTTGTGCAATTGTAGAATCTCCAAAATTGGGGATTATGCAGCTTAAAATCTCTAAAAAAATAATTTTGATATATTTTTTACATTAACATAATCACAGTTCAGTTATATACACGTGTATTCAATTGCTTGACTTTAGAGCTTTTTAAATTTTGTCAAATTGGTCAAGTTAGTGATCTATAATTTCAGCTCATACCAAACAGATTGTGATTATCAGTTAAGCTGGATTTTCTGTTCAGATTATTTTCAGCTGATTATTGAGATTTTCAGCTGGTACCAAACAGGCTTAACTTGATCCATTTAACAAAATTTAAAGAGCTCTAAATTCAAGTAATTGAATACACATATTTGTAACCGAAATATGATCATGCTAATGTAAAAAGGAAATCAAAATTAATTTTATAGAGAAAGCTGCATAATCCCCAATTTTGGAGATTCTACAATTGCACACAGATTATTTTAATCTGCAGATTATTAGATTAAAATCTGCAAGCATAACAAATGAGATTGTTGAAAAGAAGCCGATTTTAATCCGATTGGATTAAAATCTGGGATACCAAACATGCGCTCAGTCATTCGCTCATCCAAACAAGGCCGAATACAACTGTTTGTGATTTTGCTAGTTTTTGTGTGGTTCAAACTTCAAACAAGTATACCCTAAAATATCTTTTTTGTGAACAACTCATTTTAATGATCTACCCTCCAAATAATCTGCCATTCGCTAATCCAAACAATGCCTTTTGTGTTGGAACACAAAGTTAGACTGTTAGGATTTTACTAGTTTTTGTTTTCTAATTTATGAAACCTTGGGAAAAGGAAGCAAAAATGAGAAGGAAGAAGAAAATGAAATCAAGGAAAATATCTTATTTGTTTGGAAATTTAAGTGTGCCACAAAAACAAACTTGGCATGATGGTGTCACAGAAGAGTCATGCCACATGGATATAATTTTAGACAGATGTAAACATAATTTCTTGTTACATGTTGCCTCTTCAGGATTCCAATTATATTGCATAATAAAAAACCCTTTGAGTGATACGAAATCCCCCCTTTTATGTTTTTGGCAGCTTGCAATGGTGAAGAATCAACGATTGGCGGAGAAGTTGATCAAAGGGAACATATACGATTGTGTCTGCAGATACGAACCGGCCAGCTAGTTCTCAGTTCTCACTGTGGTCGTGAAAACAAAAGGGCGTAAAATCGTGAACATGAATTAACAAGTTATATTTCTTCATTTGCTCTCTAGTATATTTAACTTTGTATTCATTTGTAAAAGAGAAATATAATAAGGTTCAATAACAAGTAACATATAACTGTTACATTTGGTCTACAAATGATTTGCCCCCGTAGCTATCATTTTTTTGTCGGAATAATCACCTCTCCCTCTCAGTACTTAATACAATCAACTGGTGTAACACTTTACCTTGATTTCCCAGATAGAACGACTGATTGAGAGCAGCTTAGACGAGAGAGATTGAGTGTAAAAGAGATAGCGGACTCGTCTGAATTGAGTTGAGGACGAAATCCTCAATTTAAAAAGAGAGGAGAAGGAGATCGTCGCTAGAAGCAAAAACCCACGTATTGAATGGGACAGCTCGGTTTACTTTGTGCCTACTGAATCATCTTCTCACGTTCTTAGGGCACACAATTTTACAGGAGAAATTAAAAAACGTGTTATAAAGCATTAACGCCATATTAGGGTATGGCGCAAAAACCCACGATCTGGGTCGACCCTCAACCTAGATCGACCTCCAAGATGGAACTCGTGTGTTTTTTATTCCTCCTATTAGGCTATAGGACATACTGGGTTGGGCGGGTGAAGGGGTGCGATTTCGGTTCAACCGAACCGGAACCGAACCGGTCGTAGCCGGAACCGGTCGGTTTTGGTTCGGTTCGGCGGTTCAAGTTCCGTGTTCGGTTCGGTTGAACCGGAACCGGGATTCTTGTTCCGCTAGAACCGAACCCGAACCGTGAACCGGAACCGGTTCCTTCACCGGTTCGGTTTCGGTTCGGTTCCGGTTATGAACCGGTCACTATTTTTTTTTTTTTTTTTTTTTGACTTGTTTGCCGTTGGAGTTTTCGGTTCCGGACCGGTTCCGGTTCCGGTTCGGTTCCGGACCGGTTCCGGACCGGTTCCGGTTCGGTTCGGTTCGGACCGGTTCCGGTTCCGTAAATTACAAAACCGAACGTACCCGGTATACTACCGGGTCCGGGTCGGTTCGGTTCATCGGTTCGCGGGTTCGGTTCATCGGTCCGCCCGGTTCGGTTCAAATACACCGGTTTCGGTTCGGTTCTCGGTTGAACCGAACCGAAATCGCACCACTAGGCGGGTGAGGCGTGTGTTTCCTACCCAACCCAATAATTTCGGGTTGGTCATATCGATATTTAAACTCAATCAAGTAGTTGACAAACCCAATCCCAATCAAGTCTTCCGATTCGGACTGGTTCGGCAAATCTAGTCGGGTTAAAAAGGTTGCGAATCGTTTGAAAACTTGAGTCTATAAACATGACATATTCAGCGCTTCAGGTGGGCGCTGACCGGTCTAGACGGGTTTTGCCAAAAAAAATGGTTCCCGACGCAATATGTATGTGTTGGAGAATGTTCAACCCAAACTAACGCTATTCTTTTTATACCCCAACCAAACTTAAGTTATCGACTCATGACAATTTGGACCGGGTTAATAAGTTGTTAAATGTAAAAAAAATGGTAAAAGTACAGTTTGGGTAAAAGTGTTTTTAAAAAGGTAAGTAAGAATAAATTTTGGAATAGAAAACTATGCGGGCTTATAAAATTTGATTTGTGGACGGTTTATGTAACTAAAATACGTAATTCTTTCATGTGAAATTTAAATCAGACCGACCGCGTTTAAACGGTTTTGCTAACTCCATAATCATGATCAATCAAAATTAGTTCGGATTTGTAATTCTATAATCGTCATCAATCAAGTAGCATGAACGGGTGTAAAATTTTGACCGGTTTCGAGCGGATCGGTTTGGGGCGTCCGGTTTGAACGAATCTTGCTCACCCCTACCTCCTATTCAACAATATTCTCCAACAAAAAATGTGCAACCTGAAAATCGTCATCTCAAAACAATATTATGCAGACAATTTGCTCATTCATAGTTTAATAGTTTCGAGTTACATTTGTCCAGTACCACTCTCAAAATGAAGGTAGCTCATGAGCTCGAGTTGAGCCCACATTGGACTCATGAGCTCCAATTTTATCAAACATCATGTCTCTGTTATATTTCTCGATAGAGAAATAGTTTTTCATGATGGAACACGAGGACATTTTTGTCTTGCTTCTTCTTACTACTATAACATGGGTGAAAATTACGGCACACTATCCATTATTCAAAACATCCGCGGGCTCGTTATATGTTTACAGATTAAAACGTGTCTAATTTTATCCCATCTCGTAAGACCATATGAAAAAAAAATCTAGAGTTCGGGCATCGATTGTGTAGAAGTTTTTAAATTTACGCAGTAGTGGGCTCTGATTATTTCATAAAAGTATTTGGATTGTTATGATGTCCCCTTGAGCTGCAGTACGAAACTGACTGACTATTTGCCTGTCTAGTGATAGAGCCACTCTGTAACTTAAATTATCTCTTCATGTTATTTTAGGTCTTCAACGACCCCATCTTTGGATCGATCTTGTAGGTAGTTTGTTTAGGTAAAACATGATGTGTAAAGTGTAAGCTATTCAATTCTTACTTAAGCAGCCACATAGAAAACTTGAATATTTTAGGTCGCCACTGAAATCTTCCTTAAAATATTAAGCAGCCACATAGAAAACTTGAATATTTTAGGTCGCCACTGAAATCTTCCTTAAAATATTGAGTTAGGTGACCGTGGATTAGGTGAAGAAAAGTGTTTATATATGTTAATTTCCTCTCATTGACCATATCATCTATTGGTCTTCTACTAATACTTTTTTTTGGGAGTAAGGTCTTGGGCTTGACAGAGCATTGGGTCTTCTACTATTACTTGTAAAACCTTAATTCTATTATTCAAATGTATTTGTTGAATCTCTGTATAATTAAAAGTGTATTTGTTGACTAAGGAAAAGGAAGTATTGATTTGAGATGGATAAGCTAGCATTTGCACACCAATATATATATATATATATATATATATATATATATATATATATATATATATATATATATATTTTTGAAGTAACACACCAATACATTTGAAACGCATAACAAGTGTGTTTTTTCAATAGCAAGTTATTTTAGACAAGAAAAGACCATTTCTTCTTCCCGGTAACATGTGTAGATAAGATGTGTCTGCTTCTAATTTTCAGTTCTCGTGCTACTATAGTATATATCAAGAGTTCAATTTTCGACTCTTTGGGTGTAGTTGAGTTGGTCGGGTGAGCATTCTTAAGACTTTGGACATTTGTCTTGAGATCTTGAGTTCAATCTTGGAACAACTCAAGGGCAGCCTATTGACCTTCTCAACTGCGAGCCTGTCATCTCGGATTTTCTCAGACTGTTTGCCTCTCTAGTGTGGTTTACAGGCTATTCCACTAGAGCGGAAGTTTACCCAATACGCATCCGAATGAATTTTTTCAGACTGGTTTGCCTCTCTAGTGTGATTTGTAGACTATTACACTAGAACGGGAATTTACCCAATGCGCATCCGAAGAGTAGTGACTACGGGGTCACACGTCATAAGAAAAAAACAAAATGGTTCAATTTTCGTGATAATTTGGTATAGTACTTCTCTTCATTCCTTTCTCCTTCTCCTTTTTTCGTAGTCGTCTTAAATTATCTTCTTCATCTTCTTTGAATGAATCAAACATTACTGTGCTGATTTGTTGGCTAACCCTAATGACAATTTTATGGAGGAAAAAGTTGTTCTAGAAAACATGACTAAAAAAGTGAACTAATTTGGACTAATGTAAACTTTACCTCTGCCAAGTAATACCAAATATAATTAATTATTATTAAACACGACCATTCGTAGAAGTTTTCATATGATCCCGACATTAGCCATCTTCCAAGCACCAAGTTCGAATTAATTGGTTGATAATTACCTTCTACGTTGTCTAAACACCCGCACTAGTTATATTTTATGCACCTTTTTGTACTATATTCCACAGATTCTTCATGTAATTGAACCAATTGTGTTCATACACTGATCTAGATTAGAAGACCAAATCCACCATAAAAAATTCAAAGCACGAAAGAGCAAGAGAACGCTGACACCTTTGCTTACAAAAGTTAGTATAAATAACTCGATTTCTTTTACATTTTCTGCCACAAAGTTGGAAGGACATAGAGGGAGGCGTTAGTGCAAGTCGAGGTATCTTCCACCGTTCTTGTTTAGTGTTTATTCTAATTTTGTAGTCACATTTTCGCTTAATCATTGAAGATAATATTACATTTTTCGAATAGAGTGTGCATGGCCTATAAATACATAGTATCAGAAACAATAGCAAGTTGCATACTCTCACATAATTAACTTCCTTTCAAGCCTCCAAGTGAAGATTAGTTCCTTATTATTTTAGGTATGTCGCGAGTATTCTTATTTCATCATTTTTGTATTCGTAAATTCCTGATACATATCAGAGCCCCGCCATCATAGATAAGCGTGATAATTGATCATAATAGATTTTCTGGTCGTTACTTTGTTTAGTTGTACCGTGTCATTTGATCTCATAACGATAAACAGCTGTACTTCTTTTTTTGATGCGAGTGTGAATATATATTTTTTTTAGATAAGCGAATATATAATTTTGTTGTTGAATATAGGGCAAGGTAGGAAGCAAAGTATTGAGGAGATGACTGGTCCACAATCAATCAAGGACAACTTTGATGGACCAATGAAGAGAATTCTCAGGTTGTTCATAGATGCCATTATTTACCATCAATTGTTGTTGATATTGTTATCTAAATATTCATTAATGATTCATGAATATCTTATACTAATTAGTAAAAAAATGCTAATTGCAGAGAAGATGATTCTGAAATTTCTGATGAAAATACTCAAGAAGTTAGAGCATTGAATATTGGTGGTAGCAACCCAGTACACAAGATCAAGAAAGGGTTCAATCACTTCAAGACCCATGAATTCAAGTAAGTCTTACCCATATATACTAGTACTTGTTTTATGTCTTATTACCATATTTTATGTTGTTTTATACTTTTATTTAACTTTGGTGGTTTCTGTTGAATTGCAGCAAGTTTCCCAAGTACTATGAAGCACTCAAAGAACACCAGAGTCCCAAAGTAAGTAAATGCATCATTTCTAAAATTATTTACTACCTCCCAACACTGATTTTCTATTATGATTGATTTTTACATGTTTATTTAAGTTTCCCATTTGACTCCATTAATTTTACAAATTTCTGTAATGGATCTTGATGCAGTTCTTGGTGTTTGCTTGCTCTGATTCTCGAGTCTCCCCAGTTAGCGTCTTAAATTTCCGACCGGGGGAGGCTTTCCTTGCACGTAACATTGGTGGCTTGATCCCTATATTTGACAAGGTTTTTGTCGAACAACTCATTTTTTGGTATTTTGATACGTAATTTCATGAACTTGTCTATCAACAAACATGATAGTATGTGCAATTTTATTTTTCTGACGACACATATTTATACAGTTTAAACATTCTGAGACTGGCGCGGTCATCGAATACGCAGTTACAAACTTAAAGGTAGAGCACATTTTGGTGATTGGACACAGTAGGTGTGGTGGGATCAAAGCTCTTATGGAGCACAATTACGATACTCCTTCTAAGACGTAAGAGTTCATTAATTAATCTGAAGTATGTATATCCAACATAGGTTTCGCTGAAATTATTGTTGTTAATGCAGCGACTTCATACATGAATGGGTCAAAGTTGGCTTACCGGCCAAGGCCAAGGTGAAAGCTGAATTTGGTGATAAATCATTGGAGGAACAAATCACGATTTGTGAGACTGTAAGAGTACTCCCTCTTCCTCTCTAATACACACATACATTTTACATATACAAAATGTTATCATACTTTTACCGAGGGACTCAAACTGAAGACCTGATGAATTGTTTATCGTGCAATTGTCACTGGGCTGGATGACTAGTTCATTTTAAATATATTTGAATTTGTTTTTTTGGGATGTGCAGGAGGCAGTGAATTTCTCACTGGTGAATTTGCTGACATACCCATATGTCCAAGCTGGTGTGACAAAGAAAACTCTTGACCTCATGGGAGGTTATTATGACTTTGTTCAAGGAAGATTTAGGCTTTGGGAGCTTGATTTGAAAGTCAAAAACCATCTTTCTGAGTAACTATTGCATGATCCACGAGTTTATGTGACATATTGGTGTTGCTGTGAAGATTCGCATCAGCTCAATTTTACTAGTAGAAGACTTGCTGGAATATAGATGCAAGTAGTTGGTTTGGGTTGAAGTTGAATTTTAATAGTTTTTGTGTGTATCTCGTAGTAGTATATTTCAGATTGTAAACAATGTGTGTAATTTGTGTTTTGTATGTTGCTTCTAGAAAAAATACGAAGTCAATAAAGGGAAAATGCAGCAAGTATGCTAGAAAAGTTGTTGATTTTGTGAGACTTCAAATGACTAAAACAAAGGGCCTCTTATAGGCGTGGTTATAGGCCCTGCTTTCTTTACCTAATTCAGGAACTTTTTAGTTCTTTTTAGAAAAAGATCAAAAAGTTACTTATTTTAATATTTTTAAATTTTCTAAAAAGTTGTATGGAACTTTTTTTTAGAAAAAGTTTGTTTACTTATGTTTTATTTTAACTCCTAAAAAGTAGATTTAATGAGTAAAAAGTAAGAAAAGTTGAAGTTAGGAAAAACTAACTTTTTTAGTCTTATAAAAAGGTAAAAAAGTTACGTAACATAAATTGTAACGAAAATGAGTAAATTAGAACTTTTTTTATGACCTAAAAAAATATTAAAAGTCACCTAATTTTAGGCAAAGAAAGCAGGTCCATAATAGACGACGAGGACCAAAAGAAGTCTTTTGCAAATATCAAAACTTTAGACGTGCTCTAGGTATTATTCCTAAAATGTTTGGGCCTTTATATAATTTCGCAGGACTTCTTTGTATCAACTCCAAGGCATCGCCTTGATTATGTTTATCTATGTGATGCAACCGGTCAGGATTGTGACCGTTGGATCCTCTTGTATATAAGCATAGATCTCCCTGATTATATGGAAAGAATGTGTAATAGAATTTCAGCCAGCCTCTCCTCTAAGGACTGGAAGCCTATGAAAACTTCTCAGCAAGGGTCAGTTCTCACTTACATTTCTTTGCTGATGACCGCTTGATCTTTAGCAAGGCCTGCTCTTCCAATTGTGATACAATCAGAAACATTTTGGATGAGTTTTGTGGTTTGTCTGGCCAAAAGACTAATGCAAACAAGTCTAATGTCCTTTTCTCTAGAAACACACCCATGCTTCTATTGCTGATATTTGTTCCTTCAAGTTTGAGGTGAAGAGAAGTTCCAACATGGGCTCTTATTTGGGTTGCCCTATTCTTAGTTCCAGACCAACTAAAGCTAACTTCCAATTCCTTGTTGATAAGATGAGATGCAAGTTGAGAGGTTGGACAGGTAGCAAGCTTTCTATAGCTGGATGAGTTGTTCTGGTCAAGAGTAGTTCCTTGGCCACAATCCCCATCTATGCTATGTATACCTTCAAACTTCCTGCAAATGTGTTCAAAGACATTGATAGCATTTTCAGAAACTTCTTGTGGAAAGGAACCATAGAGAGAGGGGGGAGGGGGAAACAACACAATGTAGTCTGAAACACTGTCACTAAACCAAAATCTCTAGGTGTGGGGGGATATGCCTTACAAAATCCAAGACCTTGAATATAGCTCTTTTGCTACCAGTGTTGGAGAATGTCCAAGAATAAGGATAGTATATTGAGCAGGATCCTTTCTAGCAGATACAAAAGTGAGACTAGGGGTGATTCATTTGTTTGGAGAAGTCTCTATTGGGGTAAGAGTGTGGCGGTACTGGCTACAAACTTGGTAGAGGGGATGTCGGTCTCTGGAATGATGTTTGGTGCAAAAAATTATCTCTTAGAAGCCTTATCCATGGTCCCCTAACTCAATTTGAAGAAAATATGTATGCTAGACATGTTTGGGAGGATTGGAGCAATGGAACTTTGGCCATATCTTTCCATCTCCCCATAAGTACTGTGATCAACATACTTTATAGTACCCCTTTCATCCCTTCTTCTAACCAACCTGACACTCCCAGATGGTCTGCTGAGAACTCTAGTCACTTCTTTCTATCCTCTTGCTTTCAGCTTATTAACAATTGGACCTCTGACGAAAAGGATGAGAGATGGATCTAGAAGCTCCCCCTCCCTTCCAATCTTTTGTTCTTTGCTTGGCTTCTTTTTCACTATAAACTTTATACTAATGAAGCCCTAAGTTATATCATCCCCACACACCTTAATTTATGTCATGTTTGTGTTGTTGATGTGGAGTCTTTGGATCACTTCTTCAGACAATGCAACCTCCTTGTTTCTTTCGGGAATCTTCTTGATCCTCCCCTCCTTTTGATGCACTCTCCTTTGATGACTGGTTTCTTGGAAATGGCTCTCATAGTCGTCACAGGAAGAGCCACTCGAAAACCCCACTTTATTTTTTTCCTGTTGTACATTTAAAAAGGAGAAATGATATTGTGTTTGGAAACTCCACTTCTATTGTGATGGACTCTGCTATGGTTGGCGAAGTCAACTAGGAGGTTAATGCTTTGCTGTTCTATATGGATTAGCACAACTCTAATATATGCATCCCCTCCAGAGCTCTTAGTTGGACCAAACATGGTGGATGGGTGAAGCTTAATAGGGATGGTGCTTGGAAGCCTTCTGGTTAGGCAATTGGTGGCTCTACACCTCTTTGCTACCTTCAATCTTGCCAAGTTTTGAATATTTCTTGTATCATTTCCTGCTCTGATTGTCTTGAGCTTGTTAGACTATTTCACTGTAGGATTCTGATCATATTACTGAAAATATTGTTCAAAAATGTAAGTTTTTAGGAAATGAGCTACAACTGCAGCAGAAGCATGAGCACATAACTTCCAACAAGCTGCTGATCTTCTTGCTTCCCGAGATGAAAATCCTGAATCCCTATAATCTCAGTTTTTAATCCTACTTTTGAACAAATGTTGGCTGGATAATCCTCTCCAGTCTTTGGAGGATGTTTTGGTTGAAAATGTAAGGGGTGCCTCCTCCCCTCTAAACATGGAACCTCCTTAGTTTGATTGTTTTATCTATCCAGTTGAAAACAAATATGCTGCATTTCCCTTTCTTCTTTTTTTCAAATATTCTGCTTTTCTCTATCTTCTTCATGTTCAGAGAAACCCTAGAATTATGGGTTTCATTCAGTATACGTGTAACAACTACAATAATCAACAATTACGAGTTATCGAGCCATAAACTTAGTAGATGCTGAAACGGTTCATTCAATATTGTGAGTCTGACCTATTCTCGTAGCTCTACTACCCCCTCACAGATGTCTGCAGATTACTTTCGAAGTCATACTTTTGAGCCAATAGGACATCTCCGACTGAAGCTCACTCTCTCGACTTTACATTTACCTTCACGTTCACTTCACCTCACGGACAAATTTACTCTTCACCATCACCTTCGACTTCAACTTCATTACACCATCATTTTCAACCAAATAATTTATTTCATCCAATTAATTCTACTATAAACAATTTACACAACTAACTAATTATGAAAGTGATAAAATAAAATAGTAGATAAATAATATTTAGTAAAATTTATTAAAAATAAAACTTGAACCACAGTGATAATATTTTGAGAAAACATGGGAAAATAATTGAAATAGTAATAAAAGTACCAATATATATTAAAGAAATATATTAAAATATATTAAAATTTACACAAACTTTTTTTAAAATGTAAGATATTAATTTATAGTACAAACATGAAATCATATCGTTGATCACTCACTTAATAACCACCCCGTGAGAGATGACTTAAAAGATTTTCCCTTCCATTTTTCACCCCACCCCTTCACGGGACGGCTTCCATACGGTTAGAATCCGTGCGGTTGTCATCCGGTTTATTTCAGAGGGCTTAAAATGTGCCACATAGTAAGAATGATTGGGTAAAAATTATGTGGGTTTTCTCCATTGTACTCCCTGGAGCGCATGTCTTATTTCATAAGGACCACTATTCATATCCTAGTTCAGTCACCGCAGAGGCGACTAACCCGAGTACTGAAATATCGCAATCTAAAATTCTCTGAAAATCAGGTCTCGCATCTGGCTTACTACGCAGACTATACATGATTTTAGGGTATTAACCATGTTCGAATGCTACACATGCCAATCTCACCTTGGAACATATCCAATGCAACAAGTTAATCCGTCAGATCGGCATCACATCTCAGATCGGGAATCTGTCTCATCTTTTTTCATCATCTAAGGTGCCATAAAAGGCTGTTGCTCGTGTGAGGGAGCCGATCTATTTTTCTGCGTGACATGATGTATGCTAGTAAAGGAAACACAGCATATTATGCAAATATCGAGAACAATGTGCACACTGAACCATGTAAATCCAACTAAAATTAGATCATCAATGTCTCGGATATTCATCAATCATATTACAAGTCATCAATTATCGAGTTTCATTTCTCTGAAACGACCCACAAAGAGAACTCTTATAACTGGCTTAGGAATGGGATGAGCCAACAATTTGCCCCGTAGTTGATACAATTCAAGATTACTCGTCAGGTACACATCTTATCCCGGATTAATCATCGAGTTTTTAGCTAGATTAGAGAGATTTTTCCCCTTTTCTCTCCTTCTAAAGAGATATGTATGCCTGGTCAGATCACGCTACCTTATTTGAGTCTTCCTGTTTCCAGCCTCTTCTAGGGTCCTTGATTAGTTGGACTAAACTTGACATAAGGTTAACTTCACTTCATCTTGATGGCTCTGTCCGAGAGCGATACGTCGCTGGAAGAGGGTTATTTCGCAATCATACATGTCAGCTTTTAGCCGCTTATGCATGTTCTTTTTTACATCGCACTTCGACTATGGCAGGAGCATCAACTTTGAAAGCAGGGCTCGCGTTGGCATACAAGTGCGGCATCTCTATTAACTGTAGTTTTGGTGATCCTATGTTAGTTGTTCGGGCTGTTCGAGAAGAGGTAACTCCTCCGTGGTGGATCTTTCCGATTATGGAAGACTGTAGGGGTCTGCTTATGGGGGCGGACCTCTAAACTCGCACCGACAAGGCAACATGATTGCTGATGCCTTGGTCGCTTATATGCATCATATTGAAAGTTTTCAGAGGTTCATATTTACAGGAGAGCTTCCTTTAGGCACTACTCGTCTTTTATTGAGGATTTCAAAGACCCAAGGTATTATCGTCCGCCGTAGGGGCGAGGTTATTTTATGCAACCCCCCCCCCCCCCCCCCCCCACACCACAGTTCATTTTTACGGGTTTGGAACCCACCACTTTTATAACACACAGGTTTATGCAGCCCTACCTCTAAGTAGGTTTCCAAAAAAAGATAGTATGTAACAAATCAAATGTTAGGACATATTTGAAAAACTTTTAAGGTAATAGACACTAAATATGTGTGCAAAATGCATTTTAGGACACAAAACTCCCTGCACTTTTAATTTTTCACTACAACACCCTGCAATATACATGTGTGGGACATATAACCCCAAAATTAATAACGGGGGTTAAAATTTTAACAAAAATTGACCGCTGCTAATGATGTGATGGTCCTTAAAGTTGTTTTTTCTTCATCTATAGAGCTAGCACTGAATAGCACGTGATGAATTTTCGTTAGAAAAATTAATTCCCGATATCAATTTTGGATTAAGTGTCCCAAAATATATATTGCAGGGGATTGTAGCGGGAAATTAAAAGTCTAGGGAATTTTGTATCCCAAAATACAGTTTGCCAGGTAGGTTTAGTGTCAAATATTTCTCCATTCTTTCAGACTCTAGTGCATGCAGACACAATTTATTTAAAATTGAATAGATTTTTTTATTACATGTCAAATAATCATGAATATATTACCCTACTTGTTTTGGACTTGGGAGTCTCAAATCCGAAACTTGTGCATGCGCTATCGATGCTCTTTTCATTACATGCGAGAGAAGAGAGGTTGCTTGCAAAGTAGAGCAGATTACTACCACTCGTGATTCTTCTTTTTCTCATCAATTTGAATTTTACCACAATTCATCGTGTCACTTTGACCCGATAATTTGAATAGTTAAATACAATTTTTTTATAATATTTTTACGATGTTGTAAAGTAAAAGTTGCTCTATAACACCGAAATATAATTTTGTTATCAAAATGTAAAAATGATGGAAAAGAGAAATATCATAGTAGTATCTCTATCAATCTATCCTGCAAACTCGGAAAGACAAAAATATTCTATCGATCGATCGAGAGAGGGAGGCGGGGCATATTTAAATTTATTTTTGTATAATTTTATTACAACAATAGTCACGTTTGTAGATCTAAGATGGATAAAATAATAAGATGCTCCCAACCTGTGGCATTCAGACGGTGGTGATGATCTGATCATGACTAGACCGAGATCTCGGAGGGTTCAGTGGACTGATGACTTCAAGAAACATGACTTAAACATTTTGTGAAAGAGAGAAATGAGAGAGGCACGTTGTTCTGTGAAACCGTGTAGAAAAAATAGAACAAACTTTTTGACCAATGTAAATGTAGGATTTTTGGAAAGACTACACAAAGCACTTGTATTTTCTAGAAGTTTTTCATCGTTTGGTCCCAGACATTGCAACATGGATAAGCACAATAAAGTTAAGAATAATTGGTTAATAATTAATTATCTTTTTACATCGTCTTAACTTTAACTATCCGCATTATTTCATATTTTATGCACATATATATATAGCACTGAGATTCTTTGTGGAATTTGTATATTAATATAAACGTGTTTATACCCTTATCTCGGGTTAGCACTTAGCACGCCAATCACTCCCCCATGTAAAGTTAAATCTGGAAAGTGGAAGCAAAAGAGGCCCAAGGCGACTATAAATAACTTAAGTTCTGTTACAATCTTCACCACAAACTTGAAGAGACAGAGACATACAGAGAGAGAAAGAACGCAAGTGCAACTCGAGGTATTTCCATTCTTTTGGTTTAGCGTTACTAAATCGGCATTTTTATGCTTAATCATAGATTCATAGAAAACATTATTACAATATCTAGTAGAGTTGCATATTTTCACAACTTACAATCTTATTTCCATATCATTTTAGGCTTATGTCTTGGAAGTGTTCTTACTTCTTACTCCGTTAGAGTTGTATTAAAATGTTAGTGCATTTGTGTTGCATATATCCAAAATAAATGTTAGGATCCGGGATAAAGAAGAATTTTCCAAGTCACTTATTTAGTTTTAATCTTGCATACATCATATCATTTGTTCGGATAACACTAAATAAACTTTTTTTTTATATTCAAGACACTGATAATTACGCTTCAGTGAAAGTCTATACATATCATCTTTGAAAAGAAGTGAAATAACATTGTTTCTTCTTGAATATAGCAAGGAAGCCGGAGTATTCAAGATATGGCTGGTCCACAATCAAGCAAGGATAATGTTGTCGGACTAATGAACAGACTTGTCAGGTTTGCTTTAAACTTACACTAGTACTAGTTTTTTCTGTCGCCAATCATGTGTACGTGTATATAAATATGTAATTAAATAGACTAATTCATGATGTAATATCTTAATTGTAGTGATTCTGATTCTGATTCTGACGAGGACTTCAAACTAGCCACCAAAGTGAGTGGTGACAGTACTAATGCAAAACAGACTACCGGTGGTCGCAACCCAGTTCACAAGGTTAAGAAAGGGTTCAATCATTTCAAGACCAATGAGCTCAAGTAAGTCATACACAAAATGCCTTATTAATTCACATAACTCTAATCATATTCTTGTTGATATTAATTTGGGGGATATCTGATGGACTTTGTAGGAAGTTTCCTGACCACTATGAAGCACTCAAAGAACACCAGAGTCCCAAAGTATGTACACTCATTATTTAACACATTTATTAATTCTTAATAATTAATAAGTCGCTAATTTGAATCGTAATGAATGGCGCAGTTCTTGGTGTTCGCTTGCTCCGACTCTCGGGTCTCCCCAGTTAGCATCCTTAATTTTAGACCTGGAGAGGCTTTCCTAGCACGCAACATTGGCGCGTTGGTCCCTGTATTTGACAAGGTATGTCGAATGTTTGCATTCATAATTCAATCCAAAAATTTGTTCTTTTTATAAATGTGACTGAGCTAACAAGAAAATACATAGTCCTTATCTCTAATGATATCTGATTTTGCAGACTAAACACTCTGAAGCTGGTGCAGTCATTGAGTACGCTGTTACAAATCTAAAGGTGGAGCACATTTTGGTGGTTGGGCACAGCAAATGTGGCGGAATCAAGGCTCTTATGGAACACTCATACGATACTACTCCCATTAAGACGTAAGTGTACCTTATTACAAGACATGACATATATGATAAAACCCAAATATGTTTCCTCCCAAACTCAAATGACATTTCAATGTTGTTAATACAGTGACTTCATACATGAATGGGTTAAAATTGGTTTACCAGCCAAGGCCATGGTGAAATCTCAGTTTGGTCATAAGCCATTGGAGGAACAAATCAAGATCTGTGAGACGGTAAGATTTCTTCTTCATCAATCTCTGTCTTTCTCTCTCTTCATAGCCCTGGTATCTGAGCCAGCTCATCTCACTCACAATATACTTCTGAAATTGCGTGTTTTGGAATGTGCAGGAGGCAGTGAATTTGTCGCTAAGGAATTTACTAACATACCCTTATGTCCAAGCTGGCGTCACAAGAAAAACACTGAACCTCATGGGGGGTTATTATGATTTTGTTCAAGGGAAGTTTAAGCTGTGGGAGCTTTGATTTGAAGGCTAAGAGCATCTCCAATGGTAAAACCACAAATTAGCTAAATTATAACTAGTATGAATTTTAACTAAGTGAACTATTTAGTGTTTGCTCCAATGGTGTCATGTATTTTACATAACTTGTAGGTATGAAATTATAAAAATATTTATTTATTAAATTAAACTAGGAGAGAGATAGACACAAAAAGCTTAACTTCCTACTTTCTAGCTAGCTACTAGTAGAGAGCGGGATACATAATATGTAAAGTAGTGAGTCATTTAACTAGACCATTGGAGCTTGTTTTTTCTTCTAATTATGTAAATTATAACTAAACTAACTTTTTAACCTAATCATTGGAGATGCTCTAAAATCATGTCAGAATAATTATATCATGGTCCAGGACCACGATATCTGTCTACTACAAGTTGCATTTGATCGTTGTTGTGAAGTGTGAAGTCTATGGCATTGTATTTCATTATGCAATTAGGTTGTGTATGTAGTTCGTGCTTTGTACGTTGTCCAAAGCAATAATTTGTGGCTAGTGGTATAGCAAGGCAAATTGTTAGCCAATTAACTTTGATGTTTTTTCCCCTCAGCAATTGTATTTTCATTTGAAGTTAATGAAAGAGTAACACTTCATAATTGAAATCAAAACTAACACTCTTTGATTTATTTTGTTTCTCCAAGTAGTTGTATTTTCTCTTGAAGATGGTGGGAAATGCTCTTCCATGTCTACCTTGTGACAGGGCGCTCCATATTTCTATATAGTCACCTTAATTTATGTATATACACTTAATCGTGGCGCATGCGATACTTCTGCAGTCAACATTTTGGACTTCAGTGCATCTTCAACATAATCCGTAACTTCATGTCGAAATGAAACACATACCAAGTATTGTGAACATATGGTAATTGAAAAAAAAATCTAGATATGAAATAAGGTCTGTAGAGAAAAGAAAACTAAATAAATAGTACCAAATTGAATTATTGGACAATTGATGAAGGAATGGTGACTTCATGGAGTCATACCTCTTTGCAAACAGCCAACCAAGTTCCTCGATTTTGGCAATGGCGAACAGATGAAGTTGAAACCATTGGGAAGTTTTAGCAATTCAACATTTGCAGGCTTATGGACGATTTGGTAAAACTACAGCTTGTAGTTGCGGCAATACTTGGTTAATGGGGACTAATACATAATTCAGATAAGAACTTTTGGTCTTTAGTATAAATCACGAGTCTTTTCTGTCTTTGACCCCAAAACTGTGGGGTGATTTTGAAGTTTCTATCAAACTTCTCAATATAACCGTCTAAATTAAGACCGTTGGACTTTGTGTATAGAAGGACCGGAGAGTCAAAACCCTAATTAGGTTATGCTCTCATTATTCTGCAAATCACATGTTTAGGCTCTTTTATGAAATTAACTATCTTCTTCTTCATCATCTCTTTTCTTGGTTGTTCTGTTCTTGAGCATTTTTTAGAAACCCTAACATGTTTCTGATATAGTATCAGAGCCATGACAGTTCTAGCAATCACTAGTTCCTCTTATAATTCCTTCAGTCTTCGAACTTCAATCACTTGGGTCCTTTTAAGTTGGATAACTCCAACCATATCCTCTGAAAATACTAGATTACTTTCCTTTCAAAATCCAGTCTCACCTTCTATTCATTTCTCCCATATTATGTGTGGTGGTTGGCTTTTGAGGACAATTTTGACTTAGTAGTTAAACTAGCAAGACAACACACAAGAACTTGTTAATTAACCTATGTTTTGGTGTACATGATAAATCATTTGCCAAAGAAGAATGGAATTTTTTTCCTTCCCTTTCCTTTAAACCCCTTCAAGTCCTTTTTATCCCATGTGACTTTTCTTTTGTTTCATTTCACTTATGAAGAAAAGTATCTGCATGGAACAGCACGACAACATACATATATAATTATAACAAGAGGACCGCTATGCTTCACCCTTATCACAAATCTGACGTCCAACACATTTTGTTTCCTTTCACTTATTGCAAGCAAGGCAATATAAAGGTCACATAACAACAGAGATTAATACGTAACAAACTTTTATTTGAACCATGAAGTATTATTTGACTAGCGATTTTGTGTCGAGGGGAAAATCAAATATATTACATGAATTTAAAAAAATATATACTTATTATATTACATGAGTGCTCCGTTTGGTTTGTGGTAAATTGTTCATCGGCATAATATTTCTATTTTTTTAGTATCTCATTTGCAATTTGTGTCGTAAAATATTTTACTAAGTGATTTCACTTAAATGATATAAAATGAGTTACATGTTAAAAATCTGTAAGACATTTCTTAGAGCGAGGAGGAGGATGGTGATATCACCACCAAGAACCGCCACTGCCTACCAACACTACTGCCGCCACAATTGGTTGAGGTTCAATCCGTTCAAGTATCCAAAATGCGTTTTGAGAGTTGAACTAATTCTGAGTAAAACTACACAGCCCTTAGTAGAAATGAAAACACCCACATTAGCTTACACTACATTATTAGACATATACATGTAACACTAATAGTAGTATATCATAACAAATCATAGATTCTGCAAGTAATTAACAATGTTATCACATAATTACCTCGAACACTTATCTGGAATTATCTGGAAGAGAAAAGGT
Source organism: Linanthus parryae (assembly GCA_023055425.1). Classification (NCBI taxonomy): domain Eukaryota; kingdom Viridiplantae; phylum Streptophyta; class Magnoliopsida; order Ericales; family Polemoniaceae; genus Linanthus; species Linanthus parryae. The sequence goes on along the minus strand of JALGPY010000008.1, from coordinate 17,196,879 downwards.
TTGCTTGCAAAGCAGACTCGAGTATAAAGTAGATGAGTTTTCTCTTACAGTCTCTCCTGGAATCTTGGAGGGATAAAGATTCGATGGAGAGGACAAAAGTGTAACTCAAGGTATTATTCAATTACTTTTGTGTAATTTATTATATCAATTGTCACGTTGTAGATCTTGCATGGATAAAATACCACTCTGTTTCTTCTCTTTCTCCCCCTTCTAATTTTTACCACTATTCACTGAGTCACTTTGACCCGATGATTTGGATAGCAAAACAAAGAAATTCTTTGACAATTCTTTCATGGTATTGTAGAATAAGTGTTACTCTATAATGTCATGGAAAATTTATCAAAAAATTGTATCGTTTTACCATCCAAATTGCCGGGTCAAAGTGACCCAATTACGAGTGAAAAAGTCAATAGGGGGAGAAAGAGAAGAAACGGAGTGGTAACAAAGATGCCCCAACACATTTGGCCTATAAATACACGTGCTAGCAAACACTAGGAAATCGTATCAACACATATCTTATATTTCCTTCCAATCCTTGAAAGGGGGGTTAAGTGTGTGAAGTTTCATCTATCTAGGTACATAAAACTTTTTCACAGCATTGCAATGACTGTAACATCGGTGTTTGTAAGGAACACTGAATTGTACGGAAATGCATAATCCCTTTATTTTGGTATTTGTGTCATGTTACTAGCTTTATTCAGGAAACGTTTTCTTTCGACGTGTAATTTTTTTATTTTTCAACTTACATTTTCATGATTTTCATGCAGCAAAAACAAAATTTTGACAAAATGGATTGTCCGCCGTTTTGGTGTGAGGCCATCCCAGAAGAACTATTGTGCAAACTTTTCAGGTTGTTCTCTGACATTAATCGCTACAATGTTTTCCTTTTTTTGGTAATATTAATGTTTACTTAATTGTAATATTCATTACAGAGATGATGATTCTGATTATTCCGATGAAGAAGTGGATGAATTCTTCCAAGAGGTTCATGATTATCATGGCACTGATCAAGGAAAAAGACAAATTATTCCTTCAGGCAACATTAATCCAGTTCAAAAGATCAATAGAGGTTTCAGGCATTTCAAGAAACACGAATTTGAGTATGTTTCTTTATCGCTATATCTTATGTTAACGTACAGCAAAGAGAAACAAAGTTTGCAAGGGCCATTTCTATCATATTTTTTTAATTACTATAAAGTTGCTTGTTCCCTTCGTCTTTTTAACTTTTGGGGCGTTGTTTCTCATGAATTTTGCAGCAAATATTCAGAATACTATGGTGCGCTAGCTGAAGGACAAAGCCCCAAAGTAAGTAAATTCAGTTACTAACTTGCCAAATTATTTATATTACTTTTTATTCTGAAGAACTGCCAAATAATTTACTTATTTGTTCTTTAGATCAGCGTTAATTTTAAACCTTTCGTTAAATGGAAATACAGTTCTTGGTGTTTGCTTGCTCTGACTCTCGGGTCTCTCCTGTGAGCATACTAAATCTTCGACCAGGAGAGGCTTTCATGGCCCGTAACATTGGTAGTTTGGTCCCTGCATTTGACAAGGTTTCTCAAATATATATTCTCCTTTTTTTTCTTTATGTTCAAATTAATCATAATTCCGTTAAAAATTTCTTAATAGAGGTAGCAGAATTAGCAAGAAAATGTTTTAAGATGAAGATTTCACTCATTTACTTATGTTATTCTTTTGTTATCTGATGTCACAGGTCAAATATTCTGAAACTGGTGCAACTATTGAATATGCTGTTAATGTTCTCAAGGTAATTATAATAATAGTTCCAAGTTTTATATCTCAAAGCTACCAAGCTTTGATCTATTGTTCGCTACTTAGATCTAACTATCGAGGATGTGTGTATCGATAGGTGGAGAACATTTTGGTGATTGGACACAGCAGTTGCGGTGGAATTAAGGCTCTTATGACACATCCCTACGATAAGGCCGATTCTCAATAGTATGCATACATATTGCCTAACCTATATTTGATTTAGAGACGTCTATTATTTTTCATACTAATTTATTAGTTTGTGACACCATATGACATATATCAACATTACAGAGCGTCTTTTACCTAAATAATTGTGTAAATTAAATTAAATGTTTCCATTATAATTATTGTAGTGACTTCATACATGAATGGCTCAAAGTTGGTTTACCAGCAAAGGCCAAGGTGAAAGCTGAGTTTGCTCATGAACCAGAGAAGGAGCAAATCAGAATTTGTGAAACTGTAAGTTCTCTCTCTGCATATAAAAAAAACATCATATTACAAATACAACAAACTACAAATCTAAGTTTCCCAAATTTGGACATTAAAGTCATTTCTACTTGGACAAGCCATTTGTTCTCTCTCTATTATCTTTTTTATTTCTATAATGTGCAGGAGGCTGTGAATATGTCACTAGCGAATTTACTGACATACCCCTATGTCCGAGCTGGTGTCGGTAAAAGGAGTCTCGCACTCTTGGGTGCTCACTATGACTTTGTTCATGGCAACTTTAAGCTGTGGGAGCTTGATGAGGGCCAAAAACGTCTTCTTCCCCAGTAATTATCATCGCTTGAAGTTCTGGACCACCACTTCAACTTTACTTTGTCGTGAATAAACTGCGTTGGCTCAATCTGTACCTGACGGTGAAACAATGTAGTGGTGAAACAATGTAGTATTACAGGTGTGAAATTTATTACTTATATCGCGAGGGTATCTGGTTAATGTACCGTATCATTATTACTTATAACTCAATTATGTCATGTTGTATATGTACGCGAGGGTACCAGTTAATGTACCGTAATATATTTGAGTGATTTGTGTGCAGTGTTGTAATTCATCATGAAATGTGATGCAGTATGTAATTTGTATTTTTATTTGTTGGATTTGCAATAAATTGAAATTATTAAACAATGCAGTCAGTTATGATTTCTTCTGTGTCAATTGTTTCATTGCATTGTTGTTATGGTTTCTCGTACACGTTAAATCCTGTATCGGATATATATTTATATTGAAGACTATTGGTTCAAACAGAATTTGATTGATGCACGTGTTGTTAAGATGAAGTGAGACTTTCTCGGCAAGTCCAAAAAATAACTTATGTACCTCCCTCCTCTCACATCCATAGTGCATTAGAACTACACATTGAATATTGAATTATATTTAATTCAATAATTCCTAACCTGACAACCTGTGACACTCGCGTGATCCCACAACTCGCACCGGCACAAGAACAAAATATAGCAAAAAAAATCAACAGGCGTCGCGCATATAATTAACTTGTCATGCTCTAAAGGCTCATCAACTATACAGTCATTTCTAGACAAAATACTAACAATATCCGAAAGTTGTGGATTCAAAATACAAAAGCTTCCTCAATGATCCGGTCCAATATTCTCTTTATGGCATGAGATGGGGTTCTGGCAAAATTTGGTAACCGCCTCTGGGAACAATGTGAAATGCCTCGAACGAACTCTAGCTCGACTGTCAACGGTTTATCCTCTTCAACAACTTTTTCAATGAGAAATCCTGGAGATATTACACATTGGATAACATATCAGAAGAAGATAACTGGAACAACATGACACACTATTGAAACAACTAGCTTCACTAGTTCGCTGAAGCACTATGCTCCCAAAAAGAAGAAGAAGTAAGGTTGCATGGGTCTCGGGAATCCATGGATTGAGAAACTGCGAGGAGATAGAGGATAAAGAAGGTCAGAATACTATTCAACTCATGATCTCTCTCTGGCTCCATTATCTAAAAGCCAATTCAACTGTCAGAATAATAACCCCCCAAATCGCCCAAACTCGGGCTCCTTTACCAGCCCCAAGTCCCCAACTACCATAAACCCATCTTCACTAACCTCGGCAGCAACGCCCAAAATGACCCTGAACCCTGAATCAGCCAAATCCTCCATCACCACAACTCCAATTTTTATGAGTATATGTTGAGAAATACAATGGGAGATTTGATTGATCCAATTCGGGATTTTAATTGGGAGTTTGATATATTCAGATGTAGGTTTTCATTGTATTGATGCAATCCTCAATTTCATATTCTAATGGGGTTGGACAGAATCTGGGAACAGATAGCAGGTTTCTAGGCTAGTTGGCGATAGTGGTGGTGATACGGCGGTGACTGTGGTGCTGCAGCGGTGGAGGTGGCTGTGTTCTTCATGTTCATATATTTTTGTTGGACTACTTTGCCCCTCAATGACGGTTAAGTCCTGTATTAGGGCCAGCAACAATGGGAGTACCAGAGAGAGAGAGTGCACCAAATCAGCCAAGAAAGGGCCTTTTTTAAGTCTACTTTGGGTGCTCTAACTGTGTATTTACTTCTAAGTTTATTTTGAAGTACTTGTAACTGAACCTTACTGTGACCTAATGACAAGCTATAGTTTCCGAGACACTACAAATAAGTAAAGGGGTTAAGAATTAGTACAAGGTAAATGAATAAGCTTCCTTTAACTAAAAATTTGAGAATTGCAGGGATATAACAACTAAAAGAAAGAAAGCTTTTGAGATGCATAGCAACGCAATTGTGGCAGGTAAAAACAATTTGCACTTCACTAAGTTGATGATGACCATAGATTAAATCATAAGCATGTGAGGGACTCACTTCATCACTGAACTCTTTGGAGCAGTTTCTCGGCCATAATCTTTTGTTGCACTGCACTTAAAGACTCTGAATTCATAATTGCATTTGATACAAGGACAACAGTAGATGGAGCAGCAGCATTTACCTAAAATGATAAATAAACAAAAAAAGGTTAGCAGCTTAAAATGAACCACAACATCAAAGTATCAAGAGTAAACATGTCTTCACTTTAGGAACTTAGTCTATCTACACGGGCCGGGTAAAAGACACTTTCACCCCCCCCCCCCAGGTTTGACATAAAGACACTTCTACCCTTCCAGTTTGGAGCTTACACTTTCACCCTTTCAGTGCAGGATACTGGATACCTACTCTCCCGAATTGTGACACCATTAGCCTGGGGGTGGCGGTCTGTCACAGATAGTAGTTTTGGGGACAAATTTGCTCTCTTTATAAAATGAAAGGACGCAATCAAGGGGTGCAAGTGTCCTGAAGTGTCTTTGCGTCAAACCTGAGGGAGGGAGTGTTTTTTTACTACCTAAAAAATGTGTCTTTTTACCCAGATAGGCGTCATAAAAGCGCACGCACACGCACGCACGCACACACGCGCGCGCGCGCGCGCAAGAAAATATGTCAGGAAAAGGAGCTGACATGAAAACATCAAAAAGAAAAAAGAGTATACCCAAACACGGCCATTTAAACCAACTGCAATTTCAAACGATAGCTTCTTTCCAAGAACATCAAGAACGGGACATGCAGGAGAACTGAGCAACCTGGAAAGTAAAAAACCAAGCATATGAGTATAGTGAAAAAACTACAGGTTAAACTCTACATAAATATGCTCTACTAAGACAGTTCAGCTTTCCACTAGAAACCTGTAAATTTGGCATTTAGCATTCGACAGGATTAAGCGAGATTGGACTGGAAGAAACAAGTGCAGTGATTAAAAAGTGAATATAATAGTATAAGCTCCTAACCTGTCTCATGTACCATATTCCTAGGACGAACCGAACAATTTATATAGAGGGGGATGGATTAAGTGGGATAACCATTGCCCTCGGTTTGATCCAATCAACAAATAGAACATTAGACTTTTTGTTCTATTAGTACATTTTAAATCCAGCAGTGCACCAAGCATGATACCAATCTAGTCAAACCACGTAACTCTACAAGCAAAATAAGCTATGTAAAACATATTAAAGAGGAAACCGTACATTCTGGCAAGCCCAGTTGATGATTCGAACGTATAACCATCTTTAAGGGGGCCATATTCAGCTGCTTTTCCACTGGCTGCAAGACAATAAAAAATGTCGAAAAAGAGGGGTTCAAAATCAAATGCAAGTCCGAAACAGACACTGTTTATAACACAGCAAAAAGAACGCAACTTTATTGAGAGATAAAATAATGGAACCAGATAAGAAGTTTGAAAGACCAACCATCGGTACACGAAAGCTCAGGATTCATGCTTATGTTTGCTTTCACAACCCGGACATAGAGCAAAGTACCAACCTGTAAGTAAAAAACGTCAGAGATAATTCTCAAGAAAAGTCACAAAAAGTACAAAGGGAAGTTTTCTTGGAAGTACAGAATTGGCGATTAATATTTCATGAGAAAACAGTAATAAGTACGATAGGGAACACAATAGCACAAACATGAGAAGTAGCATAAGATAGATCTAGAAGCGTCTATGAAAAAGAGAATCAGAAGAAATGCCATTTTGAGTAGTGATAGGAAAAAATCAAGTGTTCGTCATAACTAATTTGGATGTTTTTTAAATTAAACAGCCCCTGAAGTGGGACTATAAGTTTTGCCAACTAAAGCCCAAAGACAAGTGGCATGAGCAATGAAACAAAAAATCTGAAACAACATAAGGAGCTACCCAAGCACATAACTAGTTGAAGAAAAGCTGGAGACAAACTTCTTTCTAGGACTTCTATAAAATGCTGTTTACTGTTTACGACAAACCTCATGTCCTCGCAAACAGGAGCCAGATTATCAAGTAGTGGTATAAATGTATAACACTAGTATAAGAAAACCAACAGCCTATAATAGTGTGCCCCTTCACTACTTAAAGATAAGAGGATCGAATGAGACTGCATTTCAAACCCCATCGTAACTTTAGTTCATCCTTTCAAAGAGTTACATCTCAGAAGAGGCTGTTTTTCGGGCACGCGAGGATATGGAAGAAAAACTTCAACATTGTGAACTGATAGCGACAAGCTTATCAACACAATACCTGCAAATGCATTTCATAATCCAGTCTTTTGAAAGAAAAGAGAGTAAATGGCATTTTAGTGATAGGATAGGTGTGCTCAACTGAGAGATGCATTTTCAAACATATCCAGAGGTTATCCTTGTGTGGCTAATCCCTCACGAATTCACCATAGAGAAAGAAGGTTATTACATGATAACCAGCAGATAGTCAAATCCACAAAGCATAGAACAGGATTTCTGATCCAGATCAATTGTAGCACGCAACACAGGTTAGATCTCTGTACCTCGGCGAATACATGTTAAATAACACATAAAATAGCATAACGTAAAAGTGTACCTCAAACTTTGGTATGTTTCGCCGCGTCCCTCCTTCAAATGCGAGCACAGGAAGATGCGCCAATGCAGGCCCTTTAATGTCCACAAAAAAGTTCTGAAACAAGAATAAGAAGTCTTGTTAAATTTTTTGTTTTGATCAGTGAAGTTATATAAGCATGTTAACGAAAGAGGATTAAGTGACGAGAATATGAAATAAGGCCTTATGATAACATTTTATTCTGGGTGCACCCTTTTCACTTGGATTAGCGTAAGATTGTTTTTTCTTATCATTTTTTCCCAAGGTGGAACGAAAACACCAATCTCCACCAGGTAGAATAACTGTCACTCAGATTGTTCTAGTGTGAGTTGGAAGTGCTAAATGCTGTATTAATGCAATTTGGTACCAGGTGCAGGCTTTTTCGTATCAGTTTGAAGAAGCAAGTACAATTCAGATTGCAGACCATCACAGATTCACATGCACCATTCTCCGTATTTTCCCATGTTAAAATTCTGACACCAGTATCTTCCTCTTTCAAAACTTCCAAGAGGACCAATAGAAGAAGGTAGTTGCCAAATTCACTATTTCAATAACATTGTATTCACTGTCCATCTGGTTTCGCTGTGTATACACTCAATATGATCAGTAAAGGCACTTGAATATAATAAGGTGCAGGTTTCATAGTACTGTGGCATCATAAATAAGAATCCTACGGATTATATGTGGACTCAAGAAAAGAATGGGTAGACAGTCATTTTTCAGAAAGAAGTATATTCCAAGCCTTAACCTGCAAGATTACAACGATCACTAACATTCATACCCTCGATTGAATAGTGACTTGAGATAAACATGAGAAGGTGTGTCAGTTTTATTCGACAAGCAATCATCCCTGTCATATGTGTTCAACATCATTGACTTCCCACTCTGTCTAATTATTAGTTCACGCGCCAGAGAATACTAATTTTGATGACCGGGTCATCCTTACAAAAATAATGTGAAGAGCTCTAAAATTTCATTTGAAAAATCCCTTTTCTGACATCACTGTATTCCTAAATGTCAAGAGTTTTAGATCTTCAAATCCTGCCTACGTTACTTCTATCCCCTAGTACACGTATTCATGAAACTAGCCAACAGCAGATAAAATATCTCCAGTATGACTTCACAGACCTGACCTATTATTTCTGGTCTCTCTAGTGACAAATATTTTTGGGTATGATTCATCAAACTGGTAGTGTTTACCAAATATTCCTCGATTAATCCACAGTTGCAACTACAAAAAGCAGAGTTACATCATTAAAATATCAAATAGTTCAGTGCACTCTTTTATAGTGTTATCTTACCTCTCCAAGTCCCAACATGGCTACATAAGCTTTTCAAAACTATCATGTTCAAGAAACAGAAAGAGCATACACGACTAAAAATTGGAACCATTGATGGTTGGCTGACATTAGACCAGAAATAAAAAAAAATGGTAATTAGTGGAGCTTTTGCTACAGAGGGGCAGTAGACTCAGTTGCGCGGCCACAACAGATAAAACTGGTATTCAAAGTTTGAAACATGTGTATCGTACATCTGTCTGTGTTTCCAGCAATAACGAGTGACAAAAAAATGGTTCTCTTGAACAAATATTGAACAAATAGGAATACAAAACTGAAATCAGTAAAACAAATAACGCTGAACTGTGTACATGATTGGATTGCTTACATCTGCTCTGCAGTCAACCACAATTCCAAGCACATTATCCCCAGCACAAGGTACATACTGCAGAAATAGTATTGAACCCAAGTTAAATGTGTTAAGAGCTACAAAAATGCAGGCCATCTATACAAGAACTCAAGAAGTCATCATCATTTCGTTTAAAAAATAAGATAACGATTTAAGCACTATGAATGGCAGAACATATTGCTTCTAGTGCCAAAGGAACCTGGGAATTTCAACCATCCTGCTATCATTAAAGCCTTTTAACAAATTCCAATACTACGGGATTAGAAAATATAATTGAACTACGTCTGTGAGATTCATATCTGTAAATCAACAATGCTAAACATAATCTTTCCAAAATCAGGTTAGGTGTGTCACTGACTCCCTGCACAGTACACACCAAAAGATGAGAGATAAGTTTCAGAGTTTTCCATGTTTAGGCGGGACAGCAACGCCATCTGTCATGCTGCTAGATGGACTCGGAGAGAAGAGATTGGGGCATGCCATAAGAAGATGACCTGAATGCACCGAAATAGTTTCTGACGTCGAAAAATTTCAGCATAATATGCTTCATCATCTTCTATTTTATACCGAAGTTGCTGAAGGACAGGCGTCACACAACCATGTCCTTTATAAATGGTTATTTGCTTGTGTTGCCGCAACCTAAGGCTCAAACCTCAGAAAAGAAAAAAATATAATATATGTACCTTCCTCTAAGCTTCCCAAAAAAAAGTTTTGGAGCCCGAAAAAAAGTCACAAAGAAAGATGTGTCCTCTCAAATTGGGTCATTACAGGCTCAAATTACAGCATAATCTCAACCACAAGGAAGCGACTTGAGCACGGATTTTTTTTTTCAATATACCACATTTTTTAATAACCTGCTTTAACACTTTCTCTGCCTCAACAAGTGTCATGGACATAGGAACAATCCTGAATACAGAGAGGAATTCATAGTACTGTCACTTATCAACAATTTTCTAGTTACTTTCATCTCCTACCAATGATACAGGAACATTTCAAGCCAGTGACACATATAATTGCTTTTCATTGAGGAGACTGGTTCATGTAGTACGACATTCTAGAAAGGAATATGGAGGTGAAGATTTGGAACTTGGAAGACTACTAATAAGTTAATTTAATGAAATCCTGCTATCAGAAATTTCCTATTACAGAAGAGGGATCTTATTACAAGACTCGTTGAAGACATGTCCGTTTGTATGCTTCGCTAAGTCAGAATTCACATTCTTATTGTGACTAAAGGAATTTTTTACACTTAACATGAAGTCTTATTGTGACTACTGACTCCATCAGTACACACAGTTTCAACATTTGCGTCATACAGCCTACAATTTAACAGCATAACTCACCCTTTTCTGAGAGCTCTCAACCCAGTATTTGTTTGGCTTCACAAATCTAAGTGTCCCAGCCTTTATGACCGTAATAGCATCACAGTCCTGAAAAGTTTAGCAAAGAAGGCATTTTAATAAGCAATAGTTAGTCTAATAAAGCAGAATGGAACTGACATGGAGGAAATAATACACGTGTGTAAAATTCAGCCCATTAACGCCACAGTTATCATGAACATATGATATAAGCAACACATATGTGTCTGCTGGACTTTCCACAGTAAGCATGGCTGTGCTGAAGAAGCCAAATATCATGTCCATAAAGCATTGAATCTCAATGTTGAGAATAATACACGATTCCTCGAAAGGTAAGCTTTCTCGTCTCTTGGTGCTCTTGTTAATAGCAAATTTTTAATGCTCTAGTGTCGTTCAATTGTTTAAGCCTCTAAATTTACTTGGATTGGAGTCATTTGGAAGTTAACCATTTTTCCAAGTGCCCATTCATAAAATTTTAAAAATAACTTTTCCAGGAGATATTGAATTTGGATGGTATATCTGCTAACAAGTACCCATCTAAATTTTACCGAGCCTTCTGGGAGGGACTGTTTTCTGCTCCAAGACTTTCGAAAACGCTACTACTTTTCACGACCATTGTGGAAAAACTGGGGATGGAAAGGGTTTTTTATCGAAAAAGGGAATCCAGAAATTGCCGGGTATTGTCAAATTGGTAGACATTGTGAAAGGTCTCGGATCTTCAATAATCCCATAGTCCCCACAACTTGGATAGCACGACAATATGAATCCAATAGCAGGAGTAAAATGGTTAGTACGAATGGCACTCTTAATTCTGCATTTGCAGCAGGGCTATCGTGTCTTCTTCACCTAGCAGTTTTATGTACACATATTTGGGAACGAATGCTCTGTTCATGGATGCATAGAGCTATCAAGTTGAGAACACACAATAGCCCGTATCGCAGTTGCAAACGCACAATTTACATCTTAGACCATTACAAGCAACTCAAGCAACCAAATTCAGCTCTCAAAAAGCACAAAAACTGAATCCATTAGGCAAAAGGCAGATTCTTAACTAAAAGAGAGACATTTCTAATACTTTTTACTTCAAATTGAAGCTCTAAGCTAATTCTCATAACCCTAAAAGCATAACGAAGAATAAGTAAAAGAACAAAAGAAACCCTAAAAGCAGAGTACCTGACGGAGACCACCTCCGAGCTTGATGGTGTGATTGGCCATGTGGGTCAAGTCCAAAACCACATCCCCTGGTACCTAATTCACAGTACACTTACTCGTCAAAATTGCGAACCCAGAAAAATTGTTATCGAAAACAAAAAAAAATTGATGGTTTATTTCTACTCACTACTGGTTTGTCGACGAAACTTGACGGAGAACTCGAAGACTTAGATTCCATCTTCGCCAGTTCGGTGGGGGATGAAAACGCCGGTGACGGGGCTCCGGTAAGCTAACGGTGGGAGAGGTGGGAGAGACGGCGACTGAGCTACTAATGTGCTTCTTCGACGTGATGAGCGGAAAAAGTTTGGTATAAATACAATTCCATCAGTCAGATTTGAGAAATTACAAAAATCCCCTATTTCCGTTAATAAACTAACACCGTTAATATGGAAAACCAAAAAACCGTTATACCCTCCAGTAAAAATCAATGTCAGCTTGGTAGCTGATTGTGAGAAAGTTGTAACTATGAGGCATATATGTATTTATTACAAAGATATTAGTGTTACAAATTATAGTATGAAGATTTCTAGAGCGTTTTGAAAACTTGGGATGACAACTGCCACCCCTTGCCCTAATGCACATTCGACACTAGATACCGGTGTCTCCCCTGTTCTGAGGGAGTCTTCGATTCTGGTGGATGGAGTTTGGAAGATATCAGCTTGCTCTGGGAACTCAAGCAATGTTAATCCAATGCAAGACAAAAGTTATCATGTGCTCACTCTCTTGCCCTCAAAATTTATATCAAACATACATCTACCGTAGTCTTACTCTTGCATGGACATGTAAGAATAGCATTCACATATGAGCCAGTGTTCCAATTGTATTATTGGAACATTTAGAGGCGATGTTTGAGAGGCGCATTATCTTATAGCTAGCTACCCTATAATAAGAACTTTTTTTGGCTCTGTTGATATAAGCAATGCTAATATTTATACATTGTTGCAGTGTTGGCTATCTTGCATCATGTTTCCTGATTGCTTCTTATCCACCCGTGCTATACACGCCTAATTGAAAGACATCGAAAACAATCGGCGGTCGGCATAGTCATACGGGACTGAAGAGGCCTCTTTCTTGCCGCAAAAACCATGCAAATCTCACTAAGTGGATCAACATTGGAAGCAGCGACAGAATCAACACCACCACCACCAACCCAATCCGCCTCAAGGTACAGGAAATGTCTCAAGGTATGAATCCCAATCCGCCTCCGCAGTATGCGCCGCGGATGCACCCCCCACCCCACCCCCCCCCCCCCCCCCCAATAAGCCCAATGCCCCAATATAAAACCATCTTTCACTCAAAAAAAATACAAGTCTTTAAATACAAGTCTTTAAATACTCTTCCAACTCAACAGATAATGGCTTAATTTTTTTTTTTTTTTTGAAATATTTCACTCAAACAAAATTTCAACAGGATTTATATGACCTATATATTTAACCAAAAAGTAGTTAAATTTTTCAATCAATGTTCAAGAAAGTGTTCGCTAAAATGAAGTGGTCGGCATATATGACTACTACTATTTCAAACATGTAACATGTGCAGTCAATAATATGTAATCACTTTCACTCTTACAAGAAGTTTCTTGTTAGAAGGGGAGATAGTAACTTTAAAGATTACATGATTTGCATACGTAATCGAACCATTACGATTTCCGACCACGTTCTATATACATGCCCATGCCGCACCACGAAATCCAAGAACTTGATGGTAATTTTATACAAAAACCATCAGCTAAAAAAAACTTTGATTCAATTTCTTTTTTTTTTTTTTTTGAGAATCGATACACTATAACTTAAGCACTTAAGTGAGAGTAACTTAAGTGATAGTAAAATCCTTGTGAAATCCACCACCAGTCCGCCTCTACAAACTTTAATTGAGATGAAGCATAGTGACAACCAAGTTTGTGAAATCTTGTGGGGAGTTTCATAAACATTTGCAACACATTAAAACTAAAACTATGTAAACATGGTTAGTTACCACTATGAAGTGTCCAAAAAAGCTCTTGTGAGGATGTTAAAGAACTAATATGCCACTTACTTTATTAGGGGAAATAGAAAAGAAATATATTTGATCAACCATGTTTAAAAAGAAATTCTTAAAAGAATAAAACTTGGAAAAGAAAATGTGTAAACAAAATGGAAAAGAGAAACTATTGAAAAACAATTAAATCTTAAATTCTAATGGGAGAAGGGGAAAGAAAATATTTTGAAAGCCTGTGGAAAATTTAAAAAAAAAAAATGTATAAACAAAACATAAAATACAAATTATTGAAAAACTATTAAATTATAATGGGAGAAGGTAAACAAAATATTTTGTAAACCTGTGGGAAAAAATGTATAAAATATGACAGCTGTGGGATTTGAACCCACGCCCTTTCGGACCAGAACCTAAATCTGGCGCCTTAGACCACTCGGCCAAACTGTCTTGGATGTTAAACTGTTGCACCAAATTTTTATTTTAAAAATACTTTTTCTTATGTGTTGACCGCTATATTTTAACTGTTAACCTAGTGGAGGGTTAGGTAATATGCGGTCCTCTTTGAAGTCCTCTGTTAAAACATTCATACAACTCCAGACATCACACTTGCCAATTCGAACTTGGCAGGTATCCTAATAAAAAGAGAGCATAATATAGCCGGTTCATTGCCTCGGATTTGAGCTATCTCTTTCCCAGGATTAGGGTATTATGTTAGAATTATTACCCTTGTATAAAAAAAGGCTTGCCAATTCGTCCTCTCATTTACAAGCATTCGACACAATCTTCACGTAATTAACTTCTTTGTTAATTTGCTCAAAGAAAATCTTTGTTAAACTGCAAAAAGACCACTCCTCTGTCATCAAGCATGTGGGCACAAAATTAAAAAGACTTTGATGCTAGAATGGACCCTTGCAATTACTACTACTACTTTTGTTTCTTTCATTGTTCCAATTTTCTGATGCCATTCTATTCCCAATAGTAGTAGGTCTCTTCTGCATTCAATTATTTTAGGTTCATTGGTTCCGAATGAGGCGGCTCACAAAATAAGACTACTATAACATTAAGAAACAATAAATATGTTATTTTGCAGCAACTTGGTTCACTGTCACCTTCTGGAGAAAATTTACTGGGGAAGGCACGTTGTGATTTCGTTTTCAACCAAGAGTTTGAAAAAATCTTTTCAAACTGATAGGTAACTTACGAAAGAAAACTCTCAAACAACTAACACAAGAAGTGAATTATCTAACACGAAGGCTAAGAAGGTTTCGGTTGTGCCTTAATGATCTGTCCCAAAAGTTAAGTTTTTGTCAAAGATAATAACTTTTAAATATTTGATGATGTTAATCCCTTAACCTACAATTTATCAAATTAATTAATTGTGCATGATTGAAACAAATAAAGACAAAAATTACACATAGATTGAAGAAGAATCAATGGGGAAGCTCATGGTTTCTGAGAAGATAATTCCATAAATCAAATGGATGGCATGGACCAATTGAAGAAGTTTGCATGTGGTATGAAGTGTTTCAGACTTGTTGTACACACATCTTTGATAGTAAGTTGCATTTATTTATGTAAGAGAAAGGTCTGTTTCAGCTGAAGATGCTTTCAAAAGATTACAATAACATAAGAAAACAAATTCTTTATTTTTTTCCCAGTGTACCACAGACACATGTGACACAGTTTACTTCTTCTTCAATGTTAGTTGCTTCTACTAGCAAGATACCACCAGATGATGCCCACACTAGTAGACATAAGTCACCTACATAAATTTTCAGTATTTTAAGCCAATCTCTTGGTCATTCTTGTTTACACCACCTCTTCCACAAGTGGTGGTGGTTGGTTTGGAAGAAAATCTAGGGTTTAGGGGGATGACTCTTACCCTAGGTATAGCCTAAATCTGCTTATCTGGGACTGGGACCAAGAAAGATTGGTCTGTGGTTTGGTGTATAAAAAGAAAATGAGAATTTGAGCATTTGGAGATGATCCCCTTTCTGGGTATTGCCTAAAATCTGATCATGGTCTTGAAAGTTTCCATCTTTCATGGTTCTTGGTCTTGTTGGGGACAGTGATACTTCATCTGGGTATTGCCCAAATTTGATCATGGTCAAGGAAGACTTCATCTTTCATGGTTCTTGCTCTTGTTGAGGACAGTGATACACTGATACTGAGATACTTCAACTGGGTATTGCCCAAATTTGATCATGGTCAAGAAGGGTTTCACCTTTCATGGTTCTTGGTCTTGTTGGGCATGAAACAAAATCTAGGCTTTTCTTCAGGTGACTTTGCTACATCTGGGTGTTTTCTGAACTGATGATTGTTGCTATGGAGATTGTGGTCTGCATAATCTTGTTGTTTGTGGGGATTGCGGGTTTGGTGGCAATTCATGTATGTATAGTTGGAAGAGCTTTTAGGAGAGATGATAATGAAGCTGGTGGTAACTCTATGGCTGACCCGAGAGGAGGTAACAGAAGAAGAAGAAGACCAAGTATGTCCCAAGATGAGATAATGGGGCTACCTTGCTTTGACTACAGGGTGGAACATACAGAGAAGAGTAGTAGTCTGGAATGTGCTGTTTGTTTGGAGAATTTCATTTTGGGTGAAATCTGCAGGTTGTTGCCTAATTGCAAGCATAGTTTCCATGCTCATTGCATTGATTTGTGGCTGTTGAAGACGGCTGTTTGTCCGATATGTAGAAGAGATGCTAATAAGATTGGTGAACAGAGTAGCAGCAACTCGAGTGAAATCGAACTTGGAATTGTGTAATGCCAAAGGGGGGAAATATTCAGAAAACCGACATAGAGTGCCCGGATGCAAACATGTAGGAAACCTTCCCTTTTTGTTTCTTTGCATATTGTACCTCTGAGCACTGATAGATTCTAGCAAGATTCAACTGCTTTCTCTATTACTCTGTTGTAATCTTGGAAATTTCTGTAAAGTACTGATATCCATCTTCGTATCACTGTGTTAGGATTTATATGCTTTAACTCTGGATATTACATATTTCGACTATAAAACCTATGACAAGATTATTGGTTTTCTTCCTCTTCATCTCAATATACTTAGAGCAAAAGGTGGAGACCGCCACCATAGCTGCCCCTCTGGCACCACCACAAGCCACTAAATCGGGTACACAGTTGGCCTCTTAGTGGGGAAAGAATGCCAGTGCATTATGTCATGTGCATAGTGCCACAAGAAGTCCACTGCCAAGGGTGGAACTCCCATACTGCGGCTGCCATGACTTCAACCTTGCACCTTGGAGCAAATCTGCCCCGCCGAGTACCACTCAATATACTTCAAATCATCTTGGTTATGGCCTCCCGCATCCGCATCCATTTGGAGGCTGATTTACTCGCGCCTGTAAAGTTTAACAATTCAACACAACCACACATCACGGAAGGATCCAACACTGGAGAACAAGCTTAGTACTACGTAACAAATCGCAATGATTCTTCAATTGGTGGATGTCATAGATCACAGAACGAAAGCAGAGTATGCATCACTACAAGTCACCATGCAAATAAGATACCACTTCAAGCTCCTGAGTTTCTAGGCCTCAGCAATTAAGACTGCTAAAAACACCAATTCATACAACTGAAGTTTCGGGTAGACAGGGTCTAAAGACCAGCATTACAAAAGATAACTAAACGCAACTACTATTGCCAAAGACAGGTTCACTTCTTCTCTGTGGTGGTGGAGGTGTTGTTCTCGAGCTCTCTTCTCAGCTGGAGAGAGAAATCGTCGTTGACATCATCGTCATCCCAGTCATCTTCCCATTGCTGTGTAATCTCTTTCGCTTCTTCCTTGCCGTCCCATTCTGCCATTGTTGTTGTTACATTAGCAACCGATATATGTATATCATAAAAGCACAAGCAGATCAGATAATACTACAATCTCGATTATTCTGAGTAGGCAGACCCAGGAGAAGGATAATGTATACGATTTTGTTTTGCAATAAGAAAAGATGAGTAATAACAAAACAAGTGCAAGCAAACCACTACGGCAATCGCCAAAAATTCAAACTGAATATAACAGACATGCAATCAAATAGTACACATGCGTAAGGAAGCCAAATCCTATAGCCAGAAGCCCAGAACCTTGTACTGATATATGACTAGATCCCAGATAGAAACTTACCAGAACGGTTTATTAGTGCAACACAAGAGAATAAAAAATCATGAATGTAATCCTATCATTTGGTGCAACGATTTATGCAGTTCGACCATATAGTAGAAATCGCTTCACCTCCAGATATCCACATTTAGTGGAGTGTGCAGTGCTTTCAAACTGCTATCCATTACAGCTCCGATGAAGAACTTCATCAAAAGCTGGAAAAAAATATGACATTGAATGCTAAAAAGCCCACTCATGTCCTTATTCAATGCACTAATGCAGCTTTTCCTTCGATGGATAAAAGTAGGGACGGCAATTTGGGATCGAATTCAGGTCCCCACACTCCCAGACACAAATAGGTACCAAGCTACCAAAAGACTATGAAGAAACCGGGTATGGGAGTGGCACAACAATGGGACCCAAATATAGACGGGTATGATGTAGAACCAACTCCAACCCATTTCCGGAACTCTCACTTGCCATTCTCTTTCAGGATTTCCTTCTGTTTCATCCAAGTTCTGCAAACCCAACCAAATCAAACTACTGCTCCATAGTATCAAATTATTGCAGCAAGCAATTTAAATATCAAAGGAGTTGATTCACATATCTATGAGACTGTCTGAGATTTGTAAATGATGCAAGATTACAACATGTCGCAATCTAATTACCAATCTATCAATCAATGGTCAAAGGTGCCATTCAGGGTTGATTCGGTGTGTAAGGGCAGGTTCAGGTCTACCCATTCAGGTATATGGGGGGTTTGTTAATGCTTGCTATGTCCCAAACCTGCCTGATTACCATCCCTAGATAGAAGGTTGCAGAAAGGACCGCAAATATTAACTTCTATGGGAAGCCCGAAAAGATCAGTTTCATCCATTAGCAAGGCATTGGCGAAACCAATGACTAGTTTCAGATGCAAGTGGAGGAAACACGAGAGCGATTTCTCAACATATAACCCAACAGACACATCAATACCTTCTTTTATTTCATTGTCTTCTCTTTTATCATTCCAACTGAGCTAGCACCTAGCTCTCTCCTTTTCCATTCCCTCGCCACCAGCAAACAACTTCTAGTACTTATTTAGGCCAGTCGGACTATCTCCATTACATATAGTCTTCTCAAACCTACCCTCCTCAATGTCTATCTTTGTCATCTGATAAGAATGTTCCTATAATTCTTTTACTTTAGTTTGAAAGAAATATGTCACTATTCTTGTCTGAGATCGCAAAAGGTACCATGTCCATTTCTCAACCAGAGTTTATGAAATGTTTAGACGGCCATTTTTGGAGCTATATCATTATATTTCGCTTCAAATGTCAGAGAAAGCATACATTACGCATGGATTGAACAACTTTAAAACAACGGCCATCAATACCTTCTCATGCACTTGTAGTCCAAATTTTTAATAGAGTAACGGAAATTTTAAAAGGAGAATATACCCCAAATTCCTAATAAAGTAGCGGAATTTTAAAAGATAATAATCGGTTATGCATGGGAAACACGATTTCAGCGGGAAAAAAAGGAACTTGAACAATGTACAGAAACATACACCAATGCCATAACATGTCCAAAACTAAGTTCAGCAGACAACAAAACTCAATTCCAAATCCGGGCCACAAATTTTATATGAGAACTCCCTAGCTTTTAGGCTCATACAGTGTGATGTCCTGTACTCCTGTTAGACGATTTCAAGTATTCTTCCTGTTGGACGGTGCGAGTCGCTAATGGACAGGCTATTTAAAAAGAGGAGTAGTTCTTCTTGAAGTTCGTATTGAAGGATAAACACTTCAAATTACCTTTCATGTTACTGAACTTACAAAAAAGACTCATTCACTTAACTGAACTGTGTATCAAAGGAAGTTTACAGTCAAATCACCTAAGGACTAGGAAGCAAGGGTGCGGGTGCGACATTTTCAAATATTAGGCATGTGTGTGTGTGTCATTCACTTAACTGAACTGTGGAACAAAAAAAGTTTATCAAATAACCTAAAGACTAAGAAGCGAGGAGTGTGGGTGCGGGTGCGGGTGCATGTGCATGGGTGTGTCAAAGGAAGCGTACAGTCAAATAACCTAAAGAATAAGAAGCAAGGGTGCAGCTGCTGCAATTTTTAAAAAATTACGTGTGTGTGTGTTTGTGTGCGCGCGCGCGCGCGTCTGTTTGTATTATATGTAAGTTATATTTGCATGCAAAAATGAAAATAAATACGATAATGATCAAATTATATATAAACTGTACACATTAACCATTTCACGAAATAGATAATACACATCACATGTTCACAAGTCATAAAAAAAATGCACGTTCTTTTAGTTAATTTGTAGCTGTATTTTAGAAGACCTCTCATCTAAAATTTTCGAAATGACACGGCTACATTCACAAAGCACCCGGTGCGGGTGCATGACCTCACAGAAGCGCCTGTGCTTCGTCGCCTACAAAGCTGTCATGGGCTTACCGCTTACCCCCTATACCAAATAAGTTCTGCTGCCTATCCAAGCCAGGTCCCTCATCAGTTACACCCCTAAGTCAGATAAACACAACCAAATGTTTTGATTGTTTCCTCACACAAAACTTGTGATATCATCCCACTCATCCAATGCAAAACTTCGTTGCAACTCGAAATATGGATTTCTTTTAAGCCGGGAAAATATGGTTACAAAGCACCATGAAGAAACCTCATAGAAACTCAGTTCTCAGCATTTCCATAGAGAATTAAATCATCTTAGTTCAAGGGACCATTGCAGAGATTCGAGGCCTACCACACATGAAGTGGAGAAGCACATCCTAACTTGGAGTGCGCAACCATAAGATCATGTTATGCTAAAAGGATGTTTTTACAAGATGTATGGTTCTCCGCATTGTGCAATAAATAAGTAATACTCGAAGAACTAATTGCGATGGATATATAACAAAGGAAATCGTATATTCCCAACTTCATCATGTTTACTACACCCTCAAAGGCTCTTTGACCAGAGGAATAAGTTATCCTGCTCACCAATGAATCACATAGATATCATCAGACTCTGAAAATGAATAAAATTGTTGTGGTATGCATTATTTGAATTGCAGCTTGACCAGAAGTGCCAAAATTTAAGGTTTGTTGAGTTGGGTTCAGAAGTTATGCTGGGCCGACCAATTAATCGAACAGATAACTGCAGGCTACCAAATGTAGTGGAATCTTAACTTGAGCAAATTTATCTAATTTGCAACATTTGAAGTCTCATGTCAAGTCAGCCAACATAGGGTATCGTGGTTGTTTTTCTATATGTATTAATGCTAGAAATTCATATGAAAACATGTTTTTTTTATTCAGTAGAGGTATTCTCTTATTACTCTTAATATAAGAAATGCAGATTATTATCATGTTCGCAGTACGTCTGCATATTCTACAATCCAATTTATTCACTAAAACAGTCATTCGACCACCCAACACCTTGCCTTTCACACAGTTCCGTGTTGTTTATGTTTGCATGATTTCACTTATAGAAATATTCAAGTGGCATATCACAGCTTCACAGCCAACACAATGTATCAGGTTATTCTGTCAACCATAGCTGTCCCTCAAGTTTAATCCCACTTCAATGGTTCACATATGGAGATTTGGATGGGTTGTCATGTTACCACTGGGCACTGGCTATTCAATGGGCAAAAGATTAAAAATGTTCCACCACTAATTCATATCTTGATAAACAACTGTGATACCAATGTACTCCTAGGAAACACCAGATACGAGTTATCACCCTGCAACCATTCGTAAACTACTGGAGTACTCTCTAATCCCTAGAACCTTCACATCCTGATTTTGCTTCGATATCTCTAGCCTTACTGAAGTTTTCACATTTCACGCACAAGGTCTCAAGTAATTAGGTCTCTAGTAATTTGCTCTTGTCTGTACGGCATTCATCTGATTTCAAATTACTATATAATCCCTAGTGCCTTCACATTCTGATGTTGCTTTGATATCTCTAGCCTTATTGAACTTTTCACATTTCACGCTCAAGGTCTCAAGTAATTTTCTGTTGCCTCTATTGTATTCATCTGATCTCAAATCATATCAACAATGTGTACATTCCAACTCCAAAGAAAGATAACACTTGCTTAGATTTGTATTCATGCCCTTTAGGTCTCATCATGAAAAAATTAAACCAGTCACAATCACAATGACCTAGATTCAATCCCAGCCATAAACAACTAAAATTTCACTCCTCCGAAATCATCCTATAGAGTTAAATCCACTTCTTACCTGCGTTGATCTCGAACTCTTCGAACTCGTCATCGTCTTCGAACAGGTCAATCTTCGTTTCCTCAGCTGGCGCTTTTGGTTCACTCGCCATAGCAAATCTGCTCAAAAGATGAATCAAATCAAACGACTAAATAGATTCAAACAGAGCCGAACAAGAACCTCGCGGAATCGAACTGAGGAGGCTAAAACCCTAGCCTAATGCGCATCAAATTCAGTGAACGATGAAGATTTATATGGAATAAACACACGCAGAGAAGAAATCGATACAGCGAAGAAGAGTGTGAGCTTACTGTGGAGGTCTTGAGAGAGAGAGGCCGGTGATTGAATGAGATGGTCGTCGTTCCTTCGAGAGTTCTCTGTGGTTTTGACGAGCGTCGACGAAGAAGAGCCTTCTGGTTCTCATAAATATTGGGGGCGAAAGTTTTATTTAAGGGTAAAAGACAAAAACCACCCTTTGAGTATGGGGTATATACAAAAAAACCCCTCGTGTTCGGGGATATACAAAGACCACCCTTGTTAGTTAACGGTTACTAACGGCGACCAACGGAGGGGCAAAAAGACAAGTGTACCCTCACCATCAAGAAGAAATACACTGCTATAAAAACATTTCTTCTCCTCATCCCTCATTTCTAACCTAACAGCCCCTCATCTCTCCTCTTCCAAACCCAGATCCGCACCCTCCTGCTCCCTCTCCTTATCCGCACCCTCCTGCTCCCTCTCACCATCGGAATCCTAGCCTCAGCCCGCCACACTCACAGGCAAACACCCCATCTTCCTCCCAAACGCTACGACGACCACCACAACACCGCCCTAAAGTCCGATATGCTTCCGACGACCACAACACCGCCCTAAAGTCCAAGATCGAACTGATTCCAACGACCACAACACCGCCCACCGTCGTCACGCACGTCGCCAACCACCAACGCCTGCCAAAAGCCGATCTGCTTCGCCTCTCGTCGTGGGTGAGGAACGAGATGGTGTGTGGTTGAGGGAGACAAGGAGGAGGCTAGATTTTCAGATCCGGTGAGATGAGAGAGAGAGAGAGAGGCCGGATTTTGTCGGTGTTTGCCTGTGAGTGTGGCGGGCTGAGGCCGGATTTTTTCATGATTGGCGGAGGAAGACGCCGACAAGGACGCCGTTGCTCCGCCAAAGGCTTCGCTATCGGAGCCGGCCTTAAATGCGGCCTCGCAACCTTCGCCGTCCTCGCTCGCCTCCGACGCAGACGATTAAAACCCACCTCCATGTAAAAACAAAAAACACACTCTCCTTTCTCTCTAATTCACGTCTCAGATCTGATTAATTAATTGATTCATCTCCGTCCAATTACAGAAAGGTTGAAATGGCTTCAAGCGCCGCTGACGACATCGTTTTGGCAGTGAAAGAAACTCTCAGATACGGTCTATTCCTGGGGAGCTTTGCTGGGACATTTGTTTCAGTGGATGAGATCATAGCTACTTTGGGCGGACACCGAAGGCATGTTCATATTTGTTTCAAATTTGATTAACTCTACTCTAGCTGATTGGTAACTCATATTGGGTGGTTTTCTGGGTTAGTGATTGGTGTTTTTTTGTGGGGTGTTTACTTTCAGGACAGCGGGTTGGAGGGCTTTGTTGGCTGGTGCAATTGCAGGGCCTTCACTGCTTCTTACTGGGTTGTCGGCTCAGCAAGACGTGGGGTGCCGGCTCAATCGAGTCCGAGATCCAAGCCTGGATCGACTGCGACTACTCAATCGAACTACCCAGAGATACCTCTTTCTTCCTCCGTGACGAATTGTGTTTTTTTTTTTTTCTAATGATCGATTCTGTGCTGTTTGGGGCTCTCACCGCATCTCTGCCTGAGTTTGGGGCTCTGGGTTGTTCTGTGCTTTAGGGATTTTTAGATCTGTTGTGATTTGGTATACTGTTTCTTCTTCCTCCGCTTCTTCTCCTTATTTTTCTTTGCCTTTTGTATTCGGTAAGTTTTGTTGATTTTGTTGGTAACAATGGTCCAGAATCTTTTTGTCAAGAATTTGTTGTCCAGATGTGTGCTGCTCTTCAGTATTGTTGTTATTGTTGTTATTGTTGTCATTAGTTTGTTTTGTTGTTGTTGTATGACCGTGGTGGTGGTGGTGTTAAATTGGTGGTGGTGGTGGTTGCTGATGGTGAGGACGTAGTTTGTAGAAGCAGGTTTGGATGCTGCGGTGGTGGCGGCGGCGGCGGTGGTGGTGGTGAAGAACACCAAAAACACCAAGATCATGAACACATAAATACAAAAATACATATAGGGGCAAAATTGTCATAAAAAGACAGATTGCACCCCTATGTTAATTGATTGTAACAGAAGGGTGTTTTTCGTCTAACGTCCATCCACTGACAGGGGGGGTTTTTGTCTCCGCAGGGGTGGTCTTTGTATATCCCCGAACACGAGGGGTTTTTTTGTATATACCCCATACTCAAGGGGTGGTTTTTGTCTTTTACCCTTTATTTAATGTTGTTAGATGTTGTTTAACTAATACGGGAAATGCCCTAATGTTAGAGTAATTATTGCGTGCTCTAAGAGTAAATATGACGTGGTGCTCTAATCAATACAGCACAAGACACGTCAGGAACATGTAGGAAATTCACTTTCTTTTGTCTGCCACTTATTCTCTTTCTTCCTGACGTGTTCTGTGATGTATGGTTAGAGCAAAACCACATCATTTACTCTAAAGCATACAAAAATCTCTCCTAATGTTATTATTATTAGTATATTTATGGGCGTATGAATTCGATTTATTATAAATTTAGCACACCCTTATAGGGAATTTCGGTTTCACCCCTTAACAAACTCTTTTGTTTCCTTATTTGGTCATGACTCGTGAATGACATCTAACTATAGGCCTCGTTTGGGTAGCGGATAAGGGCGGGGGATATGATATCATATCCCCTCCCTTATCTTATCTTTTGTTTGGATAGCGGATAAGGAGGGGAATTCATACCCTCCCCTTATTCTTTCCCCATTTTTTTGCCTTGATTCTTATACCACCCCCTAGGTGGTATACACCGGATAAGGAGGTGAGGGGATAAGAGGGGGTTCCATTGGTGACCAAAATACCCTCAATTATTATTTTTAATACCCAATATGTCCCTCGTGTAATCATTATTGTTTGGATGTTTATTTAAATTGTGTTTAATTTGGAATGGTATGTATGTTTATTTGGAATTTTATGGATGTTTTATTTGAAATTTTGTTTTATTTGGAATTTTATGGATGTTTCATTTGGAATTGTATGAATGTTTATTTGAAATTGTGTTTAACATGTATTTTCAGTTTTATTCTTTTTTATGTTTCATTTTAACATTCTGAAACATAAAAATATTTTGAAAAAAAAAACATAAAGTGTAAATTTGGAGCAGGGTATGGAGTATGAGTGCAACTTTTTTTAAACAGGGGGTATACTGAAACATGGTAATTCTCTAATTTCAGTGAAGTATTTCGTAACGACAATTTCAACTCTCTAATTTCAATTTTTTATTTTCGCTTCTTATTTAAATGTCGGTGTCGGCAGCGAGGAAAAATATCAATTATATTAAGTTACTCCATTATATGACAATAATCATTTACGTAATTTTTCAAGCGAAAAGGAGCATTATCTGACAAGATATTGTTATTTACAAACTGACACGTTCCAACTGCAAGTGCACAGTTGTCAGTGTAGTAATAATTCGGTAAATCCGGGTTTGTCTGTAACGACCCAAAACCCAGGGTCTTATTTTAGGAGATAATAAACAGAACCGGCACGACGATCCAACCGGCACCACCTGCGGATCACCACCGCGGGTGCCAAAACAAAGACTCGTCTGCCAAACAGGTACCGTCTGAGCCACCAGCTCAGGTACCAAATAGAACATCGTATCTCAATAAACACTTATTCATTTATTTCATAAAAGACGATACAGCGGTACGTGATTCACGATTGAAAATAGTAATTTTATAAAAGAATGTGTTTACAAATAATCTGATACAATAAATCAAATAACAAGCTTTAATCTAATCTAATAAAGCTATCACTTCAATTCTACCGTTTGATCCGTCCGTCGTAACCTGCAAACACTGTTAGGGGGTGAGCTCGCGCCCAGTAGGTCGTTCAACGCAACAGTAGGGTGAAATGCAATAAACAATATAATTATAGCCGGTTACACGTAATATCACATATCACGTAATAATCACATAGCACCGAATAGCATGTGAATCGATAATAACAACAATATATGAATCGACATATATATATATAACACCAAGCATGCTCATAAACCGTAAGCGATAATAATATTGTAAAGTGCATAACCCCCTACCTCAACAATAGCACCTGATAACGACTTTGAGATAATATCAGCATCTCCAAGTATAGAATGATCCCGGTACATATCTCTCTCTCACTTATCGGTATTGGACTTGAATATGGAATGAGAGATAACTAATGCACTAGGCCCTATTTATAGAAGATTGCGACCAATCAGGTATCGATGTGTCATAGGCACACGTGGCATCCATGCATGGAAGGATTGGTTAGGACGTGACACATGTCAGACACATGTCGCACATACAGAGAGAGGGTGCCACACGATGACACACAGCATGGTTATGTGTCAGAAGCATCTGACTTGCAGTAGGACACGTGTCGCACATGTGACGAAAGCTGCCACGCGACGACACGCAGCAGGGGCATGTGTCAATCATCTATGACAGTGGCTAAGGCAGTGACACGTGTCACCCTACGTGTGATTCATATAGTTAACAGATATACAAGCTAACATACTACAAGTCATTATGTATTAATCATGATTAACTAAGCTAAGCAACACTTAAACGAATGATTAGTACTAATTATTCCCTAAATATTTTTATCATTAATCTAGCGATTAAAGAAGATATTAATAATTCTGGTGTATTTCTGGACGAGCTTAACTATCATAGTTTCACAATTATGAGTTCATCTGTCAGGATACTAAATAACATAAAATTTACTTAACTAATATAAGCTTCAGAAATACAACCACTACACTGCATACAATAGCAATTAAGCATGCTAACAGGTTATGTCAAAAACACATATTTACAGTAAATTTAAGTATTTCATGCTTTCCAAAACCAGGGATATTACATTGTCGAACCCAGAGGACTTCTTATAAATTAATTGATATTTCTTAACCCTATGTGGGCAAAGCGTAGTGGTTTGTTCTACTAACTCTACTGAAATTAAAAGACAAAGATCTCAATTAATCAGGTGAAAAGCTTCACGATTAACGAAGAATGATTTTTAAGTTACTTAACAAGTGGACAAGTTCAGGATATCTCTACGGGTTCACTAGAGAATTCACACCACTTATGATTTACGTTCATGCGACACAAATATTTTCTGCTTAGCCAAACGAGCACCTATGCTTTGAAGATTCCTCAACCAAAGCCTATATTCAAACTCTTGTACCTGATTCCTCTAGCCTACTCAAGTTCAAATAAGCATTATGTTGTTGTGGTCTACTCTTAGTTCTAGCTAACTAGCAAGATTCCTCAACCCTAGATACGGCTAGTGCAAGATTCAAGTTCAAGCAATAACTATTGATTCCTCTAATAATTATCACCTAGATCAATCTTATTGTGACGTCAAACAATATGAAAGATAGGATTACGCATATGAATCAAGCATAACTAAGCATAAACATCCAATTAAGCTAATAAGCATGAAGCATAATCCATAAATCACCCAAATATGGTGTTCAAAACCCTAGTTCCCTATGAGATATCCCGAATAGAGGGTTTAGCTACTAAAACACATGATCAAAGTACAAAGTTTCAATGATCATAAACAAAAACTAGAGAGGGGAAGAAAATAGACAATCAAACGATGGTCTCCAAGCTCCCAAGAATGCTCCTTGCTCTCCAATGGCGTAGAATAGATGAGTTCCAAGCCCTAGATCGTTCTCCTTGTTAAATCACGTCACTTCTTTCAAGTTTTTAAAAATTACACTTTTTACCCCTTTTCTAATCACGTCAGATCTACTAATGTGATATTGGGATCACAATTTGTGATCCTAGGATCACCTTACTTGGTTGTAGGATCACGTTGGTGGTCTTGTACTTGATCTTGTGATCATAGGATCACCTTTTGTCTTGTAGGATCACCTTGATCTTCCATGTGTGTTGCTTCTTTTCACCTCTTGAAAATTTGGCTAAGTCTTTTTCTCCTCTTAGCTTCTCCTCTTCTTCTATTCTCTCATGCATTCCTTGAGTTTCTTTCTTTCCGAAGTTCGCTTCCGCTCCAAAATCCGCACTCCACGCTTCCGGTTCCTGAAATTCACAACACGAACAAATACCGGAAGATCAAATGCGACAAATAAAGCATAAAACATGCATAAAACGCCCGGATTACACCATGAAGTCCAAATACTCAAGTATGCTCAAAACTATCAAAACTCGGCTTAAAACACACATAAATGCATCGGAAAGTACGCGAAACGACAAGTAATCACAATAGAATATAACTCCAATTATGGAGTTATCACAAACATTTCATACAATTCAGACATCAATTTACAATTCAAAAAGTTTTATACAAAATCACCGCAGTGAGGGTATTATAGTCATTTGGAACATATTCTGCTTCTTACCATGCACCACTCAAACATGGTAATTCATATCCTGCTTATCCTGCCTCATATCCTACAGCACTCAAACACAGTAAGGCAGCATATCATATCATGCCTTATCCGACAGCATACATATCCTACCTCGTATCCCAGCATAAGCCATATCCGCTGTATCTTATCCGCTACCCAAACGAGGCCATAGTGAAAATAAAGATAGGAAGGCTCATCAGTGGCCTTGTGGCATAATGGCTCCCATGAGTTGCCAACAGATTATCAGTTGTTGAGCAGACATGTATTGGATTAAAAAAAAAAAAAAAAAAAAAACTCCTCCTCCTATCATTATAGAAGATAGTTAAGTGATTATAAGTTTTTATGATGTTTTAGCCATTCTTCTTCTATCTTTTTTTTTTTTTTTTGAAATAGCCATTCTTCTTCTCTTACTTGTAAAATCTAGTTAAGTAATTATAAGTTTATATTATATCCAATGTGACTAAAAAATGTGCAGGAAGATTCTTTTGACTTTAAAACATCAATAATATCGTTGCACTTCTTTTATCACGACATTGACATACGATAAGTGTCATGCTAGTAAAATCATGTAATCATAATTGGTAATGCAACTGACGTGTTAGTAGTATGATTTAGCTTGTCAATAAATTTCTTATGAGTGTTGATTGCAAGCATTCTGAGTGCAATCATTTCACTATTTTGTTGTCAGTAATATCTACAATTCTTATCATAA
This sequence comes from Linanthus parryae, assembly GCA_023055425.1. Lineage (NCBI taxonomy): Eukaryota > Viridiplantae > Streptophyta > Magnoliopsida > Ericales > Polemoniaceae > Linanthus > Linanthus parryae. The sequence continues at coordinate 17,167,798 of JALGPY010000008.1, read as the reverse complement.
ATTGGGTCCCACACGGTCCAAAAATTAATAATATAAAACCTGATTTATCAGCAGTAATTAAAAACTAAATTCATCAAACACCTCCAAGATGAATCAAAATCATAAGTTATGTCATCACCTAGCTTCCAAATGTTACGTAGTGGATACTCTAAGAGCGCAATAGGACAAACTTCTCATCTTCCCCAAACGATGTAGGAACACGATATATAAACATGCAAGATATGGAATAACTTAAACATTCAGAGCCCGCTTTTAGTGACAAATATAGTTGGAATCTTAAAAATTATTTCTCTTATGAAGTCACATCACATCCGACATTCTCCAAACAATTATATGTTTTAAACAAGATTGTCTAAAGGAATTGTCATACACAAAGTTGTTAATGATATAAAAGAACACGTTAGACAATAGAATTAACTTTGTATACATCTGTAGGAATCACGTTCCATTACATACTTTAGCCGAGAAATGCATTTGTAATCGCACAAATCAACAAACGTAATATAAATTGCATGTAGTTTACCCCCAAACAAATAATTTATTCGTTTGCTATTTTATTTCTCAAAAAATTATTCCTCTAATTTTTTTTTTTTCTCAAATCAAAATATTCCTACCCTTTCGTGTTTCTTCTGTGTACAGTTTCCGTCAGCGTCTTCACACTGTACTTCACTTGGTTCACTTTACCAATTTTCCATTCCAGAAGATTTCAGTATCCCGACGAAATCCCCCCAAAATGCAATTCCGCCGTTTGTCTCTCGTCGTCTTCCTCGCCGTCGCCGTCGCCGTCGCCGTCGCCATCACCTCTCCTCTTCAGGTAATCTCCTCTTCTTCAAAACCCTAACTCTAAACCCTAACTAAACCCTCCCTCTCTCCATCACATCACAGGTCCAACCACAAGCACACTCCGGCAACAATCTCACCGCTCAACCCTCGTCCCCTTTCTCGATCGCACTCGACACTCTCCAGAACCAAATCGGGTAAGTAAACCACACCACACACATCTCCTTCACTCAATTTCTCATCAACCACACGGAATTCAATTATCTTTGCTTTCAATCTTCAGCTATCAATTCGAGAGCGTTGGCCTCCTCCGAAGAGCGATGACGCACGCGTCGTTCTCGGAGGAGAACAACAAGGCGCTGAGCATCTTAGGATTGAACGTCATTCAGACGGCGGTTTCTCTCCAGTTGCTGGGAAAAGACGTGGATATCTCGTCGAAAGATCTCAACCGTCGGATATCGGATGCTTGCAACGTGGAGGGGTCGTGTGCTGTTGATGGGATGCGGTTGGGGTTGCAGAAGGTGGTTAGGGTTTCGTTAAAGACTAATTCGACTACTCCGGCGGTGGTTTGTGGGGCTTTTCGGGCGATGTTTGGGGCGATTTCGGTGGATACGGGGAAGTCTGATGAGGCTGGGAATGTGTTCTGGAATGTTCATGGTGGGCATATTGGAAGGGCATTTGCAAGGTAAGTTTGTTGATATGAGAATGAAGTATGAAGTGGTATGAGCTATGTATATATGTACACTGCTCTGACATTGTTTAGGATTCGAATGATGTGATTTACTTATGTTGGTGAAGTGTGTTTTGAGGATCTTGCGAGGAATGCGAGTGTTTTGATGTGACTACACGGTTGCAGACTGCATTTTCTTGAATGTTGTTATTGTTCCGAGACCTCTGAGGTTGCTCAGGTGTTGAATTTCATCTTTTGATTTCGTTATATATTGCTATTGCTCTAGGGAATTGCATTAACGTTAGGATTGTTAGCGAGTCGTTTTTCTCTTCTTGAAGGCAATATATCAGATCATGTAGCTTTCAGGCGACCAATTCTCGTACGGTTCTATTTTTGATCAGTCAATCTTCATGTCAAGTACTCGAGTCTTATTTGGAAACCTAAGACTGGATTAGAGAGAAAATAGAAAGATTGCAATTCAGCGGTATTCTTTGGTTTAGGAAATTGGTTGATTTGGTGAAAGAGATAGTGAGAAGGGTAGGACCTCAAGTTTTTTATCATATGGAAAGAACAGAAGCGAGAATCAACAAGACGGTTTGTTTTCTTATTCGGAAACCAAATGTCTTGCATTGTCTTTCGCCTCCACCTTTCTCAGTTTCTTGCCTAAAGGGATGGACTGTTTATTGAATACTTGTCCCTTATCTTTCCTTTCTTTCCCAGATGAAGTGAAAGTCCCCTAATTAACCCTGTTTCCTCTAGGAAAGCAACTTCAAGAAGCTAGGTTTTCTCCTCAAATGGCCTTACAGACCTGCATCCTTATATTGCGACTTGGCCTTGGCGACAATTCCTTGAAAATTGTATTTTCACTTGAAATGAACTCCTCGTAATGGTTTTTCTTCTTTCGGGGGTTCAATGAAGTCTTCCGGACGTTCAGAGCTGGAGTTGGTTCTTATTAAATATTATCTAAAATCATATCATCTGAGCAGGATTTGGAAAGTCCTCATTATTTCATACACCTAATGATGCCTGTCGTGTGACTGTTAATGCAAAGCATGGCTATTGTTTTCCGTTTATATGGTAACTTAATTTTTCTTCTGGAACAATAATGTATAACGGGTTGCAGCTGATGCCTGCATGGTTTCTGTGGAAGCTGAAGTAATAGATTTAGCTTCGGCAGTCAATTCTGCTGGGGCATTGATCCATGTCTTTTATTTCATTTTGTCTATGTTGTATTTGTGAATACAACAAAATGACATATGTGGGAAATAGTAAAGTAAATCGATTCCTGTTGGTTTGGGGTTATGGTTGCATCAAAACAGTTCATGCTTTCTGATTCGTGACGTGGATTGTGGAATCATCTGTGGAGCTTAATAGATTGTCCTTGATTCATATGATATGATAGTGTGCCTTAGAACTGTCAAACGGGCCCGGGTCCGTTCCTCTTGGAGGACTGCCGAACGGTCCTAGAAGCAAGAATTCCGGGCTCAGCTCGGTCCACAAAGGCCGGACCCACTATAGCCGGGCTGGTTCAGAGCAGGCCATGGCAGGTGGGCTGTGTCGGGGCCTTTTCTTGCCAGTTTTCAGTCCTTTCTACGTGCCGGTCGGGCGGTTCGCAATTCCCGGATTTGGCCTGGACATGGGTAGGGAGGGCTAGGCCAGTTGAGGACCACTGTGGGTTCGGTCTGGGCCGGGCCGGTTTAGTGGTCCTCTGACCCACTTGACAGCTCTAGTGTGCCTTCTTCCTAGTTACTACTACTCTGCTGTACATTTTCCTTGCATGAATTCTGGACCGAGCAGCACATGGAGTGGTGTTGAGCCTGTCACTGGGATTTCCATCTTATGTTTCCATGAGATCCCCAACTGAGACCTTTACTATTGTAGGATGTCGTAGCATCAAATTACATGCTCTGAGATTATGATCTATGTATCAAACATTATCAAAACTAGAATCAGACACAAAACAACCGATATGTGCCTTAGTTATACTGGAGGATGCCGCCTGGTTCACATCAGAAAATAATGCACGAACTTTTTACTAGTAATATCATTACGTGTTACTTACTACTGCTTCCATTTCGTCAAGTTCTTCCTAGTGCTTTATTCACCAGGTCACTTTGACCAGATGATTTGATGAGCAAATCAATGCAAGAATTTTGCAATTTTATATGGAGTTGTAGAGTAAACTTTACTCTACAAAACCATGAAAAGATTACCATATTCGTATATATTTTTGCTAACTACTTAATCATCGGGTCAAAGTAACACTCAAAAGTTAAAGTAGGAAGAATATGGCAAAACAATGGAAGCAATAAGCTATTTCATTTTAGTGTCAACAAAACGTCTCCAAGCATGATATAGACGATCCTCAAAGACATTCGTGCTGCCAAGGAAATGTGGTGGTTAAAACAAGGCAAAATTGCACCACAGGTACCCACAGTTTACAAAATCTGTGAATTTAGTACCCAAACTTTAAAATGGTACAGTCACGGTCTGACACTTTTAAAATCGCTGCAAATAGATGCCCAAGTCTAACGTCTGTTAAATTTTCGGACGGAACTAAACACATGCCCATCACGTGACTCTTTTAATGGGGATATTTATGACTTTCACCCATTATCCAAGTAGTGGATTATTTACTCCTATCTGATCCGAATATTAAACCACACTGACCTGATTGGATTAACCCCTAAATACACCAAACCAGATAAGATGTTGATTGGGAGATATCCGAACTGGGTTTGGAGTGAATCATTGCTGCGTTTGAACTTTGAAGGTGACGTTGCTACGTTGGAAGGTGAAAAGATGTATGTCGTGCGAGGTCAAATGACGTTGATTTGCCGAATTCCGATAAGTACAGTGAACATCAGATTCGTTTCTTGTTGAGTTCTGGCCTCTGGATCTTTTTTGGGTTTCAGAAATCGAATAACTACTATATTGAGTTCTGGGTTTAGAAATCGAATACGACACAACTAGGTTTTGAATTTGGTTTTGGGTTCTTCTGGGTTTTCTGAAATGGGTGCTTATAGTTGACAATGAAATTGACATTGCCTCTCGTTAGTAGAAAATCATTTGAGTGACAAAAATTGGTGCTTGGTTACTGTAAAGGGATGCATTTGAGTCACAAGAAGAAGCCACATGCACAGGCAATCTGTTACAAACTTACAACCAGTTTCAGAATGCAAATCAGCTTACAAATGGAAAACAGAGAGAGATAGACAGAGAGATCCAAACCCGATAGAGAGAACACCCCAGAAATCTCCGACTTGGGTTTGTGTTGGACCACGACGTGGTGCGTTTTCAAGGGAGGCCACAATGGCATACACGATCCATGGCCAAAACAGATCTTTTGACTCCAGCGGTTCCAAATCTAACACTGGGGAGAAGAAAAGACGGGAGAAGATCCAACCGGGTCGGGTTAAAGAATACAGCAAGTTGGATCACGGGTATATATCCTCATTAAAAGAGCCACGTGATGGGCACGTGTGTAGTTCAAACAGACGTTAGACTTGGGTATCTATTTGTAACAATTTTGAAAGTGTGAGACCGTGACTGCACCATTTTAAAGTTTGGTACTAAATTCACGAATTTTGTAAACTATGGGTACCTATGGTGCGATTTTGCCTTAAAACAATTATGGACCAACATGCAAGACCATGTACCCAAATGCTTCGGTCGTAACATTGCCAATCCAACAATCAGACTGTCACGACCCATTTTCTCGGAGTCCAATAATATATTGTCGAAATTGAGGTTCGAGATCGGCCTCCGAGGCCTCTTACTTAATCAGGTGGTTAAGACTCCGAGGCCTCTTACTTAATCAGGTCGTGAGACGGTGTAATTTTCTTGAAATAAACTCTACTTCTCAAATTCAATTACTACGAAACGGTCTAAAACTTTTGAGGTCTATGTTAAATTTAAAAACACTTTGTATCAGATTTCAATAGATCAGAGTTCAATCCTAACCTCAACCAGTCAGAATCAGACAAGGCTTGGATAATAAACACTTTTTGTTAAACATCACTGGTCGAGGTCTTACTGTTCTAGATTGAGGAACATTTACTCAATTCACACAACAACAATGCTCCTTCTTGGCTGAAGTTATGAATGAATGATATATGTCGAAATCCAGATTCACTCATAGGAGTGTTCTGAGGGGTAAGTACTTTTTTTTTTTGATGAAGATGAGGGGTAAGTACTGCCAGTCCGAGGATTCCTTATCTACCGCAATCCTCCTTCTTCAGCATTCTGGGGGTGCAAAAACATTTTATGGGAAAAGAGCTAGTCCAGAAGGTATTCGGCTGGATAAATGGAAAATTTATAAAACCTGCAAAGCTACCGCTGGACACCTGGAAACAACAGGCGATAATCGCAAAAAATGGGCAACCATTGGTAGTTTTCCTTGCCTCCAAAGATCAAACGACTCATGTGAAAAACTGCTTATAACATCATTCAAGTCTAGTCAATTTGCACAAAAGATGATCCACCTTATCACTCTGGTGCCCGCGGTGTCTGCCAAAAGAAGAATCGACGGAACATATCCTCTTTCAGCAATTTCCCTGGCCATGTCTAAAAGGGCTCGAGGCTAGGACCGAATTTCCTGTTAGTCCAGCCAGCTATGGCCGCAACTACAACTTTTGTAATTTTAGACTCTCTCACACAGGAGTCTGACAAAAAAAAACTTTTGTCCTTCTGTCTTATGGAAAATATGGATCCACAGGAATTAATCAACATTTGAAATCATACACCCATAACACCTTGGGTTTCCATCGGTCATTTGGAAGCTTCAACATCTCTATTATGACCCACCCACACACAACATCCCCAGAAGAACTTCATAGACAGTATAGAACACACAGAAGAGATGAGAGTGTCCTTTCCTAAATAGAATGGGGTAAAAGTGTCCGTTTGTCAAATTTGAGAGGGTGAAAGTATCCTTTCCCAAATAGAATGGGGTAAAAGTGTCCGTTTGTCAAATCTGAGAGGGTGAAAGTGTCTTTTACCCTTTGGCATTACAAAGGACAGATGTATCCTTCTCTCAGAAGGAAAGGACATATGTATCCATCCACAATCCGCATTAAGAAACGTCTCTTTAGCTTTAGTGTTGACCCTATACAGCTAATAAAGGACAGAATTTGGATTAGCACAGACGTCTCCAGACGATCATACCCAGTCCCCACACAAACCACCACCAGATCATCACTGGCCCCACCACAAACCCTCAATTCCCCAGAATACCCTCACCTCCCTATTAACCGGCTATAGCCGGTAACCCCCACCTCTGTCTCAAACCATACCACAACACATGGACGCCCTCTACCGGTTCTCCCGGTCACCATCACCAACTTGAGTCATTTGCCGTTACAATCTCCAGTACCACCCACTCATACCATTTCTGTGCTCACTCATTGACACAGAGAGAAGGATTAGGGTTTATGCGATTCGTTGATTTCTTCATTCTCTCTGTTTCCATGGCTGAATTTTCCCGCGAATCGAGCGAAGAAATGGCGGATCTCTACCCGAAGAGGCGGTTCTGTATGTCTGTGTCCTTGCCGTGCTTCACCTCCGGCCGATCCGGTCCCTCCGGCGGCGGTAACTGGTGGCGGAAGATGCGTGCGGCGGAGAGCGACGGCGGAGGAGGAGGTAAGTGGTGGTCTAAGGGGATCGGAGCGCTGAAGAAGCTCCGGGAGTGGTCGGAGATCGCCGCCGGTCCGCGGTGGAAGACCTTCATCCGGCGGTTCAATCGGACCGGCGGAGGAGGAGGTAAGCATTCGAAGTTCCAATACGATCCTCTTGATTACGCTCTCAACTTCGACGAGGGGCCGGGGCAGAATGGTAATTTTGACGAGGAGTACGGGGCGAGGAACTTCTCGACGAGGTACGCGGCGGTTCCGGCGTCGGGAAACTCGTCGACGGACGTGAGCGGGGAGTTTCCGGGGTACTCGTGACGGAGTTGGTGGTTGTGGTGGTGGTGGTTGTGGTGGCGGGGACTAACGTGCGCTTGGGGGTGAATTGAGGAAATGTGCGCACTGGGGGAGGTGGAGGATTGTAGCGTGAGCGTCGGATGTTGATGGTGGGATCACCGCGGTGTCGTTTTCTGTCATTTTGATTCGTTTTTGTGTAGAAAAATAGTTTTTCTTTTCTTTTTTTTTTCGTGTAAATATCTGTTTTGTGGAGTAAGTAAAATATATAAAGATTAATAATTTAAAATTGTGGTTAAATGAAAAATAATCAAAAGGGAATGATTGGATTAGGTCTTACTATATGTTGGGTTGGCCTAGTGTACACAACTGTACATGTGCTTCTTGTCGATAGAGTAAAATATAATTAGCTTTTAATTTGATGAGTATACAAATTTTGTATTTCTTGTTATTAATACACGTATTACCTCATTCTTTTTATTATGACGTGAAATCCGGAACCGCTACTCTTCCGCTAATCTTGAGGTGTGCATTGGTAAACTCCCGTCTAGTGCAAGGCAAACCAGCCTGAGAAAAATCCAAACTGACAAGCTCGCAATTGACAAGACCAATCGACAACTCTTAGTTGCCCAAAGTCTTAAAAAAGGCCAATATACAAATTTTGTATTCTTATTATTTTTACAGAAATGACCTCATATTTACTTTAATAACACGGAGTTTTGATGTACAAAAGTTTATAACGATATCTCCATCACCATTCACGAGTCGCAACAAATTCAAAATCAAAGTCAATCTTTTTCACAACTTCCTTATAGCTTGAAGCAAGCAAAGCTCATAAATTGACTTGAAAAATTTGTCGTGTAATCACCATTCGTAAGCCCAGGCATGTTAGGCCTAAGGTCACATGTACCTGTTAACTTTAAAAAGAAAATTAACTTTGTTTACTTGTACATTTGGAAGCTTTGCATTAGTGCTACGAATTAGAAATTGGACCCTTAAGTTTGCCTTATGTACTTAAGAACCCCTTATTCCTAGCTCGTCTCTCTGCCTGAACCCTTCCAAACCCAGAAAAATATACTTCATTTGTTGTCTCTATCTTTCAAGTTTGCATTTTGTCACTATTCACTGAGTCACGTTAGTTCGGTGATTTGATAGTAAAAGGATGCAAGAATTTGGTAAACTTTGCAAAGTGTTGTTGAGTAAACTTTATTCTACAATACCATGACAAAATTATCCAAAAATTACACCATCTTGCTATCCAAATAACCGGGTTGAAGTGACCCGGTTACGGAAAAAAGTCAAATGTGAAAGATAGAGAGAGAACGGACTAAGTAATAGAGTTGGGAAGACTGGACCTGGTGCAGCAAGTGATAGGCAATTTCTTGCGGTGCAGTTGATATTTGGCAAAAGAGAACAGTCACTTGATGCAGATACAATTCAATGATTTAAGACTTTGATAAGGTGATTGTATTGTATTTCTCATCTAGAGGGAGACATAATGCAGATTAACCTGTGGATTTGCATGCTTTCTCAATGAACTAAAACACATTCTGAAGTAATAAAATAAAAAGGATTTGTGATCCAAGTAACCGTGACATGATAACGATACACATCAAAAGACAACGGATCTAGATCGAACTACTGTTTGCCTTGGAGAATCTCATCCCATACATCGGTCAAACAAAAGCTGATTGAATTCCAAGTCATTGTTTGCTGCTTTTCAGAGACAGTTCTATTCCCATGATTCAGATCCTATAGATCGCTCTTCTTCTTCTCTTACCGAGTTTATCATAGCAGCCACTCGGTCCATGCTCGGCCTAGCCTCTGGAGACGGATTCGGGCACTTCAACGCTACTTGCAACAATTTCAGCATCCTCTCCTGACTCGCACCATCATTAATTAGTCCCTTATCGAACACCTCACCCGTCCATTCTTCTCTAATCATCGACTGCACCCATTTCGCCAACTCAGACCCATCATCGGTCTTCTCCCCAAGCTTACCTGTTAGGAGCTCAAGAAGAATCACACCAAACCCTAAAACATCCCCCTTGAAAACATCATATTCATAGTGATCACTGGTTGTGTTCGTGTTGTTTTGATTTTTTACCACCATGAGGCCGTATTCAGTAATGCAAGGATCGTCCACGTCTTTCTTCAGAACAATGTTGGAAGATTTGAGGTTCCCATGAGCAATTCCATCGCTGTAGAGCTCTTTGTGCATGAATGCCAAAGCTTCCGCTAGGTTTCCTGCAACGGCGATTCTGCTTCCCCAGTCACATAAACGGCCGCCCTCAGATTCTGCCAACAATGTATCGTCATGCTTATGTTAGAATCGGGGATTGGATTAAGGGTAAAAAACACTTTCACTCCTTACAGTTTTGGGAAAGACACTTTCGCCTCTTCAGTGTGCCAAACTGCCAGACTCTTAGGCCAACTCCAATGGTGGAGGTCTCCCCCACTCCTAAACTCCCACTGGTCCCACTACTTAACTTCTTAATATTCACAGTACTGCCATTTATCCTCCAACAGTGGAGGTCTCCCCCAGACCCCCACCCCCTCCACTAATTATTTCGACTTTTTTTTTTTTTTTAATAATCACCCATTATTTCTATTACACTATCATTCTATATTTATTTTTATATTCATTAATTATTTATATTAATTTACTAAAAGATAATTACCAAAACTATAAATTTTATGTTTTTAAAAAACTAGAAATCTTATCAACCAAAATAGAGATATATGCAAATACAACGTATCTTATCAACTTTATTAGATGAATTAATTAAAGATTTTTTTTTTGAGAATCATTAAAGATTATTACTAACACGAGAAATTTTATCCGTTAAACGTGAAAAAAGGAAAAAAAAATGAGATTAAACGAAAAACAAAACGTTTGCAGCAAACTCCTACATTTTCTCCAACCTCTTCACAATATTCTCCTACAATTCCTCCTACTTTCTGCAACTTCTCTGTTTCAAACAATAAACCAACACGATAAAAACCCAATCAAGCAAAACAAACTAACGAAAATGGAGGAGCTTCCCCACAACGCCGAGTCCAACGGCGGGGCAGGGGCGTGCTCGCCGAACCCGCGACCGCCCCGGTTTCGCCTGATTAATGGGCTCCTCAACCACCGCCCCTCTCTCGTTGGGTTTGCTAATCACCTACCAGGCGCACCCAAGCCAACTGTTGGAGTTGGTCTTACAACCCTGGATGTGTCATTCTTTACTCTAAAAGTGCTAATTTGTCCCGAAAACTACCATTAGTGACAAACCTACTAATGGTGTCACAATGAGAGAGTGTAGGAGTCCTGAAATTTGGCACGCTGAATGGGTGGAAGTAACATTTCACAAGCAGAAAGGGGTGAAAGTGTCTTTTTATTGAACTTGAGGGCTTGGATTATTGGCGGATAAAACTAAGGATAAAAGACACATATCGCCCCTCAGGTTTGACATTCACCCCTTCTAGTCTGGCGACTGAAACTTTCACCCTTCAATGTGCCAAATTTCTGGAAACGTACGCTCATTCCATACTCTAAGATGACAAAGTTGTCACAAAATATACTATCAGTGATATGTCACAAAATATACTCTCAGTGATAACTTTCACCCTTCAATGTGCCAAATTTCTGGAAACGTACGCTCATTCCATACTCTAAGATGACAAAGTTGTCACAAAATATACTATCAGTGATATGTCACAAAATATACTCTCAGTGATAACACCCCCCCCCCCCCCCCCCCCCCCCCCCACACACACACACACACACACACTAACAACATCACCATTCAGACTTAAGGGTGAGAATGTCGTTGACCAAATTACCAAATTAGAAAGGGGTGAAAGTATTCATATCCCAAACAGAAAGGAGGGAAAGTGTCTCTTCATTAAACCTGAGGGCTTGGATTACTGGCGGATAAGATTAAGGATAAAAGAAACATTCACCCCACATGTTTGACCCAAACAAACTTCCACTCCTAGTCTGGCAAATGATACTTTCACCATTTTAGTGTGTCAAACTTCTCGACACTTACACCCTATGATTGTGTCATTTCATACTCTAAGAAGGCAAACTAGTCTAAGAAACTACTCTCAACCACCCCCACACTAACAACGTCACCATGCGGGACTCGTGATTGCAGGATTCATGTAATTTCACACTCACTGAAAGTGCGAGAATGTCATTGACCAAATTGGAAGGGGTGAAACTTGAAAGTGTATTATTAAACTTAAAAAATATTCAGGTTAATACAGGATTAGGGAAAGGGTAAATTACCTTTGATCAGGTTATGGAGGCTCCCATTTTGAAAAAACTGATAAACAAGTAACCTCTCCTTCCTGGAAGAATAATAAGCCACCACCGGCAACACGTTTGGATGCTGGGTTTCGCTTATCCTGTGCATCCTCCTCCTGAAATCGCCGTATTCGATCTCCCAATCTCTAATTCTCTTCACAACCAGGCTCATTCCACCGATCACAACCTTATACAAGCTTCCGTGTTCGCCTCTCTCGATCAATTCAGCCGGCGCTTGAAGCAGATCTTCGAACGTCACCTCATTGAAACCTGCATTACCAACAACTACTAGAGAAGACGATGAAGCCGTTGGGATTTCAACACTAGAAGCCGCAGATTCTGAAATATACTCTCTGGTGGTCTTGGACTCAGCTGACGTGAAAACACTGCTATATTGCATATCTGTTCCCTTCTTTACGACATTATTCTTCTCCTGAGGCTTGGCTTTCGTTGTCATGAAAAGCTTGAGAGCGAGAATAAACACGAGAATTAATCCGAGGATAACGTATCCGCCAAAAAGGAAAATTTGGTTTCTTTTCTCTTCACCAGTTTTGGGCTTGGAACAAGGGATGGACAAAGGTAAACCACATAACCCAGGATTCCCCAAGAAGCTGCTTTCGCCAACATTTCCGTTCACCGGAGGTATCGGGCCGGTAAAACGATTGTTGGAGACATTGAACTGGAAAAGATTGGAGAAATCGAAATCCGGTATCCGTCCACTAAACAAATTGTTCTGAGCAAGGAATGAGATTAATCCCGAAACCCTAGGAAGATCGGGTAGATGGCCGGAGAAGTTGGTGCTGGAGATATCGAGGCGTTTCAGGTTAACTAACCGCGATAGGCTCGCCGGAAGTTCGCCGGAAAACTGGTTCCGACTGAGATACAGGTGAGTTAGCCGACGACAGTTCGATATCTCCTCTGGTAATTCTCCAGCGATGGAGTTTCCGTTCAGGCTGAGGACTGTCAGAGAAGCGGCTGCACAGAGAGACGATACGTCGAGAGTTCCCGACAAGTTGAACTGATCGAGAACTATCTTCTTCACTGAGCGGACTCTGGAGTCGCAGACAACGCCCTGCCATTTGTCTTTGCAGGGGTCCGAGGTGTCGTTCCACCCGATATTGTGATCTGTTTCCATGTTTTTAGGGGAGAGGGTTGCCATGAATCGGAGTAACGCCCGCCTGACGTCGTCCTCTTCTGAAAACACGGCAAGAAAAAGCGAGAATAGCACAAAGACTATAATAATCCGATCCATCATTGGATACTATCTAGAAGCGAGATAAGAAGAAGCTATATGAACTTCAGATAAAAGGATCAGAAATCTTCTGTGAACATGTACAACACAGTAGAACTGGTAAATGCATTGCATGGTTGTTATTACAGAAGATCCAAATGCGACAATCCAAAAAGGAGTATCGGAAGCCGTCAGTGGAGTGGAATTAGCCGGATCTCAGATTTGTCTGTCCCTTTCAAGATAACAGTTGACAATTCAGAAGGCGACGGAATGAATAAAATTGATCAAAGAATCCAACTAATTAATAGACAGTGATGGTAGATTAATAAGGAGAAACACCCGATAAACAAAACTGCTGGTAGTTTCAAGAAAAGGACATTAATCAGAAATCGAAATCTAGGGTTCTTAGAGAATTTAGCCATTGAAATTGCGATCAGTGAAGCCAGAGATAGGCTTCTGGGCGCGAGCTACTATCTCACAGAGCATTGACCATCTTCTTCATCTCAGCTGACCTCCTTGGATCAGGTTCCTCAATCGCTCTTTCAGTAAGAACCTGCTTGATTCGGCACATTGACTTCCTTACCTATAAATTTCATTCCATCAACAACCCCCATCAGAACACCGTCAATGATCACTTTGAAAAAGATAAGCAAGTAAGAAGTATGCCGCGATGAATCCAATAACAGACAATTAAAACCATGTCGCATACTGCATGCACTTGGTGGCGCTGCCAAATTAGCTATTTAGTAGCAGCAGTTAACGGCACAATAAGGCTCAGTTTGTTCACGGTAAAACACTTTTCTGTAAAATGTTTTGTTATTTTTTGCTGTTTGTTTCGCGAATTTGTTTATAAAATATTAACGTTTAAATCCAGATGATGTAAATGAATCACGGGTTTAAAAATTTGTAAGCCGTTCTCTGAAAGTCAAGCACCGTGATAACGACTTAATACCACATCCTCCCGCCGCCTCCAATTACAATCACTTCCGCCCAGTTGCTGCTATCTCCACCAGCACCAGGCCGTCCCTGTTGCTGCCGCCATCATCCACCCACTGCTGCCGCCGCCACCCCCACTACCCAACATTGCCATCTCCCACTAGTCACTACTGCCAACACCACCTCCACCAGCCAGTACCCTTTATTAATTTATTTGAAGAAAACTGAACTTGGAGACAAGATCCCAATACCTTCTAACACATTACTTATTAACTGTCGAACTAAGCATACATTGGTATCAAGTTTTGAAGTTTATATATCTGTACCAATATATAAAGCCAGCACAATATTTGGTGAAGCTGTTTAACCATTCCGAAATTTCCCTACTTCTTAAGGTGATCAGACTACTATGAAGGTTTGATTTGTATATCAACGGAACAAACCATTTCCAACAAATCTCCGTTATACGTCCTACTTTCTCCACCACTTTACTTCTTATATTAATCCGGGCTTATTTTTGTTGCTTACATCTAAGAAAAAAAATCACGCGCTCTTTTATCTAATGGAGTACTTGGGTAAAATATTTCTTCCAGTATAGTAGTATGCTCTTCCCTAGTCCCTCAGAAGTGGCATCTTAAAACATGCCAGGTTCTATATCAATTCGTAAGACCTTCAATTTTACCTCAAGTAGGATCTTGTGATGACACAAACATATTTGAAGAACTCTAAGTCATCCAATCAATCAGATCTCCCTCTATTTCTCTTCTGTCATAAATACCCATACGGTCTGTTTGGATAACATTGGATTTGGGGGTGGATTTGGATTTGGGGTGATTTCTGATGAAATCCAATGTTTGGATTCATAATAGGGGCTTGGATTTGATTTGGAACAAATCCAATTCCCAACATTGTGAATAATTTGAAATTCCTACAAATTAGCCGTCATTTGAAATTCTCCGCGCGGAAGGGGAGGCGCCCAAGTGGAGAAGCAAATATTATTCAAGAGATTGGTATAAAAAAAAAAGTCACTGCAGGGATTCGAACACTTACCCTTTAGTCTTTACCTCACTCAGACAACAAACTCTTTAAGGATAACCACTTACCACTGGGCTATGAACGTGTATGTGTAATTTTTCAACATTCGGTAATAAGCAGAACAATCAAATCCAAATACAAAATTCTACTACTATTAACATCCAAACAAAGATTTTCAAGTCCATCCATATTTCAAATCTCAGAATTTGAAATTTTGGATTTCGAATCCAAATCCAAATTATGGTTACCAAACGCAACCATAGTATATTACTATTAACAGCAAAGAGGGATGCTGCTTGCAGACAGGTCAAAACCAGAAGAAAACAAGACAAGGGAAAACAGAGTGTATGAATACAAAAGAACATATTTAAGCAAATCTACACTCCATACTCCAAGGCTTCGAGCAACCAAACAGCAGAACATATTATTAGCATAAGAAAGGCACTAGCTAGTGAATAGCGGCATTCAGTCTGCAGTCCAAACAGGTAATTTACTTATCTGTTCAAAGCAGAAGCTAGCTTAGCTATTAGGGTTTCAAAGTCGCACTGAATGATATAACAGCACATTCATAAAGTCAGGAAACCCAAGTATATGGAAATTGTAAAAAAAACACCCTCGAAGGCCGAGTAAGGGGTAGTTTTCGAGGACTATAGTTATAGCATGAGACACAAAAGCTACATGATATATTATCAGAAAAAGTGAAAATTTCTCTTGTGGAATTCAGATGTACAACACTTGGTAGTTCTATACAGGTAGCGTGAATGATCCATTTCGTAGGCGCCACGATATTAATCCAGGATAACGAAATCGTTGGTTAGGCTGGATTAAGGTTTGTACTTCATCTTGTTAAGTTGTCAATTGTAGTGAATGATACTCCTAAAAGTGTCTTTCAGCCGTCACGTGGTTTGAGGCAAGGGGTCATCTTTCACCCCTTTTATTTATCATTGTGATGGAGACTCTGAGTAGGGTGCTAGAGAGAGTATCGTAAGGGGTTTTCAGGTTGGCCAGGCTAGTGGCACCCAAATTCAGATCTCCCATTTGCTTTTTGCGGACTATACATTGGTCTTATACGAGGCAAGAGTGAGTTGCCATGGTTATCTCCTAGGGTTCTTGACTGCTTTCAGGTGGCGTCAGTTTGAAGGTAAATTTAGGGAAGCCTGAGGTCATTCCAGTTGGAGATGTGCCCAGGATTGCTGAGAATGCCAGTATCCTAAGGTGTCGTGTTGCACATCTTCCCATCAAGTATTTAGGGTTGCCTTTAGGGGCCAGGTATAAGGAAACCAGGTGTGGGATCAGATAATGGAGCATCACCATCGTATATTGGGTAGTTGGACGAGGGAGCATCTTTCCAAGGGTGGCCAAGTCTCCCTACTTATTTATGTCTCTCTTTGTCATGCCTGTAAGAATCCAAGGAGTTTCACCTCAAAACCAATTGGCAATGAAGGGAGTAGCCCAGGACACTCAGTAATTCCTTTACTTCTTGAATGCCCGATGTGGGACTTGTCAACAGTGCCGACTTCTGGCATTTCGAGAAGATTCAGCAAGACTTTCTTTGAGGAGCGATGGGGCATCAGTTCAAGTATCACTTAGAGGTATCACTTAGAGGATTGGGCACAGTGTATCCAACAATGTTTAACGGGTGCTTATGGGAGGCTGCGCACCCGCACCGGGTGCTTGGGTGCTTTGCGGGTGCTTTGAGGATAAGGCATGAACATTTCGAAAGTTTTCGTTGAGAGGCCTTTTGAAGTAAAACTACAATTTAACCAAAAAAACATGGGCATCTATGTGAACATTTCTAACCCTTAGATTACTCGTCTCTCCATAGCTACGAACAATGAAAAGAAGAGATTATATTTTTGATATAGTAACTGTCTATGAATTTATGTTTGATTATAATTTTGGATTACTATTATTGTTGTTTTTATATTAGTATAAAGGCATCACAAATAATACTAAACATAAATATAAATAAAGTCGACGCACCCACGACGCAACCGCACCCTTGACTTTTTGGAGTTTGCCGCACCCGCACCTGTGCTGCATAGGTATCCGACATCTGATCCGGTTTAATCAATCCTTGTTGAGAAAGTGGTTGTGAAAGTATGGTTGGAGCATGAAACTCTTCAGCGAAGAGTTCAAGCTAGGTTTGGCTCGTTGAGAGACGGTTGGCAGTCAAACAATGTTGTTGGTCCTTTTGGGTGTGGGTTGTGGAAGGGTGTTAGGGCTAGATGGGATTGTATTGTGGAGAGGGTGGTCGAGGTTGCCTTAGGGGATTGTGTCAGTTTCTGGATGATCGCTGGGTTGGGAAAACTTCTTTGTCACTTCAGTTTCCTTCTCTTTATTGTTTGGCATGAGACTTCTTAGCTCTTGTGAGTAAAAAGATGAGCAAGTTCTTGTATCGCTTCATTAGTGAAACCACCACCGTAAGTACTAGTAAAAGTCAAATAGGACAATCTTTTTGGGATGGAGGGAGTATTTAATAGAGCGAGAAGTAGATGAAACCACTAAAAGTAAATGAGGTCTTCCAAGGACAGCCACTGCCTAAATCTCTGACCTCCTAAAAGGATCTTCTGCAAAAATGGGTGCCAAATGATGAAGAGAAGTATCATATTAAACCAAAGAAAACTCGAAGAACTTTGATATTTAAATTTTTCAAGTCAGTGTTCCTTAAGCTCATTGGCAAGCACAATTTACACGAAGGCGCTCTTTTTGTAGATAACTATGCACGACAGAGTGGGTATAACAATACAAGTCCCGGTGGCTCACTTTCACAAGTGCAAAATTCTGTAGAGATAAATTATTTTGTTCAAGATTCGGACTAATCTCATGTACTCCAGACAAAGATTTTATAACATGGGGATGCAAGATAAACAAAGTTCCTTTGCTCACCGTTGATTGAAAAACCAAAAGGCCATTGGTGATTCAACTAATTACAACCAAACAATTCTAAGAAAACTATGAAGTCTACAATAAAAGTATAACGCAGTTGAATCTAGAGAAGCAGAAATGTACCTTGGGGATACGTTCTGGATGAGTAAACCGTAGGTTCTGCGCATGAAGCATCTGGCGCTGAGTCATCAACATATTCTTCTCCTTCAACAAGACATACCACAGCTTGTTAAGATCATCCCAAGATTTAAGACGGAGCTCCGAAGCCTTCCAACTTCGCCCTGAAAAGAGAAGGAAGAGCAAGTACTTTAAGATTTATGGTTGTTGGTACATTCATTTAACTTAACAGAAAGTATGGGTTTACTCAGACAGGCGGATCTGCAACTTTTGGACCACCTGGTCCATGTCCAACAAAAATGTTGACTTGAAAGACAAATTGTTGTGTACCTACTGCTCAGAGCATACTTCAAGGTTAAAATTCATTAGGTCTTGCCTCAAAATCTTTAAGTTCTAATCACACGTGGCCATTCAAAATGGTCAGTCAAAGACATATTGACCTAAATCTTTCATTACAACAATTTATGTCTACCTTATAGAGTTTCACAGTTCACACAGACACAAGTTAGTAAGACAATAAGTCGAGTAATGCTGAACCAAAAACTAAAAATAAGAACACAGTTTTCAAAATTTTCATTAAAGAGAAAGCATAATTGTACCAGCAAAATTTTCCAGGAAAGTATGCAATCATGTTTCTGACTGTTACCTCACTAAAAAGCAGGGAATAGAAGGGCAAGAACGTGGGAGACCAAACAAGCGTCCATGTCTACTTTTAGGTGCAGAGATAAATTCCCCGTTGAGAAAAAC
This sequence comes from Linanthus parryae, assembly GCA_023055425.1. Classification (NCBI taxonomy): domain Eukaryota; kingdom Viridiplantae; phylum Streptophyta; class Magnoliopsida; order Ericales; family Polemoniaceae; genus Linanthus; species Linanthus parryae. Next base: position 17,149,178 of record JALGPY010000008.1, on the reverse strand, counting down.
TTCAAGGACGTCATCACATTTGGATCGATAAACAATTAAACACGACTCTATCCATTTTGTTACTTGATATGTTGTTGATCAATTCTGCTGAAACCCATGAATCAACCACTGAAAAACATTTTGTGCACCTTAGGCCTTTGGTTGTGGGACGTATACTAGGGATGCAGTTACATGGAAAATAACAGACGGCATAATTAGATTCGGGGAATGATGAAGTGTTTAGGTGCCCAGTTGATGGAGGAAGAAATGATGGTGCATATATCCGTACTATATGGCAAGTTATGCACAGTTGCACGCACAGAAACCAAACATCTTGTACCCAACACTAAGAAACAATCCAGGATAACACTAAAGCAAACACAACTAAATCATGTTCTACCGAGGTTAATCAGATCAGAAACAGTCCTTTGGAGCTCTATATATATATATCACAAGATATACGAACGTGAAATCACAAAGAAAGGAACAGGAAAAGATTGATAAGGATGTGCATCAAGTAGTTAAGAACAATGGCAATTCATATTCCGATGTAGACATCAACACAAAAGTAGCAGAGAGGCGACTTAAGTACCATAAACCACAGGCTTGTCATCTTCCGGGGTTCTATCTGCCTCAAAGAACTCCTCCAGAGGGTTATACCCTGTCCTTGCCGTAGAAGCAGCAGCAGCCGAAGCTGCAGCTGTAGCTTCTGATTTGGCTGCAGTGGCAAAGAAGGTCCTCCCAAAGACTCTTGAAAGGAACATTGTGATAACCAATAACTAATGACCACAAATTCTGCATAGCAGCAACAAATAGAATGAGAGATAATGAGAGCAAATAGGTGATCTTAACTAGTAAAGCTCTCATTTTACAACAAGCCCAAAACAGATCAAATCTTAACAAGTTCTCATATTCAGAAACCCATTTAAGTTTTAGACTCAGACCCTTATGTGTTCTAGTACACAAGACAAGTCTTCAGCCTATTTCTTTCTATTCATTTCACTACTCTGCATTTGGCAGTAAACCCTAGAATTGGCGATTCAAGAAAGCCGTGATATCAACAAAGGAATCAACTTTAACAAGTTGAGACAACTCTATATCCATCAGAAACTTAAAGACTGCTGAAACGACAAAATTAGAGATGGGTAAGAAACGAAACATACTTGTGGGTCGCCGTGAAACCAAGAAAATGATGTGGAGGAACTCCGGGCCGGAGGAGAAGGGTTAATTTCTCGAAGGTCGTCGCCGTCGGCGAGGGTTTAAGGTAGGCTGCTGATAAACGATTTGTTACACAGGATGGCTTTCTTCAGATTCTTGAAACTGTATGGGTCAAAATTTAATTTTGGAGAAGTAGTAACACAAGAATCAATTTCAGTTCGGCCAAGATGAGACGGACTAGTTTGGTAATGCTGTGGCGTTTTAGAAAGTTGTTTGGTAAAAAGTACTTTGAAAAAGTTGCTCTAGAAATCTATCCGAAAATTGTTTTACATTGTTGTTACTGTCGAAATGACAATATCAGTCATGAAATAATTAATTGTGTTATTGAAATAACTAATTATTGATATATGTTAACGGATGAGAATGTCAAATAATACATTTATCGAAAAACAAGTCCTGAAAAGTAATATTTTTCCTGCTTTTCAAAAGTTGTTGTGGGGAACCAACTGACTTCTAAAAAAATTAAATTCACCAAACACATTAATATTGCTATTAGATTCAAAAAGTAGTGTTCTAGAAAGCAAAAAACATTATCAAACGGGCTCGAAATTTACTTTAAAAGTGTTCCATTTTTTGTTTGGAGAAGATAATCCATTAATATGACAGGGGTGTGAATGGTGTCGTAACGTCCCCATGTTGCATTGGATGTGCATATATAGGAGCCTCACCCGCTTAATGGAGGTTCTTCTAAAAATTTATCATGGATCATAGCCAACAATTTTTCTCACTCTCTCATCACAATGGATTTATTTCCATCCCCATAACCTCTAATCCACCCGAATTCTCCATACTCTCGGGTCACCAGAACTTGTACTAGCTTGCTACAAGAACATCCCCGTAATCATCTATGTCGTCTATTTCCCTTCTACACCCGACCTAGCCGAAGGCCAACTGATTTCAAATGGTGAGTATAGAGTTTTTCCTTCCATCCCTCGGCAATTTCTCAACCAACTCAAAAGAGATTAGTTGGGAGTATTTCGGTCCAAAAAATATATCAATTAAAACAAAATATAATTTCGCCCTCCCAACAACTATAAAGTGGCTATCTTTTAGAGTGATTTTGTGCAATCCTCTATAACCACTCCTCGAACAATTCGCTATGATTACTACTACTCATCCTCACTGAAAATTCCAAAACAAACCGAACACTACAACTCTTGAGAATTGAGATCCACTCCCATCCTCCTCCAAACACGAGTTCCAGTCAAATTTGATGACGACGCATATACCCGGACAACTATGACAAAATTTGGGTACTGGTAAAAAATGACAGCAACAAAGACGACAGCTATGAAATAAATACAATTGAAGTTGTATTTTTATTACATTTTCAATTATAATGTATGTTTTGCCAAAAAAAAAAAAAAATTATAATGTATGTTTACCTATCCAAGACTAAACAGGGTCCGCACGGATTGTATGGGTTATAGCTTTTCCTCAAAAGGCTCTATTGAGGCCTGAACTGCTCCACCAAGAGGCCCGGCTTGCTCCACTAATAGGCCCGGCACTGGCCACACGCACTTATGCTGCAATAGGTTGTTGGTGGGCTCAGCCTGGGCAGTCCACTTGACACAATGAGACATATATAGAAATGACAATCCATTTAATTTGGAAAATTAAACGGACCATTACGGGGTATCCAACATTCGTGGCAGAGATTATATCTTTTTGTGGTACTAGGGGATTGCCCGTGCCCGAGGGCACTACCCCAAAAACACGTTTTACGGTCTATTGTGATTGTATAAATAAAATAGGTATTTTCATCTACAAAAATGGACAGAAAACGAAGACAACATAAATAATTGTATTAAATAATCAGAAACAAAGGAAGTCCCTTTTTTATTTATAATTATGATAAAAGTACTGGGTAGTTAAGTAGTGGGTAGTTAAGTGGGTAGTTAAGTAGTGGGTAGTTAAGTGGGTGGTAGGTGAGATCTAAGGGCTGGAGTTAATTTAATCTAACGGTCTAAAAGACATTTTAAAGTCAACCGTCCTAATTTATAATATAGATGAGGAGACAGTTTCTCAATTTTAAAGGAAGTTCATTGAAGTGTAGGTATGAAAAATTTGAGATTTTTTTAACCACTTTATTTAGTAATATAGAACTTGTAGTTTGGTAGAAAACATTTCATAACTGGAAAACATTCTCCTTAAGCCACGTCCTCCACGTCCTCCACTTTTCTTAGAGCTTGTTTGGTATCCGTTTAAAAACAAGAAAAACGGTGGAAAAAAAACATGATGAAAAAACACGTTTAAAAACAGAATCAGAAAACTATTTGATATTCGTTTAAAAACAGTGTTTAAAATCATAAACATATTTGACAACATTACTAAATTTCAATGTTAATTTGCTTGAATATTATTTTTACGTATAATACCGACATATAATTGATATTTTTTGCATCTAATCGTAGTTGAAATGTTTTTAAACACCAATAATATGAAGAAGAAAAAAAACACCAAAAAAACACCACATTTATTTTTTTTAAACAACTATTTTTCAGCATGTTTTTTTTAAACAGACAAAAAAACAGACATGCCAAATGTGTTTAAAAAAATTATCATATTTTTAATTAACTTGATTATAAACAGGGATGCCAAACATGCGGTTAGAGAAAATGAAGCACAATTAGACATTGAGGCTCGGGTATTGAAATTGACTATACTGAAATAATTCACTTCAATTATTTCCACAATGGTGGGTCCTTTTGGATTAGTGTTTCTTTCAGTTAAGGTGACTACTAGTCCACTGGTACTCTGTTAGGTTGATTGAAGCCGAAGTGTTGCTCTAAGGAACAGCGAATTGGGCCAACTACTAAGTTATGTTTTCATTAGAAGCCCAAATCTTTTTTCATAGGCTTGAATGGCTTCTTTCGGGAGTTTCTAGTAGACCCTAAAAATGTGAAAGTACGAATCAAAAAATTTGACAAAGAAAAAGGATAAGAGATGATGAAGCAAGTGAAATGTTAAGCTAATGCATGTTTGGGAGTATTAATTATTTATATATATACATAAATAATTTTGCACTTTTAACTGACAAAGAGCCGCTATAAATGTTAAATAGAACATGATTTCTCTCGTAAAAGACCTTAAATCCTAAATATAATGGAGCGAGTAGTTGAAGTCAAGTTGAGCAGGCCAAACCTTGGGGGGTGAGGTTTGAAACTTCTTGAGGTCTCACTTCGAACCGTACGTTTGAACCCAACGATTACCGGTAATAATTCTTGGGGCCGAAGTAGACTGCACCTGCATCTGTAAAGTTTCACGTATTAGTTGAGATGCATGCTATCTCACTCGGACACTGCAATTAACATAATGAGATGTTTAACAAGATCCCGTGAATTAATTGAACTGCACACAAATTTACATACCACTCCGTCCCGCCTCTTTTGCACCATTTGAACTTTTACTACTATTCACTGAGTCACTGATGATTTGGATATCAAAACTTTATAATTTTTAGACAATTTTTTAATAGTGTTGTAGAGTAACTCTTATTCTAGAAGACTATAAAAAAATTGTCAAAAAATTATATCGATTTACGATCCAAATCACCGGGTCAAAGTGACCGAGTTACGGATGAAAAAAGTCTAAATTGTGCGTTAGAGGTGGGACAGAGTGTTACTAACCGGGACACCATGGTAAAATGTTGAGATACCAAAAAAGAAAATATGAAAGGTTTAACTTTTTTTTTTTTTTTTGCTTCAAGAAAGGTTTAACGACTTCTATGAAGCTACCCGAGAGAGGTGGGTGAATAGTCACTTTCCTAAAGCTATTGTGAATAAACTACACAAAGTTAGAATAAAGGCAAGAAAAGAATCAACAGGTCAAGAAGGTGGCATCCATTAAAATGACGTGTCCTTGATTATGATAGAGATGGATTGATTGACAAGAACCTTTTTCTACTCTTTCTTCCATACATTGATCCGAATAACAAGCAACAGGACTCTAATTTATTAGTATTTCCTATTCCCCCTAGTGATAAAATATCAATACTTACTAGAAAGAAAATAGAAAGTCATAAATGGAGATGAATATGTAGTCGTAAGTTATTTATGACAAAGGTTAGAGATTAGAGATACGCAGTCGTACAATAAAATGACAAACCTGCAAGTTAGAGTGACCTAGTAATTTCATAACTTTGAGAGTTTGTATTTTCTCACAGAGAACAGCGCACTCTCATGGTAAGGTCGCAAGACATAAGATAATTGTTGAACAAGCCAATAGACACTCTCATTAATTGATTTTGTAGGTGTCTAGTTCCCATCCCATTGTAAGGTGGACTAATGAAAGTAACAATACCAAATAACAAATCAAATCTGTTTGCTTCCTGACTTTCTTTGAGTGAATCTTCTACACATGTTTGTCTACTTAGTCATTGTAACTTGTCTAGTGAGTGATATAAGTCTATTGATATCATAATAATACAGTTTTATGTCTTAATCTATAAATCAAAACAATCGTGGTGGATGCATGAGATTCAAGAGTTTGCTCATATGAGATTTTAGATTCAAGCTCCACGACGATTAATAATTTTTTGGACCCTGCAAATTTAGTCGAGGTCCGCGTAAATTGGTCCAAATACCATGACAATTAAAAAATAAAATCAAAATGACCATGTCGATTTCTCAAAAGAAAAAAAAAAGAAAAAAGAAAAAGAAAAACGATCATGTCATGAATTTCGTCATAATTTAACTTCAAACAACTCACTATTTAAAGCAATGTTTGGTTTCAACTTATAATTTCGATAATTCAATGAAAAAAATTTGGGGTGAATAAGCTCGTTCGAATTATAATATGAAACTTACAGTTCCTATTTAAGTGCATTTGTCAACACTTGTAGCTTTTACGACCAGTAAGTTCATTTGACAACAGTTATAGCTTTTAGCACCAACTTACAATTTTTTATTTGAACTTATGATACGTCTAAGATGTTACTACTACATGTTAACACAAATTAATACTTCATGCATAAAAGATATGGTAGAGTATAATATTTGAGAAGTTATATCTAAAAAATCTCTAAAATTGGAGATCGTATAATTTGTAGATTATTAACAAACTTATACTCAAATTTGTATAAAAAAATAATGAAAGAGATAGTAATATATTAATCGGGTTGTATATACGTGTTCTATGCCTACATGGTGTTCCATGCCAATCAGTACATTTAACATATATACACATTTCTTTTCAAAAAAAAAAAAACAAATATACACATTTAGAGTCCACCAATTTTATACTAAAACATTTTTCGGACATAGATTTTTGAGGTATTAGTGATTTTTTTAAATTAGGGTGTGGCATGTAATCCAGTGTGCTGCACTCTAACTCAGCCCCTCAACATTCCACAATGTAGAGTATTCCTCGATGGATATCTTCTTAACACTCCTACAAGAAAACAGTATCCTAACACGTGTTGTTGTATTATACATACAGTAATACTATGAAAACACAATAGTAGAGTAATTCTTAAGTGCTCATAGCAAATCATACGTGGTGCTCCATTCCATTCACAATTTGACTTCTACAATGAAAGTTGGGTGAATGAGAGAGAGTAAATAGCCAACTAGAATTCTCCTTTTTTTTCATAAACTATAGGAGAAGTGTAAAGCACCACATGTCATGTTGACGTGGTGTTCTTAGAGCAATAAAAATTTCTCCAATTTACTTGAGGTACAAACACCATTGTCACCCCTTAATTTTTTTTTTGAGAAAAGAAGATATCTATAAAAGGGGAGTCACCCCCAAGAGATCACTGTTTTGTACATCATGCGCCCAAATTGGCGTTTGTGAAAAATAGCTAATATCACCTTCTTCAAGAGCCTTTGAAGCAACAAGGTGGGCGAAGTGATTTCCTTCTCTACAAACATGCTTGAGATCAACCTCGTGGAACTTTGTAAGCATTGTTTTGCAATCTGCTAGCACCTCTTTGAGGTCAGATATGGCCTTTAGTCCTTGCAGCTTCCCAATCATCCCATTACGAAGGAGAAGAACTGCTGTTAAGTTGTCTGACTCAAATTGAACTTTCTTGAACCCCATTTCGACTGCAAATTCGATGCCTTCCTTAATTGATGCCAACTCCGCCATTAGTGGTGATCTTTGTCTCTGGATTCTTCGTTGCCTTGCTGCTATAAACTCTCCTTTGTCGTCTCGTATCACACTTCCCGCCCCGGTTGCTGTGCTATGTTCTGTCCACGTTGCATCACTATTAACTTTGACATATTCCGGTGGAGGTCTCGTCCAACTGCTGCTGCTAGCCTCCAAATGCTGCTGCTGGTCTTGTAAGTGGCCCGAGACTTGCACCTCCTTATACCAAAGCAGATACTCCCTGTTTTGTTGAGCAATTGTGTCCGGGTTCTTCCCTTTCTCATTGAAGGTGACATCATTTCTGTTTCTCCATATTGACCATATAGTCGTAACAAAATTTTCACAAACCTTTATATCCTCCTTTAACATAACATCCACGATCCACTCTTGTATACCTTGATTTCGCTTGTTGATGAACTCTTCCCCCATCATAATAGACCAGAGCTGTTTTGTATGAGGACAGTCACAAAATAGATGGTCTAAGGTTTCCACTGCACTGTTACAAAGTTTGCAGTGAAGGGGTATGGGAATTCCCCTATTACGTAGCTTGCAAGCAACGGGGAGAGAAGAGTGCCAAATCCTCCAAACAGGTAGTAACATCTTTTTTGGTAGCTTTAGACTCCAAAGCTTAGAAAGCCAGTTGCTATGAGAAAAAATTCCTGACGATGAGGCCACTGGTGCCGAGATTTTGCGCTGTGCCGTATACCCCGACTTCACCGAATAAAAACCGTCTTCTGCATGAACCCAGAAACAAGAATCCACGTCCATCTCCTGTCGAATGGGAACAGTTAAAACTGCATCCCAATCTATTGGCCACAATAGCTGCTTTATCTTGTCTTCATCCCAACCTCCAGTTTCATTGTTGATTAACTCGCTTACCTTCATCTCTTCAGCTCCTGGAGGACACGGAGTAATGAGCCTGAAGTTGTCAGGCCTTGTGAGCCAGTTATCACCAAAGATTTTAACCCGGCTACCATCTCGGATCTTCCAAACCAAACCCCTTTTAATCAAGTCTCTTCCTGCAATTATACTTCTGAACGCATACGATATCTGGGTTGAAGACTTTAATTTATAGTGCAAGAGAGAAGAGTTTCGGTAATACTTTTCTTGAAATACACGACATACCAGTGAGTTAGGGTTCCTGAGGAATCTCCATGTATGCTTTGCTAGCATCGCCCTGTTGAAATCTTGAAAATCATGAAAGCCCATTCCGCCGTGCTCTTTCGCTTCTTTTAACTTGTCCCACGCTATCCAATGTATCTTCCTCTTTTGTTCATCACCACCCCACCAGAATTGTCTCACCACCCTCTCAAGGTCTTGACAAGTCTTGTTAGGCAATAGGAAACAACTCATCGTATAATTGGGAACAGCTTGAATAACCGCTTTAATAAGCACTTCTTTACCAATCTTGGATAGAGAGTTGCACTTCCACCCCTTCAGCTTCCGATAAACCTTCTCCACCAATGGACTAAACGTGACTGTCTTACTCCTTCCTACTTGCGTTGGAAGTCCCAAATAGGTGTCATGTTGGGTTTCAAGTTGCACACCGCACAGCCCACCAAAGGTGATTCGATCCTCTTCCGACACATTTTCCGAGAAAATAACCGAGGATTTTTGCATATTTAACATCTGACCCGAAGCATGCTCGTATTGTGAAAGAATCTGTCGCATAACTGTAATCTCTTCCACCGTAGCTTTTGCGAAAAGAAGACTGTCGTCTGCAAAAAATAAGTGTGATATTTTGGGTCCACCACGAGAAGCTCCAAGACCTGTAAGTCTCTTCTCCTGCACAGCAGCTGTTAGTCTTCTAGATAAAGTTTCACCCCTTAATTAATTAGATGCTATACACAATAATTGATCTATTAAGTTATTTTTTATTTTATGGTCATTTGTTTCTCTATAAAATGATGATTATATAACATTCAAATACTAGATTCCTGATTGAACGGCGGAATTAAAGTAAGTGACTTGAGAGACAAGCAAAATGAGACATCGTTATCATTATATTGTTATCCTTCTTCCACCAAAAATGTTGACTCTTACCACTCCGTGTCCTCTCTTTCTTACCCCTTTTGACTTTTATCACTATCTACTGGGTCACTTTGACCTGGTGATTTGGATAGGAAAACGAAGTAATTTTTTTAGAATTCTTTCACAGTGTTGTAGAATAAGTGTTACTTTACAATGTCATGAAAAATTTATCAAAAAATTATATCATTTTGCCATCCAAACTGTCTGGTCAAAGTGACTCAGCTACAACTAAAAAAGTCAAAACAGGTAGGAAGAGAAGAAACAGAGTGGTAGCTAGTACTTCAGCTACCACTCTATTTCTTCTCTTTCTTCCACTTTTGAGTTTTATCACTATTCATCAAGTCGCTTTGACCCGATGATTCGATTAGCAATACGATGTAATTTTTTGGTAAATTTTCATGGTGTTGTAGAGTAAAACCATGAAAAATTATCAAAAAATTGCATCGTTTTGCTATCCAAATAACCGGGTCAAACTGACATGCCTACAGATAAAAAAGTCAAAACTGGAAGAAAGAAAAGAAACAGACCAAGTAAAAACATTCAAGCAAACATAAATAAGAAAATAATAAAAATGTCCTCAAATATAATACAAAACCTAGCAAGTCACTGACATGGCCATCGTCGACGTCCTCGTATCATTTTAGTGGACACGGTCTTGTCGTATACTCATGCACATGTCGGGCAAAATCTCAAAGTTAATACGTGATCATAATTCTTAAAACCAAGTATTTGTGTTATTTATTCTCACTTGTAGTATCGTGGATACAAAAAAAGCCTCATGCATGCATGATGTGTAGCATATTAGATGTAACACAAATTTATTTTTATCTGTTGAACTCAAATTCTAAGACCTTTTAACCTTGAATAATGGATGAAGTAAATCACCAGACATGCATGCCAGGAGCACAAGGTTTGTTTGTTTTTTTTTTTTTTTTTTTCGTGGAGTGCTAGTCGTGCAAATGAAGTTAAGGATCTGAAACTTAGAACAACAACATTGTCGGTGTGTCCTTTGTTTTATCCCCTTGTTGTCTTATTATGGACACCCAAATATTATTAATTCCATTTGTCACATGGAGCAGTAGTACATATGTTCTTTGCTAAAGTACTCGCCCAATGCAGTCTACACCTACCCCCAATTTTTAAAACCAATTTGTAGCTTTGGCTGCATTCTCTGTCCGGGCCATAGCCATTTTCTTTGTCCGGCCCGGGTCAAGGTGAGAGGGGGTCGGGCCAGGTTGAAGGGGCCGGGTGCGGGCCGTGTCGGAGGGTGGAGCGGGCCGGGTCCGAGGGTGGAAATTTTGGACTCACACGGCCCCGGGCTAATATTAAAAAATAAAATAAAAAATAGGTGTTTTTGAGCTGACCGAACTAGCGGAGGGGGGGAGCGTGCTAGAGGGTGTGCCAAACTAGACCCGGGGCTGGGTGGGGGCCGGGTATGGGGTTAGGCGGGCTAGGTATGGGGTTAGGCGGCCAAACTAGACCCGAGGCTGGGCTCAAGTTTCCCCAAGGGGGGCCATGCTAAAAATATGAGTGAATGTTTTAGTTCATGGGTAAAATTCACTTTGCACCCCTATGTTTTGGCGATTTGTCACCCGCTACCCATGTGGTTCGGGTAATGCACTTTACCACCCCTCTAACGGTGACAGCCTAACGGAGCGAGGTAATTGTCTTTAATTCCCCTCAGTCAATTCGTGTGTCCTCCCATTCTTCTTCTCTAACTGTGATTTCTCCTCCCATTCTTCTTCTGTCGTTCTCTCTCTAACCCAAGCCGCCATCACCAATCCCCATCCCCCTCTCTCATAATAGCGCTACTGAGCTAAAATTGTGGTACATGCATACATAAAAGCTGGAAACATGTTGAACTGTGGAACCCATTTGCCCTCTTGAGAGACGAACTTCGACGGCTAAATCGGAGCTTCTTCGGCCTGTTTCCGGGGACCAAATACAACCACCACCTGCAACTTCTCTCTCCCCTCTCTCTGTATTCTCCCCGGGTCTATTTTTCTGGGTTCGATGTGTGTTGGTAACCGACTCTTTTGACCAAGTTCAACCACAAATTGAATATGTGGTCTTAGTGCTTTTTCGCTTGGATACTTGGTTGTTCAGTGTTTGGGTGATTTCGGTATTGTTCGTTGGCTTGGGTATTGTCATGGTGGTTTAAATTTTGAAACATTTTGGAACTGATTTGATTATGGGCTTTCGTTGGTATTTGGGCGTTTGTTGATCCTTTGACAGAAAAAGATTGTCTTTTGGGTTTCTCACGAATCTCACTCATACCTTTTTGTATCGTTCCAAAAGATAGATCTTTGGGTTTGATTTAAGGTTTGCTTGTTTCGATTGGGGTTTAAATTCACTGAGTTTTTTTCGTTTCACATATTGCGGTGTTGGAGTCAAGTTCATCTGCTCCTCATAGTCCTTCGTTTGCTAATGATTGTTTTTTTCATTTGTTGCTGATGCTGCTGCTCTCTCCTTTCCCATATTTTTGTTCTTAGTCATCAGAAAGAAAAGAAAAAGTCTTTTTTTCCTTCTTCCATCTGGGTGTCAGGAGTGAATTGTTGGAGGTTCGTTTGGCAGCAACAATGGTGAATATAGAGACTACCAAGAAACAAATCCCATGGTTCTAGTACTCTGTTGGAGTAGTGCACTCTAGCTGTTTGTTGAAATGCCTCAAAGAGGGTGAACGCTAACAGAGGATGTGTTGATGCTTAGTAGTACCCGAAAGATGCGCATAGACTAGCCTTCGCATTTTTCGTTACATTCATGGCGAGGGAAATGATTTTGTAGCCATGGTAACTGTGTTTTTTTTTCATCACCCTTTGTACTTCTTGATCAACTCTCTCTTAGGCAATGATGATTATATTATATTGAATTCACTTTGCTGAGAAAATGTTACTTTCATGGCGAGGCAAATGGCTTTGCATCCATGAGAGTTGCAATTTTTGTTATTCCAATTACATATCTGAGCCTCCCTCATTTTCTACTTTAGGGTTGATTCGAGTGTAATGGTTGTGGTGAAGAATAAGAACACCGCATTGAGAAAGTAGGCTGGTGTTGCTGGTGGGATTCGGTGGTGGTGCTGGTGGGCATCCGGTGGTGGTGGAGGCGATGGTCAAGACTCAAAGAACGCCAAGAACATGAACAAAATGAAACTAGAAAACATATAGGGGCAAAATTGTCCAAAAAAACATTAACAAGTGGATTTTTGGACGAAATATGACAGAAGGGTGTCAAGTGTCCTATCTTTTTTCGTTACAGGGGTAGTAAAGTGAATTATTTGAAACACAGGGGTGTCAGGTGACATTTTGCCTAAACATTGGGATGCAAAGTGGGTTTTACCCTTAGTTCATATTACAAAATTTATAACAAATAACCATTAGCTTAAATATATTTTATTAGTTTACATGAGATATGTGTATTATTCCGACAAATCCATAATCTTATATTTGAATGTCAAGTGATATATTTCCAGCTTAGCAAAAAGTTGAGTTCACTAAAGCAATTTTAGAAAATCTAGGGGGGGGGGGCAAGTGCACATAGTAATGTATATATGAAAAGATTTAGGGGTGGTGTGCGTAATTTTCCGAACTATAGGAGGGGGGCATGGCCCTTGTTGTGCATCTCACAGGTCCGTCCCTGGGGGTGAGGGGGTCATTTTGACCCACGGGTCCGCCCACATTGCCACCTTGAGGCCGGGGTATGGCTGAGTCAACATCTATCATCTACTTAATACCACTCCGTTCCCTCTCTTCCTACCCCTGGGAGAGGGCACGGACATTAAGAAAATTTCCCTCTTTACTGTTTTGCCCTTCTCTATTCTTGATATATCTCTTATGTCCTCCTCTCTCTCTACATGTTACGAACCAGAAGAACACCACCACCACAGCCCATCCTCCACCACCACTCAACCACCATATGAACACACATAATCAATCAAAGTGGAAATTTTACAGATCCATACGAAAATATTGCAGATCCAAACAAAAATATTACAGATCGAAGAAAAATTTGACAGAGGAAGGAGAAGAAGAGAAGAGGAAAAGAAGTAGGGGAAGATCTGCGTGGTGGCCGCCTTCTCATTGGTCGCCGCCTCCTCCACCGCCGCCTTGCCACGCCTCCTCGCGCCGTCAGATCTGCGTGGTGGCCGCCTTCTCCACCGGCGTCCACATCTCCAGCAACGATCTCCTTCTCTCGGCATCTCTCTTCGTCGGCGTTTCTCTCTCTCTCCCTCTCTCTCTCTGTGCTGATAGAGGTTGTGGTGTCGGTGGTCTAAGGAGGTGGGTGTTGTTGGGTGGTTGTTTCAGTCAGTGGCTGCTGGTGGAGGTGGGTGTTGTTGGGTGGTTGTTTCAGTCAGTGGCTGCTGGGTGGTGTCGGTGATTTATGGAGGAGGTGATGGTGGTGATGGTATTGTCGGTGTTTGGCGATGGAGAAGAACCAGAGGAGCTGTGGTTTCAGTCGGCAGAGAAGATAAGGAAGAGAAAAAAAGAGATAAAGAGTGTTGGGGATGTAGTTTGGGTGTTAGATTAGGTTAGTTTTTTGGGTTAGGGTCAGCAGATTTAGTATAATGGGCCACTGATTTGTATATATTGGTGGCCCAATCTGATTATGAATGGGTTTGTTAAAACTGTTGGGTATTATTTGTAAGGGTATTTGAGTAATTGATCCTCATTAACTTTGCCAAAAGAGAAAAGGGGTAGGAAGAGAGGGAACGGACAGAAATAGAAAAGGGTAGGAAGAGAGGGAACGGAGTGGTAAGCTGTTATGGTAAATAAGCTTTTCCCTAAAACGTTACATGTAGAATAGCTTATCCCCATTTACACAATAAGCTGTTATAGAGTACTACAATATCCTAAAGACTAAATACTCCATAATAAAATACAATGTCATCCCCAAATTGTCATCTTCAAAATGTGACATATGAAACATGTTTTCTCACAATATCCTAAAGACTAAATACTCCATAATAAAATAATCTCAATCATTCAAACATAGGAAATTATCATATTTTTTTGTGATCGTGCCCTCGGACACGGGATGTGCACTAGTGGAGTAAAGCGCCCAGCAGACAAAATATATCTTGTACTCCGGTGGTTGTTGCACTAAGAACTTGATATGTAAAAATTTATGTGTGAGTTTGATATGACTTATTTGAAAATTAAGCTGATTTAGAAGTTTATGTCAAAAAGTTCTACAACAAAAAAATGGAAAAATGCGCGTGTCGCGAGCGCATTCAAAGGAAGCTACATCGAGCTTTTATTCAGACGAATTATATTTACAAAGTGTATGGGCAGAAGAATTTTCATCCAATTGTTATGCAAAAGTTTAACCAATATTATTCCCTAAAAAATGTTTAACAACTAGTATTTCAACTATTTTGATCAATCATCTCACGTGTCTCGAGATTTTCTTTACAAAAAGACTACAGTAAAGCACCATAAAAGGCTTATACAATTTTGACTTTTCATTGAAAATGTTTTGTCCCCTTTTCCGCCTACTTTTTATTCTTCTTTTTTATGTCTGATTTTATAGATAACCCGTCGTTGTTGGTTATTTATTGTGGCATATAATTAGTTTAATAGCAACAACAAACACTGCCTTTGAATTATTTACCATTAGGGTTACAGTTTGACAACTCATAAGTCATAACAGTGTGTATAATTTCAAATTAGTGGCCTTTGCTATTGGAAAATTGGACTATACGTAATGATTTATTCTCCAACACGGGAAGGCTCCTACTAGGCTTTATCCCTTTTCACTTTAGAGCAAATGACAATTTCACCTATTTCAGTTGGGAAATTGACACTTTCACCCCTGCAGTGTGCTAGTAAGCTATAGAGGGCACATACGCTCAGGATTGTATCATTCTCTATTCTAAGAGACAAGACTTGTCTCAAAAATTACTATCAGCAACAGACTCTCACGTTATTTTAACGACGCCATAACAAGAGATTACACGTATCTACAAATTTGACACACTAAACGGATGAAAGTAACATGTACAAGTATAATGGAGTACAAATAAATTTTGTTTTTCTTCAGCTGTAGCACATTACAAAATAATTAAAGAAGGGAAAAGAATAAAGCTTCGTTTATCCTCTCTCACTTGCTTTTGTTAACTTTTATGGGTGTGGGGGGTATTTTGGATTTCTTGCCTTTAATGGCCCACCCACATGGAATTAGAATTAGCTTCCCAAGGATTTTCACACACATCTTCTTCCTCCTTAAGAATTTTTCATCCATTTACTAATACTAATCTATCCATAATTATCAAGAGTCATGTTTGCCAAAAAAAAGTCTGTTTGGTGTATGAGCTTGAAGTAAAAAAATCTTTTATGAAAATGTTAAAATTATTTGGGTTACATTTTCTAAATTTAAAAGAAGGCAGAGAAAAATAGATATTAATGCAAATGTTATGAAAACAAACAGGAAAACAAAGTTTTGAACATTATTTTGGTTAAAAATAGACAAAATAAAAAAATTATACCAAACATGTTTTGATTAACCTTTTCTTAATAAAAAGGGGGTTTTGGCAAACAGGCAAAATGTGTGTGACAGTAGTGTGAGTGAGGTTTTTGCCTATTAGTCTCTCTGCAAATACAGTTCCTCTTTGTTAAGCTTTCCTTTCTCATTTCCACAGTTCTTTCTTTGTGCTCTACCATGTGCCCTCCTTCTTCAAATCTTGTCAGCGTTAGGGATTGAGCTTTCTGGGTCCCCAGAAATTCAACCTTTTCCTTGCTTTTGCATCTCCAATTCGCAAGTTTCCAAGCGATTTTGGATCTGGGTTTGCTTCAGATTTGTGGGTTTTCGACACCCAGTTCTGGGTTCTTCTAGGTTTAGTGAGTGAAACAGAGAAAGAGAGAGAGCCATGTCTGCTCCGGCAAAAGCCGCCGAACCAGCACCACACCCACCCAAAGATCAGCTTCCCAACGTCTCTTACTGCATTACTAGTCCTCCTCCATGGCGTGAGTCTCTCAATTTACTTTAATCTCTCCATTTCTGCATTTTATTTCTTTATTCTCTTGTGGGTTCACTTTCAGAGACTTTGTGTTCATAGTCTTGGATTGGTTTTCACATTTATATGTCTATGTTGATGTAGTTGAATCTTCTTTGACCCCTTTTACAAGGGTCTTGTTGTTGTTGTTGTTGTTGTTGTTGGGTTTTTTTTTTTTTTTTTTTTTTTTTTTTTTTTTTTTTTATGTGTTTCTTGAATGGTTGTTTTTACCTCTTTGTTAAATTTGCTGAAATTTAATGATCTTGTTCAAATATGGTAAGGTGTGAATTCATGTGTTTTCATGGATTTTAGACTTGTGGGTTTGTGCTTTTATTAGTAATTTTGAGTCAACAAGGCGTTTCTTGTTCTGTAGGGGGAAACAAAAGCCATTTTTCTGCTGTGTTAAGCCTGTTTAATGGAATGGCTTTAATGTTTGTATCTGTTCTTTTTGTCAAACCCTAGTAAATGCACTGGATCCAACATTGTAGGAGCCAACTTAACTGATTTCAAACTTATTTAGAACCTTTTGGTGTTGTTATACTAAATGGTACTTGGTGTTGTTGTGTGAAAGAGATGTGAGGTTTATCTAATCTGTCTAGTTTCGGATGTCGCCTACCAGCTGCTACTTCATTTTTGGAGCTGTTTTTGGTTTGATTGTGAGCTTGACATATATCAGCTGTTATAGAATTCCAATCAAGCCTAATGGACTCATACTGCTTTCTGAACCATCTCCGAATACTCTCCTTTGTTCTCTTGCCGGACTAAATTAGTTTTTTCCTGTTTTTCTCCTCATTCGTGCTTGATTACAGGCATAGTCATCTTATTTAATGTTTTGTTGAATTACTTAGAAATGTGCCAATCCAGGTTATGGACTGTAAGCCAAACTATCCCAAATTTAACCTCTCATGAAATGTAGAGTATGCTTAATACTAAGTAATGGTTAGTAACTCAAGTTTGCTTCATGTAGACCAATTTTTGGCTTTCATGTGGATTCGTTATTTGCAAAAAAATTACTTGCGTTTGTCTTACATTTGTTCCTCTGTCATGATCGGATGTGCGCAAATTTCGCTTTCATTATTCCTTTCTCTTTCATCTTCGTGTCATTCTCCTCATTTGTTAAGTTTGTGGCATATATCTGATGCAGCCGAGGCTATTCTACTCGGATTTCAGCATTATCTGGTGATGCTCGGCACATCAGTTATCATTCCTACTGCTCTTGTTCCTCAGATGGGTGGTGGAAATGTAAGGCCTACAAAGAATCGCAATTGGTCTGTTTTTTTTTCATAGTTTCAATACTTCATTGTTTAACAAGGACTATATTGGCTGTACTTTAGGAGGAGAAAGCAAAGGTGATCCAGACTCTACTCTTTGTTGCTGGAATAAACACTTTACTCCAGACGTGTTTTGGTACTAGATTGCCTGCTGTTATTGGAGGTTCATATACATTCGTTGCAGCCACAATTTCCATCATCCTCTCTGGTCGATTTGACGACCCAGATCCTATAGTGGTTCGTGATCTCACTTCCAGTTCTTATCTTTATTGTTTCCGCATGGCACATGGGATTTCTTCTCAATAACGAATACAAATCAGTGGTAGATTTAGCTTCAGAGTTAGGAATTCACTTTCTCCTCTTGTTTCAATAACTTGCATTTTTTTCCTCAAAATCAGAACTCACAATTTTATACTTCCTCTGTTCCCTCTGTGTCCCTTCAGTTTGACTTTTACCACTATTTACTTGGTCATTTGGATAGCAAAACGATGCAATTTCTCGATAATATTTTCATGGCGTTGTGCCATGAAAAGATTATAAAAAACTTGCATCGTTTTGCTATCCAAATCACCGTGTCAAAGTGAACCTGTTACGGGTCGAAAAGTCAAACTGAAGGGAAAGAGTGGGAACGGAGGAAGTATATGATAATTTACTGTTTTCACTTGTGACAACTGGAGTCCAGTTCAATAATAGAAATGTTTGTGCACGCTCGTACTCCTATAACTTAGCAGAATAGCGTTACTAATTTCCATAAGTTGTCTTGTCATTTGTCTTAAATATGGTAACTTTACTTTCGGAATAAACAGATAGAGACGAAATAGTTTTTTTCAAACTTTGTTCATTCTTTTTAACTGTAAAGAGAAACGTTTGAAGGTTGCTAGTTCTTTTAGAAACTTTGTTCCTTCTTTTTAACTCCAAAGATGCACGTTTCAAGGTGGCAAAAGATAGAAGCTTTGCAGATCTGCTTCTGTTTGTCGGTGCATGTGGTTTAAATAGCTGCTGTATTTTCACATCTGAATAGCCAGAAACTATTTTACGCGTATGTATAACTCTCATTCATTTTTTTTTATTTTTTTTTTTATTTTTTTTTATTTTTTATATACCTCCGTAACAGAAATAGGATTTTCACGTGCACTTAACAACTCTATAATGAGCGCTTATTCTTTTTGCACATTAGTTGCACACGTATACTAGTGTTTAATCCATGATGTCTTGTCCTATTGGTGAAATGCTTTACATTAAATGGTCTATCTATCTTATGAATGATTGTAAAACATTTGTTGTCCTTATTATCTTCACAGAGATTCAAAAGGATAATGCGAGCAATCCAGGGGGCACTTATTGTTGCTTCAACTCTTCAGATAGTCTTGGGTTTCAGTGGACTTTGGCGTAACGTTACCAGGTTCGTTCTGAATTTGTGAAAATGCTCGACAAAATTACCCGTAGATTAGGTAATAAAAACTCTCTATTTTTCTGGAGTATATAGCTTAATGTAGCTACAAATAGTAAAAGCAGTATCTGGTAGCTTGGTCTTTGGCTTCTATTTATTTATTTGGGCATCTGTGCTGCGAGAGGATTCTGTACTAGCTAACTAGAATACTGCTTCTACTAGTTGTACATACATTAAGCTTTCATGAAGTCAGTTTCTTGCTAGCTGGATCTTTTTGGTAAATGTTTATGGTCTCACTCAGAAGTTATGTGAAAGATTGAAGTAATACCTAGAAGATATGGTGAATTTTCAGTTGCAGTGGGATTTTAGCGAAAACATAGCTTTAAACGTGTTCGCAGACATTGTTTCTGTGGAAAAAGAAAACTGTCTGGTTGACTATGCTTAATAAAGGCGAGTTGTTAGCTTTTTTGGTTATTCCGGTACATGCACCAACTAATCATATGGATTTGACCTGTCATTAAGATGCACATAGTGCCTGTGAGAGTTTCTGAGGCGGTTTTACTTACTGGATGTCTCTGAAGCTCTTTATCAAACGGTTTCCAAGTTAGTGTGAAAAGCTACTTTTCCTTTTAATGTGAGAATTAACAGAAAGTAACCTCATTAGTTCCTGTATGAATTATCCACCATTAGTAATAACTAACTACTAACTTAAGAACAGCTTCCTGAAGATAAACATAAGCTGGCATATAGTTGGTTGTCAACCTAGACCTTGCCTTTTCTATGCTTACTTCCCTCTAAGTTTACTCGAGGAATGAAAACTTTCCTTTGATCAATTGACTGGTCCTAAAGAAATCTATGTTCCCCTCTTTTCAGGTTCTTGAGTCCACTCTCGGCCGTTCCTTTGGTTGGTCTTGCTGGTTTTGGGCTCTATGAGTTTGGATTTCCTGGGGTATATCTGTTTTTCATTGCATTTGAATTTCTCTCTCTCTTTTTTTTTTTAAATCACTGTACTGCACTGATACCATCCCGATTTCTGTTTAGGTTGCAAAGTGCATTGAGATAGGGTTGCCACAGCTTGTCCTCATAGTGTTTTTCTCACAGGTAATGTCATTTGCAGCTTTACAAAATCAAGAATATGATCATTACTTGTGACATCTAAAAGTTTAGAACTCTCAACTTCGACTTACTGTATTTTCTTGTTTTGCAGTATCTGGCCCATATGTTTAAGAGAGGAAAAAACATCTTTGAACGATTTGCTGTGCTATTTACGGTCGCAATAGTATGGATATATGCTTACCTACTTACTATTGGTGGGGCATATAATGGCAAACCTGCAAGAACGCAGAATAGTTGTCGCACTGATCGTTCTGGACTTATTAGTGGGGCACCCTGGTTAGTATTTTTCGCTACTTGCTTATCTGAAACTATACTTGGGAACTTCTTGTAATGATGGTTATGTAGTTACTTATAAGCTTTAGCCTGTACAAGCATGTAGAATCCAGCTCCCTTAACACAACGTCTGAACCTTTATGGTGAGCGATGAAAGCTTTGTTTTATGCAACATTTTGTATCGTGTTTGCACCTAAAATTGGATTATTAAATATTAGGATGCATTATAAACAATGGAGTATGATTTAGATGTCTTTGTGTCTACAGTAATCTAAAGAAGGCTGTTAATTTCTATTTGTTTCATTTCATACTAGTCAAGGCCTCTGTAACCTTGTAGGATCTTATGCTTTTTGGGAGGGGGTGAGATAGTTGAAAGTTGACGTGATGAAGAGTATGCTTTAGGATAGAAGTTATGAAATAGTTCAAGAACAAGAGCCCAAGGTTTCCTTGTAATTAGCTTAACCTCTTCAGACTTGTCATTAATAATCAGTACGAGAGGTGTATATAGCCTATGCAGGAGTACTTTTTTTCCTTGCACAATATTAATATCATATTTGTGCGTCAGTTTCTTGTATCTGTGCGGGAAACTTCCTTTACGATTATAATGGTGTTGATAATTGCAGGATCAGAGTACCATATCCCTTTCAATGGGGAGCTCCTTCATTTGATGCTGGTGAAGCCTTTGCAATGATGGTTACTTCATTTGTTGCACTTGTTGAGGTTCGTTTCTCCTCTAAACATAGTACTGAAATACATTGGCACATTGCTGTTTTAGCTTTTCTTTGTTATCACCATGTTCATCAGTGAGTTACACACCCTGTGACTACTTCGGATTAAGGCGGTTTGTTAGTCTGCATTTAACTCTATGCTGATGTCTAGATGCTTTGATGATGAATTCTTGGTGAAAAACTGACGTTTATTTCGATTACCCACTTAAAAATGCCCCTTAACAATACCCAAGGTGGCAAGGCATCTTCAGTGAGGAGCTAATAACAAATCATAGCATTTGTCCCCCTTCAATGGGGTGCCATATTAATGCTATATATGGTGTTATTCCACAGTGCGTATCTGGAACCAAGTTTGCATTATGCCAAATTTTGAATCACCATCATAGCTAACTATGGTTTTGTACTTCATGTAAAGTACATTGCCACACCTATACGTTTTTTTAGCACCTTGGCGAAATGACATTTCCACTTATTATATGCCAAATCTGAAATTGGCACCTATGTCAAGGCATGAAGCCCCTATAAATTTGATTTAAATTAATTATTTCTTTTTTTATGGCATGAAATTATATAGCTCCTTACTTGCTTTTGATGATATATTCAGTCCACTGGTGGCTTTATTGCTGTTTCAAGATATGCAAGTGCAACTCCTATGCCACCCTCAGTTCTTAGCCGAGGAGTTGGTTGGCAGGTACATTCTTAAATTGTACATCTCCCGTTGGTCTTATATTTAATAATTGGGAATATGTTTTATGATTCATAATCCGTAAAGATACTTTCATTGATTTATTCCGCGTCAAATTTTGGGCTCTCAGTTTCCTATAAAACAGGAGAAGTGCACTATTATGGATGGTATATACAAAAAGAAAAATTAATCATCAAAACGCTAAACAGAAGTATGCACTTTATCCTTCTAAAGAGAACAAATGTTTTGACTTGGATGCTTAGATGTTATCTTAGAAGCTGAGAGCTTGTCACATGATTCACATCACATGCTTAGCCGATGATTTGAGAAAAAAAGTTCCAATATTCTTATGTCGGATAGTTAAGTTGCAGGTTAAGAATTACGAAGAAGATGTAGGACCTTTCACTTTCCCACCATTTTAAATTGAAAACTCTAAGCATCCTATTCTAAAGCACCACACTCCCCACATTTCCACTTGAGCAATCCCCTAAAGCAGAAGAACGATCTTGGAAGATATGAAACAGGGTTCCAGGAAGAATTTGTTGCTTTCCACGCCTAATGTTATAAACACTAAAATAAAAATGAAAAGTCCAGGACCATTTTGCTCTGCATTTGGAAGTACCCAATGTGCAAGCATCTCCAGCTAGTCTGCGAGGAAGCAATTGGTTGGTGAGGATGAGATGAATTGGAGAAGCTACTAATTCATTCTTATATTTGTCCAACGCTTTGCTGACATGTTCTTATTTAAACAACTCTCTCTCTTCTCTCTCACTTGGCATTCAACTCTGATGAACTAAATTAAATCTTCATTTTATGGTATTAGGGAATTGGCATTTTGATCTCTGCGATGTTTGGAACCGTGACTGGATCCTCAGTATCCA
This sequence comes from Linanthus parryae, assembly GCA_023055425.1. Taxonomy (NCBI): domain Eukaryota; kingdom Viridiplantae; phylum Streptophyta; class Magnoliopsida; order Ericales; family Polemoniaceae; genus Linanthus; species Linanthus parryae. Next base: position 17,126,528 of record JALGPY010000008.1, on the reverse strand, counting down.
TGTAAGACACAAAAACATTAAAGCTGCATAGATTTCATTTCCATTACACTCGTATTACCTCAAACATAGCAAGTAGTCAAGTTTGATTGATTCATCTGCAGTGAGAATGCTGGTCTTTTAGCTTTGACTCGTGTCGGTAGCAGAAGGGTTGTTCAAATATCTGCTGGGTTCATGATTTTCTTTTCCATTCTCGGTGAGTCCTCAAAATTTGTACCTTCACTGTCTGTAAATCAATTTTATTCCTCTTGCTACGTTGTGGTCGCGAGCGAGAGAAATAAGCAAAATACCATCTCTTCCCAAAATTTAAATGTTCAGGAAAATTTGGAGCTATATTTGCCTCAATCCCAGCACCAATTGTTGCCGCTCTGTATTGCCTGTTCTTTGCTTATGTTGGTAAGAATCTTTAACCTTTTAGCTCGCAGCTTCTATTAATGTGATTTTCCTTTTTATTATCTGACTCGTCGTTTTCGCTTGATCTGCAGGTTCGGTGGGTTTAAGTTACCTTCAGTTCTGCAATCTCAACAGCTTCCGAACAACATTTATTCTGGGCTTCTCCATATTCTTGGGCCTGTCTATTCCCCAATACTTCAATGAGTACACGGCAATCCAAGGATACGGACCGGTTCACACCGGAGGGAGATGGGTATACAAATTTAATCTGACTACACTAGTTTACTTTACCGCATACCTAGGTTTTTGTTGCAGTACATTGTTAGAATCACACGACTCCCCCTTAATGTTAAGAGTCGAAGCCCCTTTGCTCAGGGCATGTAGGGGCAAGGGGGGTCACTTGCTCCCCACCCCCAAGATTTTAAAGAACTACATATGCACCCCAAAATTTTAAGATTTATTCAGTTGTGCTCTCTTTTATTACTAGTGTGCCCCCAAGATTTAAAGAACTACATATTGTTTGGAGTCGAAACCCCTTTGCTCAGGGGCCATGGAGGGACAAGAGGTGTCACTTGCTCCCCCACCCCAAGATTTTAAAGAACTACATATGCACCCCAAGATTTTAAAGAACTACATATGCACCCCAAAATTTTAAAGAGTTAGCATAGTATAATAAGATTTTATGCCATGTCTTTTCATGATCTGCATCGTGAGAGTTTGATGTCTTCTCTTTTTTGATTCTGCAGTTCAATGACATGGTGAATGTCCCATTCTCATCGGAAGCATTTGTGGCTGGCGTTGTGGCATATTTCCTGGACAACACAATACACAAGAAAGATGGCGCGATAAGGAAAGACAGGGGCAAGCATTGGTGGGACAAGTTCAAGTCCTTCAAGACCGACACAAGAAGCGAAGAGTTCTATTCTCTACCCTTCAACCTCAACAAATATTTCCCATCAGTGTAAGCACACACGTATGGCAAGAGCTGTAAAAACTCTAAAATCTCACGAACGTATGGCAAGAGCTGTAAAACTCGAAATCTTCCTCGTTCAAGGTATCTCCCACGGGTGTTTGTTGTTGGTGTTACTGCGAGTCCGTAGTTGTTTGTTGGAAATGTGTTGACACCTTGTAATGGGCTAAAGCAAGTATTAATTAGTGTTCTTTTACTTACCTCTTTAGGACAATTTGTTAATTTGATTCTAGTTTTCCATGTAAATCCACTGGATGATTATGATTTAGTATAGCGACGAGACAAATTTCTGCAGTTTTCTTTACTTCACTTTGTTCTCTTGCAGTACATAAGAAGCGAAAGGTCCTTTCTGCAGTTTTCTTTACTTCACTTTGTTCTCTTGCAGTACATAAGAAGCGAAAGGTCCTATCGTGATCCTACCGTAAGCATCATGCAGTGTTTTTCTTTCAGAATTTGATTTTTGTCGTCAACCGGGTCTGAACCCGGGACCTAATGCAGGGGCTTCCAACGCTCTACCACTTGAGCTACCACCCTACCTGCAGCATCATGCTGTGTTTTGACATCAAGTTTAGCATCATTTTAAAACTCTAGTATCATACCTAAAGCAAGTTTGTGTTTTATCATTGTACAAGTACCCTTAGCAATAGCATTCTCATTGGAGATGCTCTTACGAAGTTACCATCCAAACAAGAATAATTCACCATACTTATAGTTGACTTGGTCATTGTCTGGTTGTTGAGTTCCGACTTTTAGGAAAACTTAAGGGCTGCTTATTAGTATTCTCAATTGCAAGCCTATCAGTCCGAACTCGAGACTCTTTTTACTTCTCTGATGTAAGGGCTGCTTATTAGTATTCTCAATTGCAAGCCTATCAGTCCGAACTCGAGACTCTTTTTACTTCTCTGATGTAAGTATCATACTACTGCAGAAAGAGCAGTCCTGAGTCCTCACTCATGTCACTGAAAAGAAAAGAAAAGAAATAAGAACCCCCATTCCCATGACTGCTCTACAGTCTAGATTGTTTGGTGGGAATGTTGTTATCTGCTTGATAGAATGCTGCTAAATGCCAAGAGAATAAGTAATGACCTTTTGGGACCCGTACATATTCCTCAATCAACCACTATCATCAACAAATGAGTCATCACCAAGAAAAGGAGTCCAATGCCACCCCACTAGTAGGTCTCTATACTTGAAGAATCATCCACAGAAAAGATTACAAAACTTGTATCAAACTTTATAGATCAAAAGCAGTGGTACTTGTATTTGTACATCTTTCTCTGTTTCTTTTACAAAAGAAACCTTAGATTCTCAGTTTGATTTCTTATTAAAGTCTCCAAGTTGTTTTATACATGGTATTTGATTTCTTATTTGAGGATGAAGCTAGGGTTGGAGGCAATCATACCTCCCACAATAATTTTAGGGTATGATTCGAAATTAGGGAACTCTTCCTTCCTAGGGTTTTCTGCCAGTCAACATTGAGATGTGGTCACCCCATCAGGTGTGCTAATTTCATCATGTGCTAAGCTAATGTTTATGGGGCTATAAATATATAAGCATGCTGATGGGAAATCATATCGCGGTAATTTGACATGATGAGCTCATGAAGAGAGATTAAAATATTCATTTTTCTCTCTTCATCTCATCCACCCATTTTAGAAACCGATTTAAAGTGTAAATCAATAAATTAGTTAAAGTACTGACTCAAATAGACTCATAATCTTTTGAATCTTTTGAACATACATATATGGCATCCGTTCTTAGTTTTTTTACGTCAAATTTGGCGAGAACCTCTAATAACATGGTTTTGGACAATTGACTTATTAAGTAGGAAGAAGGTTTGTTAATCCTTTTTCTTTGCAAAAAAAAAAAAAAAAGGTTTGTTAATCCTTTTGTTGTATCTTGTGAATCAGCATGGTTTTCTCCAACTACTACTTATGAAGAGACCATAGCAATTTTATTATGAGATTGAGGCCAAAGTGAGGAGACTAGCTTCTTCACTCAATGATATTACTTTATCTTTTGTTTGTTTCTATATGATGAAGTATAAAAATCCTCCTTTAAATAAACCATGCATGCAATTTTGTCTTTAAAGTCTTAAAGATGTTTAGAGAACATTCATCTTTCTGCCCCAATACTGAATCTTTCTGCATCAAGTGCTAATCTTTTCTTTAAAGTGTGTGCTTTTATCTATGGTGGCATGCCAATCGGGACTGTTTTGTGACTAATTACCCAAATACCCCTCAAATATTTGAAACTATCCATTTGGTCCTTCCACCAGCACAAATTCGCTACTTACGAGCCATCTCGCATTCTGAAGACTGCGATAAGGACTTATACTCGGTCTTAGGTTCTCAAGTGGTTCTTCTCCAACAAAAAATACATTTTATGGTACTCCAAGGTGACGATAAAGCTCTAGTTGAAGACTATGTGATTACTTAAATGCATAGTGTTCTACCAACTGAGCTGTCAACTTAATAAATAGCCATATTCTAAGTTCTCTTTACTTTTGTTTATGATTGTATGCCAACCAAAGGATTGAGTTCATGACTTTGAGACATATTACCTAAATAGCCCTCAACTGTCAGAAACTATCCGTTCGGTCCATTTACCGGTATGGACTCACTACTTATGAACCATTTAGCATTCTAAGGACTGCAACGAGGACTAGTACTCGGTGAAATGATACATCCTGGTACTATAGGTTCACTGTTAGTGCAAATACAAAACTTTAGAAAAAAATATAGTATTCTGTCAACTGAACTGTCAACCTAGTAAACAGATAAATTGTGATTAAATTAACCATTTGATTAGATAATACTTAGACATGCTCTGTCAGAAAGGATGGTGGTGATCAGGGGGGGGGGGGTTTGGTATGACTTATAAGCAGCTTATAAGTCAGTCTTGGATTATAAGTTCAAGCCAACTTATAAGTGGTGTTTGGTATGGACTTATAAGCTGAAAAGTTGGAGTTGGACTTATAAGTCCATAGTGTTAAAATTGAGTTAAGAAAAAGTTGGGTTCTTGAAGCTTTTCTTGAACTTTTGGACTTAACATCTTTTTCACCAAACACACATGATTTTTTTCTTCATCTTTCTTGTCATAGATTTTTTTTACATGAACTTATAAGTCTAGTTAAGTTACAAATAAGTCATACCAAACTCACCCCAGATCATGAAGGGAAGGGGGACCCACAAGGCATGACTTGTCAGGATCTGGGGGCAAGAAAGACAGCCAATTGGCCCCCCACTGGGGCTGATGATTTACCATGTTTTTTTTTTTTTTTTTTTTTTTTTTTTTTTTTTTCATCCTTTTATCTTCTGCTGTTTTGGTTGGAAGCAAAACAATCGATGTTTTTGCCTGTTTGTTTCCAAATCCAGCAACCAAAAATCCCTTTTGCAATGGTCCCCTGCTATCTCTATATCTCCATGATTATCTCTTTTGGCATGGTCTTCTGATTTTGTATACTGCATGATTATACAGTACTGGTCCCCTCACAGATTCTACTAAATTTCTAACTAGTAGTCAAATGAGATTATTCGAAAATTATGGAATCATACCAACAAGTCGCAGATTTGGATTTGATTTTGATGCCTAACATTGTACTACAAGAGAGATAGAAACAAACAATTGGGCGTGGTTTCTTTTGTAGTTGTCTCTGAAACAGACACGTTACATATAAGTCATTTATGTCACAAAAAATAGACACATATCAAACTCATATTAATGAAATAAACTTTTTGTTTTCTGTTGTTTCTTTTGTTTCGTTTTGGATTTATTTTAATATAAGAATCCATGACAGTTATTCTTTAGTGTGAGATGACCCCTTTAGTAAAATAGTCTGCAAACCTCACAAAGAGGCGAACTAGATTGAGAAAGCTCGGTCTGATAGAGACGCTTTGAGCGGATCAATGGATAGCTATTATTTTTGAACTCAAGACTTGGCAAATCAACTAAGCGTTTGATAGAAAGAAGTAGAAATTGAATCACTTGGTGTAGTGAACAACATAAATGATGATTTGGGTCGAGAGTTGAGAAATTGAATTGACACAAGTAGACCCTATGAAGCTGGAAGTGTTGGTTCTTTTTCTGTTTGAGGTGGAGTTGAGTGGTGGTGGTGGAAAAAGGCAGAGGAAACAATGATAGAAAAGAAACATGCGACAACTACTCATTGTTGTTATAGCTTGCTTGGTGCGTGCTGTGAGTGTGACCTCATCTACCACACACTGGTCTTACACTCCATGAAATTTCACGCCCACCATTGCACCTACCTTGGGTTCGGTAAACAATGACATTTCTGCCATTCCTCAGGCTCAACCCCTTGCTGATAAGAAGCGTGCGTGCATCTCTCTCTCTTTGGGATTCATTATGAACTACCACTCCGTCCTACCTCTTTCTCTCCATTCTGACTTTTTGACTCGTATATGGGTCACTTTGACCTGGTGATTGTAATAATTAAACTATGCGATTATTTAATTATTTTTTACCGTGTTATAGAGTAACTTTTACTCTACAACACCATAAAAATTATTGTAAAAATACATCATTTTGTTATCCAAATTACCGGGTCAAAGTGAGCCAATAAATAGTAGTAAAAATCAAATTGGGGAGGAAGAGGTGGGACAGAGTGGTACTCCTTTGTCTGGAATTATTAACAGTGTCGTCGAATTTTTCAGCAAAATTTTAACTAGATGATTTGCTTAATCTTTTATAGTGAACTCTACCACACAGTAAACACAGGTTTAGAGTTTAGACACAATACACACATGCGCTCCTGCGCCTTCAGAGTTATTGAGAGTCTGTTTGCTACCAAGTTCAGAAACAGAAAAATAAACTCCGTGTACTTCAAATGTTGTTTTTGATTTTTTTTTTTCTAAAAGCACAAGATTGATAACACTAAATAAAAAGTAAACCTAACATGCATCGAGATACAGTATTTTAAAACAAGTGAATTATTGAAGAACCAAATAATAATCTGATAGCGAAACAACATACCAAGCCTGTTTTTTTTTTAGAATACATCATATAGTTGCATTCAAATCTGGGACCTCATGCAGGAGCTTCAAATGCTTTTCCAGTGAGCATGTTTTAATCGAATATATTTATGGCTGAAAATAAGATGAGGAAATAAGCGGGATGAAAAATGTAAGTAATTAAAAGTTTAAACCTTCTTGATATATATTTTTTTTTTATATTCTTGATATGAATTGAAATCTACACAATGTGAGATATTTCAAAACAGATTTTGGTCCAAGTTACAAAACAGTGTTTTTAATGAAATTGATTTTTTTTAGGAAACGAAATTGAATTAAGATAACAGATTTTAATCTAAGTTTTTTTTAGGGAATAATCAAAGTTTATTAAAACCTGGGCTCTGGGCAAAAAAACTTTTATTTCACCGATGAAGTATTTGTTTTTCTAAAAAAAACGCCGTGGAGGGAATGACACGTGTCCGGCATACATCAGCTAAACAGTGAACAGTCAGTCATGCTCTACAGCCAGGAGTGAGTGGGTGAATGAGTAAAAACTGCAGTAAAAGTCACGTAACGAATCTATTGGTCGACTGCTCTCTGACATTCTCTGCCCTCCTCCAACCGACCAATCACAGACTGCCACGTCAAAGAATATATTCCCAATTTCCCCTCAAACTACTCAAATGGCCACCCACTTTAAGCTCGATATCAAAAACACCCCCAACACACAAAAAGTAGGCCAAAAAAATCTTGGAACTCACTCACTCACTCACCATACCCACATGCCTATAAAGGCTCTTGGTGCAGTATTCTCCATCTCCTTCCTATCCCCATTTCATCCTTAAAAAACACAAAACTTTTCTTCATTTCGTTCAATTTTCTTTAGAGATGGGGAATTGTCAAGCAATTGATAATGCAACATTAATAGTACAACACCCATGTGGCAGATCAGACAAATACTATTGGCCTGTCTCTGCCTATGAGATCATGAAAATGAACCCTGGCCACTCTGTTGCCCTTCTCCTCACCACCACCACCACCACTACCGCCGCCGCCACCCACCGTCCTCCCACCACCACCACCACCACCACAGCCGCCGCCGCCTCACCACCAACAAACAGCAACGGTTCAGTGCGCGTGACGCGGATAAAGCTCCTCCGACCGACCGATACTTTGATTCTTGGACAAGTTTACAGGCTCATCACCACTCAAGGTAGTGATATCTCTATATTTCTAGAATTTGATTTTTTAACATGTGTGTGTTCGTATATATACTCCTATTAAACAGAGATATCTCCAGTTCCCAAACATTATACAATTTTATTTTATCCTCTTAAAAAAAATGCATGATTCAACGTGATTAATGGCTTATTTTGTAATTTTGTAGAAGTAATGAAGGGATTGTGTGCCAAGAAGTATGCAAAGATGAAGAAGACGAAGAACACATCAGAATCTGCAGCAGTTTCTGATGGTAACAAAGAGAAGAATATTGGTCCTGATTTTCATGGACTTCCGAGAAATCCTGAAAAGGAAAACAAGGAAAATCAGGTATTTTTTTGATGAATTACCAAGAAAACCTTCATTTTTTTTTTTTTTTTTTTGCCGCTCATATTGGTTGTGGAAGTAGCTGGTGGAGTGGTGGTTAACAATTACAACAAACAATCTTTAGAAAACTCACCAAACTTCTAGTTTTTTCGGGTTTAGGATGGAAGCCACATACTGGCTCACGCAACGGATTGCCTAGACAATTAAGTTGTTTATTGCGTTTGGGTCTTGCGACTATCGGTTGTTGAAGTGGATATTAGATAAGTCTAATAGATACAGCTAATTTTTTGAGTTTTTGACAATAAACTTACGTATAGTTTACTGTTTGTGACACTAAACCATCTAAACTACAGATTCACCACATGCAATGATTAATAGCTACAACTCACATGAGATGAAGTCACCACAATTCTTACACTACTTGTAATTTGCAGTTTGTGACATTAAACCATTCACACTAGTATTAATTTATCAATGAAACTCTGGCACCAGAAAACAATTAGCGATTAACAGCTCCAACCCACACCAAATGAAATCACTACCATTTTTACACTGCATCAATCACAGGATCCACCACCTTTATATCTAACTACTTGTTTACGGTAACCTTTATATCTAACTTGTTTATTTTTTCAGGTGGTAAAACACGGTGATAGACACAAGGCAAGAGCAAAACCAGCAATAGGAAACTTAAAATCATGGCAACCCTCTCTAAGGAGCATCTCTGAGGCTGCAAGCTGACACTCTTATCACCTCTCGCTCTCTAGATCTCTGTCAGGTGTTAGCTATAGCTAGTCGTGTGAACAATGGCAAGAAAGCCCATTTTCACTAGCAATTGATGTTCTGTGGAGCCTTGTACAGAGAACTAGAGAGAATGTAACTTGCATTGCAGCTAATAGTTTAATAGAAATACACTCTTTTTATTTTCTTTTTTTGAGATTTTTTTTATCGAATGTTTGTGTCATAGTAATTCACAAACGCGTTTCTAAAAAAAATTACGAGCACGTCAAGATTGAGCTCATTAAGGTAGGAAGTTTGTGTTCGAGTTAAATATTCTGTAAACGTTTACAGATACTATGATGTGAATTTCAGACGACAAAATAAAAGATTAAATAAATTATATTAGGAGAGTGCAAATGTGCATAGGGTAATTTGGATTTTCTTTTTGAAATATAATTTTTGAAATTTATAATAATAATAATGTTATAGGGGAAAGGGGAACACACACATGAAATCACTTTCTCCTTGTCGCATTTTTCTCAGATAAAGAAGAAACAAAGAAAGGGAATCCTCCTCACTTTATCTTCTGGATGTCACTACGCCGTGCCAAGTTGTCTCCTCCCGAAAATGCCCTTAATCAGTTTTGTACTTCCCCATACTTCAATACCTAATCTCCGTTTGGGCACACATTTTGATCTCAAATGAAACTAAAATGTGTCAAAAAAGTTGAAACACGGTTGATATGATAATTTAAAGTGACATTAAATATGTTATGAGATTAAATTTTGCGATTTATTTTATTTCTAAATCTACAAATTCTTTCATAATATGCATATTTTCAACTATTTTAGGTTTTCTTGTGATCCGTTTCCTTCAAAGTATTTGGAAGAGACTTTTGAAATTTTAAGTTGGTACCAAACCGAACCCTTACAACAAAGGATATATTGATAATTACAAATTGTAGTTCTGGATTTAGAAAACCAAACAAAAGAAAGAAAATGTAAAGTAGTAGTATTAGAACTGAGTTATATTGTTTGTTCATGCGCAAATGATAAGAGTAGGGTGGGTGTGGAGAGTGTTGCAAAGCTAATCATAACAAGACTCTTCTCCATATTTTGACTGAAGCACCAATCATGCAGGTCATGCACTCTTCACTCTTTATCTTCATTCATCTTTGAGTTCTTAAAGCAATCGGCATACCTAGTTAGCTGCCTACAGATTATAGTACATTTATAGAGCGGATTTGGTTTCAACTTTAAATCTCAATAATCTGATAAAAAAATCTGAAATGAATAATCGGTAAACTGTTGGAGATGCACATAAAAATTAAGTTAAAATTAAATTACATTTGGCAGGTATTGTAATATTTACTATAAATTTACAATAACCATATTCATTTAAGCTTACATCACATCTAAAACGTCATTTGTTTGAATAAATTAACAATTAAACATTAAGAAATAAGTATATATGGTATTTCAGCATCACAAGACTAAAAAAAATTCCAAAATTAGAAATTGTAGAATCTGCAAAACATTAGTCAACTTAGATTAAAATCTATGCCAAAAAATTGACAAAACAAACATGATTAAAGTTATTTCTTCAAATTTTAATTTAAACTGGGCTTATAACCTTATGCCAAACATGCACGTAATGTAGGTTTTGGAAAGCAGATTTTCCATACCACTCCGTCCCACCTCAAACGCACCATTGGACTTTTTCACTCGTAACAGGATCACTTTGACCTGGTGATTTGGATCGCAAAACGATGCAATTTTTCGATTTTTTTTTATGGTTTTGTAAAATAAGAGTTTCTCTACAACACTACGAAAAAATCATCTTAAAATTGCAAAGTTTTGCTATCCAAACTATCGGATCAAAGTGACCCAGTGAATAATGGTAAAAGTCCAAATAGTGCAAAAGAGGTGGGACGGAGTGGTACTATAGCTTTCTATTTTCCATGCCTTGAATTCAATGAAGAATAGTACTAGTAGTATAAAATAAAAATGGAATAGCATTCAGCAGCAGCAGAAGAAATTTTCATGCATGGAGCAATTGTTGGATACGCCTCACCTAATTAAACAGAATGAGCTACAAACTGATCAGCCAGAAAAGAACTCGCGCCCAAATTCTCAATTTTTGTTGGAAACAGGGTCCGAGCTCTCACCTTCCAGGGCGCTAGCGCGACAACCACCACAACACTTCAAGGCTCTTTGCTAGCTGAGTCATGCCATGGTGCAAGATTGCATGCTCTACTATCAGGCCTGGTTCGTAGGGTTTTCATGAGTATGCGTTTAACTGCTTGAAAACTTCAGCTTCTCGGTTTTAAAGCCACCACAGAAGTCCCACAATGTGATCCATAAAGACCAAATTTTGACAAATCAGTAGCGGAAACGGTGAATCTTCTTTATAAGTACTTCTTTTTCACAAGCTGCACAATGATTACATCAAGCGTTGTTGATGGACTGATCGTGCAGCCTCTGTGTGTGCACTTTAAAGCGGCCTGTGATAGGCTACTCCATCAGCAACCACCTAAGAGAGCGAGAAATGTAGTTCAATAGCTAAGAAAAAAAAGTATTGTTCTCAAAAGGGTTGTGATAATTACAGAACAGGGTTCTTAATTTTACAGATTTTTGGGAAAGAGTCAAAATTTTGTACAATTATCAGTAATTAACAAAATGTCGTCTTATAATCACTGCCCTTCTCAGCAACACTAAGATTGCCTGTCGCCTACGCTCGGTGATACCACACATCATTTTACCATTTAAGAAGGCAACAGACAGACCAAAATATTTTGAACAAGGAGAAAAAAACCTGAAAGAAACCAGCAAAAGTAACATACTGTTTTCTTATTCTGGTACTATATGATCATAAGAGACCTTATTTTCACTTTCATTCCCTTGTTATTGACACCGTAAATAGTTTTCAAACATAGGGTTAGCTACTCAAAGTGACGTCTTATAATCACTGTCCTTCTAATTTTGGTCTTCTATATGGGCAACATCTAAGTGTTCCTCCTACTTGTGTCACTGTGTATCCTATCTTTCTTAGTTTCATCACTCATCCAACATTTTTTTAACCTGCCACTCATCCACCTTAGCACTCTCATCTTACATGATGGACTACAAAAGCCAAAAGATTTGCCAATAGAGTACAGAAGCATGTAAAAACCAGGAGCAAAACTCTGTAGTTTGAACTTCAATTGACTTGGACCTAGAGGATGTAACTTTGAACCCAGAGATCTTAGTCACTGACATGCGATAGCAAGAGAGGACACTTTTGACCTACTTTCTGCAGATGGACTTATTTCTTCATTATCAACAAATTTATAACTGCTAATCTTTCACAGTTGTTACAAGCGTTTAGCAAATATAAAGCACCTTCACACACCTTTTCTAGTGAGTAAACGGTTTGTTGCAAGAACACATTTGTCTTGAGTTCCAGCAAAAGAACTGAATAATCCTTAAACTTGGCTGTTTTGTGGCCCTAATTCACAGATATACATGAGTTTCATCAAGTCAGTATTACCTTCAAGGCTCAAAAAGAGTTTCAGAGCTAAGTTATTTGAATTGGCATATATAGTAAAGTGCGCGATCCGCAGATCTATCAACTCTTGACGGTTTTAGGTGCCCTTACAAGACAGAATCATTGATGACATTAGAAAGACTTTTGAAGGAACTCACATACCTATGTGAAATCTAACAAATTACTTTCAAAACTTGTTTCCGGACTTCCACTCATCTTCAAAATTTGGGCAAAATGAGGTCTACAGTGTACCACACCCTCAAATGAAGAATAGCTGTTCAGCTGAAACTAGATAATAAAAATAAAATAAATTGGAAGCAATAGATACGAAATGAGTTAACAACGAGAACAAACAGCTTCTATGTATTTTGTATTAAGCAGGTCACTGGCATTTTATAGAGTCACGCAGAGTCGCAGGTCCTGCATTTCAAGTAACTAATCCAGATCTCCACTCTAACACTTTCAAACCAGAGTTGCAATATTTAGAGAAGGAAAAAAGGAAACGAATTAGGGATATTGGCTGGATATGATCGTGAAACTGCTTTTACATTTTAGTATTATCAATATATAGTCAGCATTACATAGACTGGCTACAGACAAACTGCTTTTGCAGTTACAGTAACTGTAATCATCAGCATATCTAGCCGAGTCTTTATTTGAAGTTTTTCAGCTATTAAAAAATGTCCCAACAACATTTATACAGGAAAAAAGCAAATGCATTTGAGGAGCATGGGCAATAGTGGCCCAAATGAGCCAAAACCCAAAATATTGGAAACTTCTGTTGCTACTCCTCCCATGATTTCGTAGCCGGCTACACTTATGCCCCATAGCAAAATCTTGAATCAACAGCTTATTTCATGGTGTATCATTAGTCCATTATCATAAGATTCATTACCATCAATCCCACATGAATCACAATAGTAAATCAAAGGCTAACCCATCATGAACCAAACTCAAATTGTGTTATCTTGGAGGTTTGGTGGAGTGGTATGGGCCTAATCACAACAATTCACTTGCCTTTCTTCCCCTGGAGGCCTCAGCTAGCCTAATATTCAGTTAGATAAACAAAATTTCATTTCAGAAATCCTAGAGGTCAACAACCTTGTACTGTTTCATGTGTATGTTTCAATAATCAACAACTATAAGCAGAGTATGTAAGTATCACAATCAGAAATAATGAAAATAATTTCACCTTGAGAGTTCCTTTGCAGTGATGGCACCTAAAGCAAGCCTTGTGGTAGACTTTGTTATCAGCTGTGAGCTCATCCACCAAATAAACTGCCTTCTCACATGCCTTGCACTTCAGGGTTGTCCCTGCAAAATTACATGCCACTTTCTTTTTCTCTTCTCACCCAATTATTCTTCTCACGCCCGCAGTTTTAATCAATCAATTGAAAATAAAAGAAGTTCATAAAGTCATTTGAAGAGGATGATATATTCAAACTCATAAAGAATCATAATACAAATAAGTTGATGTCATCTACTGGTAGTTGCTAAAAGCACTACCCGTGGAGTAAATATTCAGTACCACGGTGATAGCAACGTGACATCTTACATGGTTTTCTCATGTGGTGAGTCACTAAGTACAAGTGTCAAATATATGATTCAAGCATTAAATTATAATGTGTTCTATGTTGACATTCTGGCAACAATACTGGCTAAAATAAAAAATATGAAAGAGCCTGGTAAATACCGAAAGCAAAGAGTAAAAGGTGCTCAAAAGTTCAACGGCCAGACACCTATAGCCACTACTATATTTTGCCATTAGAATCAGTCTTCTCTGGCTTATTTCAAGGCAAATAACAGAAAGGTGTATTGATTTGAACTGGTGACCTTTAATGTATAGAGTTTGGACAACACATCACTTCATTAAGTATCCGATTAATCACCAGCAATCCAAGTTCCCAACTGAAAGGTGTAATTTGTAGAGTTACTTGTATAGGCCAAACCATATCGCAAATAAATTATATTATGGAGTAACTAAACTTGCCAATATTGAGACAGCTTTACATGAACAATAAAAAGCACAAAATACCCCATTTACACCCACTAATGAGTTTCCATTCAAAGTGAATAACACAACGGGATAGCATAAGCTTACAGACAGTACTAGGACACAGCCCAGGCCCCAGATTGCTTAGTACAAAGGGCTGTATAGCAGTACAAAATTTGAAATTACTAACCTAATCTGTAAAATTCTAATCACATAAACTTAACTGGAAACACAGGGCAAGATATGGTGATATCAACACACGTACTAAGAAAAGGACAGTGCCTATTACCAGTCAATTGAGATGTCTCACAAGGCGATTTAATTATGTTCTTGTTCGTAAAGGGCACTGGTACTGCTGCTGCTAGTGACTTCTATCTGACCCTCTGCCAAATCTACTATCATCTCCTTTCTAAAGCAAGAGTTCGCACCCATCATCTGTAGGCATATTCTCACTTGACATACTTTTAAATGGACTCACTACGTCACGATTGCTCACTTCGTCCTCTTTGTTTGCAGAATCTGGCTTGCTAGAGACATCAAGGAAGTCAATAGCAAGAGGTGGTGGACTGTTGTTATTCAGTAAAAATTCGCTAAGGTCTTCAAAGTTGACGTCTAAATTGTTTTCTTGATTGCCTTCTGGATCTCTTAAAGTTACAGGTAAGGTTTCCATGCCAGTATCCTCATCCTCGTGAAAGGACAAACTCAAATGATCATAGACACACTTCTTTGAAGAAATAGCATCGTTGGGCACACCAACAGACAAATTGATGCCCTCATAAGAGTTAATTGGTTGTGCATGGTCAAACACAGCAGTAGGACCCTTAGGCGTCCAACCAGCAGATGAATCGATTCCCTGACAAGAGGTACTTGGTCGTGCATTGTCATACACAGTTGTAGGACTCTTGGGCATCCAACTAGTAGATGAATTGATGCCCTGAGAAGAGGTACTTGGTCGTGCATGCTCAAAGTCAAACACAGCAGTGGGACTCTTTGGCATCAGACCAGTACATGAGTCGATACCCTGAGAAAAGGTACCTGGTTGTGCATGGTCAAACACAGAAGTGTGACTCTTAGCCTCATTCGCATCATAAGGGATTACATTCTCCCAGTCTGCAAATGCAGATTTGACCAAGTTTTGGGCAATACCCTGTTGACAGAATCCATGAAATCAGGTTAGCTATAAGCCTATAACAAACGGGGTGGGAAGTGATGTCAAGATGACACCAGGACAATACCTTTTCTGTTTCAGACATGGTTTGAACAGGACTAATATTACAATGTTCATACTGCAATCCTAAAACTTGTCCGACACGGTTAAAAATTACTCGACATGGTTGCTGCTGAAAACCAGGACGAGGGTAGAGAAAACTATCTTCTAGCCTGCATTCCAGACCATGGCTTACAGTGTCGTTAAGCTTTTTGCTGGACATGCCAGAGCCAAGGATCTGCAGTACCACAAAACAGGAATTTCTGTTACTTCACGAGCTCAATACAATTACATTGATACAGGTTGAAACCTAGCTATTTAAACAAGGTGTTTGTTGGGATTGAGGCAGTAGGTGGAATCTCATTAATAATTAAGTCAGTCAGAGAAATTTGTTTCCTCGTACAGATTTCATTTTTAGCATAATTTATTATGGGTAGCAAATTAACATGAGAGCTGGGGGTCAGAAGTCATTTATAGACGTAATATAAGAGGAATCTTTTTGCATGACCAAAGCGTACATGACCTGTCAGTAGTTTGCCGGGAATACATGGTGTAAAAGGAAATAATATCTAACCTCTCGAAGCTGTTCAGGGTTTATATGATAAATTTTCAGGAAATCTTCCACGGTTTCGATATTGTTGCTACTTAGCCTTTTTTGCAAAGTACCTCCTTTGCTTATGTTGTTGAGACGCCAGACCTTATCTGATAAAAATGGAGGGTGGTGCTTCTCGTACACTGCAGATCAGAAATTTGAATGTCAAAACTCCTCAGTACGTCTCATAATGCACACATAACAATTGTCACTTCGCGGGAATATTGAGTTCCTGATAATAATAATGCTCAAATCTCATTCCTTCTTGTTGGTGTTGGAAAAATAATTTTGAATTTCAATTTGGTTCCTACTTCACACATAATAAAGGCATGGAGTGATTCATGGATTTAGTCGCGAAGCAATAAGTTAGTCATTCTCTATATAGGAGCCAGTAGACGTTCATGCTTTCAGATGACAATTACTCAGTGCATATGGCAATGTACATGTCAACTAAAATATGTAAGTAACAGTGCTATCCATCCGGAGAACCGGAAGTGCGTATGAGATGAAATTGAAGCAAAAAAACACAGGAGCGAATAGGTGAAACCAAAAGGAGGAATGGTTTAAGTCAACCATAAAAATTGTCACCAGTAATTTTCCGCTTGTCAAGTCCCCCTATAGAGCAAAAGACATGTCTATCTACAACATAATCTATTGTTCATTTATTTCCAATATCTGAATCACAGCCAACCTTGCACATGGGAGGTGATAAATCAGTAATGCTTTGACTATGACTAGTATCAATGACAAGACTTCAATAGTGGTTTTCCCAAACAAGGCCTAAGAGACCTCAATCCCAAGATGCACGTCCAATGTATTCCATGTCGAATGAGGAGAAGAAAAAAAATACTTCAATAGTGGTTTTCCCTAGAAGGATCATTATCAAGAAATGAAATAGTGAATTGCTGATATGAAATTCATAGTAACAAAATGAATGTTTTGCTGCTAGAGTAGCGAAGTTAGAAGTACCAACAGGGGAGACGGCTATCCCTTAAGATGAACGGCTCAGACTTGGCTCCCTTAATGGTAACCCTGTCAAAATTACCCACAACATTTGCTCCCAACATCAACTTGCATCTTTTCCTCCAACTCCTCTTGTGAGGAATATAAATACCATCCAGCAAGCCAATGCCATTTTTAAGATTGATAAATCTGCTTCCAGTAATAAAAGATTTACATGCAGGAAGAACTGGTTCAGCACTGTCAGGATGTTCAGGGATGACCACGATTTCCACAGTTGCCGAGGCTTCAGGACCAAAATCTATGATCTTTCCTGTACCAACTTCTACTAGGGATATTTTCAAACAAGCACTCCCGTCTTCCCCTTTTATGTCTCTTCCCGTCAAAACTGGCTGACTGATTTTGTTCATGAACTTGAGTTCCAAGTTTGTGGACTCAGAGTGTTGAATGGCATTCACCACAAACTCCCTAAATATACAAAAATTGTCTTGTCAGCCATAGTGTATTCCTACTGCACAGAGTGCAGTTATTCAATGCAAACAAAACACAACAATGCATAGAATGGAATTTGGTACAAGGGGAGTGTTAGAAGCCATGGGTTCCACCTCAAAAGTCAAAACCAATTGGCAATGAGGGCATTAGCTAGGGAACTAGTTAATAACACAAAGGCCCACAAACTCCCGATGTGGGATAAATCTCAACACGCCCCGTCACGTGTGGCATCACACAAGCTAAACAAGTGGACAACATAAATGGGTGGCCCGAGCTCGTGAGTCATGTGACGAACACGAAACAGCTAGACCATGATTCTGATACTATGTTAGAATCTATGGGTTCCACCTCAAAACCAATTGGCAACGAGGGGGTAGCTCGGGAACTAATTGGTTACACACAACACGACTCTCAAACTCCCCATGTGGGACAATTCTCAACAAGGTGTGGGCTTCTTTAGATCGCTTGGTGAGAACATGGATCGTCGAAGAAATTGTTTACAAAAAAATCCGATCCAAGCTCTAAGAATATCCATATCACAGCACAAACATCAACATCTCCCTATTGCTGAAACAAAAAAGGTAAGCATAGTCTAACTTTTTGTTCTGGCTAGATAGGGTGTCTTGTTCCAGGACATTTGATCCATATCAAAAGTCTGTTAAAGTACCGCGAATTGCTAATAGGTGCAGCCTTACAGGAAATATTATTTTCAATAACCTGCTTCGACTTAGACTATTTTTGCACACTCCAGCCATCCCCACTAGGGATTTTCCTGTCCGTATCAGTTGTCTTACTTTTTGTAGGAATTTGAGTACCGAATTTCAGGTCTCAAAATGCTAAATTGATAATGAATGGAAAGCCCCTACGACCTAAACATACGAGTATCGCACGATAAACTATGGAATGCAATACTACAGGGGCAAGCTTATTGGATATTTTGCTATAAAAATGTTATGCATATCTACCTTTAAAAGTAATGTTAATTGAATACAGAAGACCCAGTATCTATATCTAATTTGCTAGGGCGCTAGAGATGTGCTAACACGTGCATAATCATTCATCATAGTCATCGAAGTTCAGAAAAAAGGAAATATAAATTTCATTGTAGATTGTGGCTTACCTATTGTTGGGAGACAAAACCCTTTTCAGGGCCAATCCAAGTTCCTTTTGTACCTGAAACAATAAGATACTACAGTTACATCATGTATGTATACAATAATTCTATATTGAGAAGTTGCGTTTGGCACCATTAATGAAAATATAAAAGATTTATGAACCATAGGTAAATGGCACACATGAACACTGTAGCGCCTGAACTATAGATTTATATCAACAAGTAAACCAAGAAGTTGAAGCAATAATGAAAACTTAAAATCCAATTCATATCAAATGTTTCATTCTAAAAGAAGAAAATGAACTCACCGCTGGGAGGAGTTGGTGTTGGAAAGCTGGGCCAATACCAGTGGTATTCCGGATGATATCAATCACAATGCATTCCAGATTGTATCTGAACCATTACAAACCCCCCAAATTGCACAAAGATGATGAGTAACAACAACAATACATACAGTAAATTAAAATTGCGAAATTTGATGATATATATATATATAAGGACTGACTTTGTAAGAGCATAAACCCTAGTTGGATCTTCGTCTGCTCCGATTCCGGCATGAGGTAAGTCGTCCGACATGTTATTCTGTGATGCTGCTTCAGAGGATGATGATGAGTTGACGAAGGTCTTTATAGAACTACTACTACTGGTACATAGCTTCTCCACATTCAAACCCACACACTCAACACACTACAGTTGACCATCCATGACTCCCCCACACACTCATCAACACACTATTCCTAACGATTTTTGCCCTAAGCGTACGCGGTTACAGGAATCGTTATAGACACTTTGGCCCCTTTAAGTTTGGTGCAAAGACACTTTCACCATTTCTATTTTGGATAAAGACACTTTCACCACCTTCAATGTCCCAAATTCTAGGACGCCATCACTCCCTGACTGTGCAGTTAGCCTGAGAGTAGTGGGTTTCTGTCCCCGATAACAGTTTAAGTGGTAACAGATTTGTCTTCTTAGAGTACGGAATGCCATACTCCAACTCCAAGGGTGTAAGTGTCCAGGTGGCACCTAAAGGGGTGAAAGTGTCCTTTCCCAAATTAGAAGGGATGAAAGTGCCTTTTACCCTTACATTAATGGTTAGAAGGGATGAAAGTGCGTTTGGTGGGTTCCATCTGACTATTGCAAACCACTCTGTCCCAGCTCTTTCTTCCCAATTTAATTTTTACCACTATTTATTGGGTCACTTTGACCCGATGATTTGGATAGCAAAATGATATAATTTTTTGATAATGTTTTCATGTCATTGTAGAGTAAAGGTTGCTCTATAACACGGTGAAAAAATTATCAAAAAATCACATCGTTTTGCTATCCAAATCACCCGGTCAAAGTGACTCAGATACGAGTCAAAAAGTCAGGATGGGAAGAAAGAGCTGGGACGGAGTGGTATTTGTCAAAAATTGAATGGCGCCCCCACCACGCTGGCATGCCACAGTGGTGGGGCTAGCCCCAATGAATACTTTCTCATTCCACGGAGGTACTCTCGTCAATACTTAAACTAGACATGTGTCTTTTCAATTCTAAAAAAAAAGAAAAATTGAAGCAAAAATAACTAGATATGTGTTTGCAAATGAGTAATTTAGACATTTTATTCAATTTATAAACAGCTCGACCAAAAACCGCATAAACTAACTGTTACCAGTCCGTCACAGCTCTTTCTTCCCATCTGACTTTTTTGACTCGTATCTGGGTCACTTTGACCGGGTGATTTGAATAGCAAAATAATACGATTTTTTGATAATTTTTTCACTATATTATAGAGCACATTATACTCTACAACACCATAAAAAAATAATCAAAAAATTATATCGGTTTGCTATTCAAATCACCGGGTCAAAGTGACTCAGTGAATAGTGACAAAAGTCAAATTGAGAAGAAAGAGCTGAGACAGAGTGGTATATAGAAGTTGCGAGGGGGTAACATGGTCAAAACGCCTTAAAATAGCGATTGGAGTATATTTGCCGTGTGGTACTTGAAAGTTGAAATGGGCCGTGGGGAATGTCGTGCTAGGCCATCGGGAGTGCTGAGCCATGCCCTTAGAGCCTACCAATGTAATCGCCCCCTCGCCGTGCTCGTTCTGTGCCAGTGGACCGCGACCCAAATCGACACCTCTACCGAATGTTTTAGAATAGGTCTTCAAGTTTTAGCTAATACCTACTCTTGATTTTCAGAGGTTAAACACACACCAAAATAGAGAGATCTCTCAACACAATGCACGAAAACATAGGCGTTTAGGAACCAAAATTCTATCTCTCGTCTAGTAATTCTATATCTCGGCTGGTAACCGTGAAGCCGGAACTTGAACCCTCAATTACCATAAGTCTCATATGCACTAATCTTTTGTTCGTTTTGGGACATCTGATGAAATTGGATCGATACAGAGAAGATTAGCATGACCCCTTGCAAGGATGACACTAATCTTTCAGCTATGTGCTTTCTCCAACCAATCATCATCAAGCGTGGTTACGAGGCAAAGAATTGGAAATAATATTAAGAGGGGAGTAAAATTACTTGAATACAGAAACACAAACAATGTTGCGTTAACAAACAATTCATTGATCTTGAACAATCAAGGCATATACCACAACATTGGAGATTACAAAAAAGAACACGTTTACAACATCATATGACAGCTTCAACTGAATCAAACAACGAAGAAATGAAATCAAGGATACTAGTTTTTGAGAGCCGTGTTACTATCACTATACATTTACCCAGATCCGATACTTGCAACTCTACAACTGCACTCAAGTCTTTGCACGGGCAGCGCCGCCTACAAATCCAAACAAAATACACAAACACTAGTTTACCCTCCGCCTCTTGGGAACATGTCCTGGTTTCCGGATTTCCATTAGCATTTTCCGAGCAAACCTTAGGGCAATGGACATAGTCCTAGGGCTAGCAGCCTCATCATCATCATCAACAGAGCTCATAAAATCCCGGAAAAAATCCATATCGCAAGCATTGATCAACTGTTCCAAACTATCCATTCTTTCAAAGGATCTACTAGACCCAATGTTCGTTGGAGAAGATATTTCCAACTGTGAAGTAGCATTTTCCATGACAGATGTGCAGCAAATATTATTATTATTACCAAAGCTGAAGCTCCTCTCCATCACCTCAGGATTAGAGGAGGCCAAGTTGGTAGAGCTTTCCGGAAAAGTCATCTTATCATGCACAACTAACTCCTTCCCACGGCGAGATACAGACACTAACAGCTTCTGGCCAACACCCTAGAAACAAAATCAACCAGGAACAGTTAAACAGAAGAAAATAAAAAGGCCATATGGTTAGATGAGACTTGAGAGCTCAAAGTGCTAATAGCGCTGTATAACTAAGAAACAGCAACAACTTAAATAATTAGTCAGCTATACAAAAGTAAACCAAGATGGCGTCTAAGCTAACCGGATTAGACTGGGCTTGATTGGATTAGTATGGACTAGCTATATTGTGAGTAATTAATTCGGTATTACACAACAAATAGTCCAACCCAGATAATCCTCTCACATAGGAGGGGAATAATTTAAAGTAATAATACTTATTTAACATTAGGAGTATTTCATATGGGTAGTTTAAGTCCAGAATTACCAAAAGACAACATAAACTACTAGGTGGACTATAATTTTTCCAATGATCCCAGCTAATACTGCTAATACTGCTAATACTGGAAAACCAACCATGTCATTAACTGATTAGTGCTAAAAAAATCCCACGATAAGATGGTTCGAGGATGTGGTAAGTCTTGCTACCTCATGTGACACACTAGTTGTGCCCTTGGAAAGTGAAGTTACCACTCAAATGATAGCTCAGGCTTATATAAAGTTACCGCTGAATCTGACGTAAAAGGAGGTTTGGGTGATAAGAAAACCATACCTTTTCTATCCCAGACAGATCACCTACTGAAGCATTTTCTGGGATTACACCCACTGATTGTTCAACAACATTGTGTGCTTCCTCAGACGTCTGTGTTGAACCGTGAGGACTGCAGACATACATGTTGAGGCTAGAACTCTCCGGCAAAGATGCATTGGATGAAGAGGGTTCATTGACAGAGAGGGAAGAGCTGTGCAAAAGACAACTCCCATCGTAAGGTACCAGATCCACCCCTTGTTTAAATGCAGAAACTACCAACTCTTGGGCGATATCCTGGAACCCAAATCAACCAGGACTAGTTAGAAACTTCAAATTAAGAAACACCGAGGGTATAATAGATTATATTGTCCTAGTAAAACAAAAGCTTTACAAATAGTTGCTAACTTGTTAAAACTGAAGAAGCAAAGATTAAACAGCTACAGTAGCAGAAAAAAACTCGACCAGCTTGAGGGCCAGGACCTGCTTTTGATTAACTTATCTTTACGGAACTAAGACATGTCATACAATTGTGTCATTTTACTTTCTCACAGCAAGTTCATAGTTGATTTAACCAAACATGATATTACTATATCAATATTTCATCCTAGCTTTCATGTAATATTTACCAAACAACTTATTATCTAAAATTCACAGCAACTTTCTCAAAGTGATTCTCACACAGCAACTTCTAGCACCGCTAGAGCATTCCCAACTGGCCCTCAATAGCTTAAGCCTTCGATAGTAAAAAGAAAAGGTGAATGCATAAGGGAAGCAAACCTGTTCTGCTTCGGAGAGGTTACCGATGGAAACATAGTGACTTTCTGAGACTACTCCCACTGCTTGTCCAACATCATTGAAAACTACTCCTTTTGTTGAACCTGGACGGCGGTATACATACCTCTTGTCTAGTTTACATTTCAGACCATGCTTCACAGTTTCTTTCAACATCTTATCGGTCATGCTACTGCCAAGCATCTGCATAGGTTGCAGACAATGAGCCAATCATGATTTGATTTACTTGAAAACATACTATGTCGTACTGACACAAGCATAACAACCTGAACCCAACTGTTCGTTGCAACCTAGTATGTTATACTGGCCACAGGTACTTGTGTTTGTTTTGACATATAATGATTGCTCCTAGAAATAATCTACTCGGGAAAATGAGCCTATATGGCTATCATAAATCAGGAGCTGGCAATTACCAGTGAGGACCTGCAAATCCTGCAGAAGCGACTCAAATGTTTGGATCAGTGTAGAGGATGGCCAAGTTGAAAGACCTTCACAACTAAATCTTCCGAGTGTCCTACATAGGTGACATAATGGATTAGATCATGAGACAGATATTGTCCCTGCATCAATCATCTTGACTCCTGAGTACAAGATGAACGCATGATTTTTCATCATAGTCTTGAAGAGGGCGCGAGAAATGTTGAGGAATTCAAAGAAAGACGCCAAAATAGTAGCATAAAACAAACAAGGCCGCAAGAGAAGAGCTCCTTTAGCTCCATAGAGAACAGTTGCGGAGCCAGGGTTTAGGCACAGCCGGGGCAAATTTCTCTGTAATTCAATAACAGGGGCACTAGTGCAAGGGTTTGGAATCAGCCGGGGCATTTTTATAATTAATAAAAGGGTACCACTGTAAAAATACTCAAAATTAGGGGTCATAGTAAAATTTCTGAAAACTCAGGGGGGCACGTGCCACCCCTGGACATTGAATGCCTCCGCCCCTGATTGAGACGTAGTTATGGCTGGTGATATGTATTCCTTCCTTAGCTCTCATAAGAGGCCTACGGTCTGCCATGACCCAGGGATGGGATACCTTCCCCTTCCCCTAAACTTAGGGAACAAAAAATATTCTCTGAAAACTGCATAAAATCAAGGACTTCCTGAAACCTGGGATGGGATAGCTTAAACAGGTGCACCAAACTCAGGACATCCTGAAACCAGATACCATCTTATCTTTGCAAAATCAACCATCTATTTTTAGAATCTCAAAGCTGTAAGAGGGGGATAACAATGTGTCAAGATTTCCAAAAGTAAAGAAACTAGCAAGGAAGTATATGTCTTACTTCTTGGAGCCCTTGACAGTCGGTAAAATAAAGAGTTAGAAACTCTTCGACAGTTTTAATGTTTTTTCGACTTAAACGCTGGTCAAAAGAACCACCTCTTCCAATGTTCTTGAGCCGCCACACCTCATCAGGTAGAGATGGGGGATAGTGCTTCTTATACACTGCAAACAGAAACTGTAAGTTATAGAGTATGTTTCCTGCTTCCACACAACCTTATCGCGGTGAACTCAACTCGCCATATAATTTTCTAGGAAAAATGACACTAAACCTACATGGTGTTTGGCACTTGTGAGACTAAACCTCCGGCACTTACAGTTTCATAGAAATCTACCCCCCCCCCCCCACAGTATTCATTTTGAGACAAATACCCTCCAATTGTTAACAGGGTTAGATTATATTAACTAAATTTTCTGAAATAGCCATCACGTGAGGTCACGTGATGAGCTGTAATACCCATCTCGTGATGGGTATTACAGAAAATTTAGTTAATATAATTTAACCCTGCTGAAGATCTGAGGCTATTCGTCTCAAAATGAAAACTGCAGGGGAGGGGGGCGTATTCTATGAAATTGTAAGTGCTGGAGGTTTAGTGTCACAAGTGTCAAACTGCACATAGGTTTAGTGTCATTTGTCCAATTTTCTAAGTACATGAGGTTTTGTTGCAGAGTTCGATTTATCATCCAGCTGTTTCTATATGCAATATCAATTGGAATGTTTGATCCGACTTCTATTCTGTTTTCAGCCTGATAATAAATATGAAAGGTCCAGCACCACTTAAGTTCGCTGTTTAACATCTTCACATCAACCTACGAATAGCCACATCTACTATTTACAGTTTCCAGCATGGTAATGTAACCTAGGAAGCATGGACACTCCAAAATAGGGGCCGTATCGCTGTCGGACACTTGGGGACACTCGGACACTCGGACGACACTCCAGAATACATGTCAGAAACTCCAACTAGCGTGTTCAAGTATTTTAGAGAATTTTATAAGAATGGACACTTGGGGGACACATCAGGGACACTTAATGAGACACGAAAGTTGCCCCTTTGTGTTTATTAGCCTAAAAAAATTAATTTGGGGCATTATATATGAAAAGGCTGCCCTTTTGAACAAAAAGTTCAAGCGAGATTTAAGTTCTCACATGGGACCACTTCAACGGTTTTCATAGACACGACTCATAAATCTCGAACCTCTTCTCATTTGATCTATGCTTTTCTGTGATATTTGCCTATAAATATTAAAGAAGTCGGAACCAAATTTTCGTCATCTATTAGTATAACATTTCAAATATATAGATATAATAATTTTGACGTATCCATGCCGTGTCCCTATCCTCGTATTTATATAAAATGAGGTATCCCATGTTCGTTTACGTATCGTATCGGACACCTGTATCAGTATCCCTGCTTCTTAGGTTGGAACTTATAAGAAGAAAGTGTCACTACGATACTATCTAGTTCAGTTTTTTTCTAGCTATGGTAAAACTATTTAAGCGTTCGGTTGGACATGCTTTAACCCTTTTAAATGAATAAAAAAGAAAAAAACACAACCCATTACTGATTCTATATACTTACATGCATTCCGCCGATCATCTAAGATAAAGGGTTTGGACTTTGCTACTTGAACTCCACTGCCGTCAAAGTTACCCACAATTCTAGCCCCCAGCATCAACTGACATTTCTTCGCATACTTTTTCTTATGTGGGAATGAAATGTTATCAACTGAAACAACTCCGTCCTTCAGATTCAAGCGTGTATCTCCCGAGAGAAGAAGCGTATGCTGGTTAAACTCTTCGACTCCATCAGGATTCACCTGGACAACCCCAATTTCCACCCTTGCCGAGGCTTCTGGACCAGAGCTGACCACTTCCCCTGTAAAAGCATCAACTAAAGCTACTTTGAGAGAGGTGCCATCTTCTCCAGTAATTTCTGTCCCTGTCAACACTTGGTTACCGAGATCGTTTAGGAACTTTAACTGCAATTTTCTTGGTTCGAAGTGATTAATCTTGCTGCCAGAGTTCCTGAACAAGAAATTGTGAGGAAATGTCAGCAATATTCGCATTCATACCTGAAATAGAAGAGTGGCAAGTGTCGAGCAATCTCAGAAGAGGAGGATAGACAGGAAATTCTTAAATCACCCAAGATAGTTTGCCTTACTGGTTGATCATCGCCATAACCCTTTCTTGCACCAATCCAGTTTCTTCCCTAACCTGGAAAAGAAAATAGCTCCTGAAAATATGAAATTTTATTATCTAAAAATTTCTACTGAAGAACAACTTTCTATTGTTATACAATATCATGCCACATGCTCATTAAACTTCACATTAATGAAGTTATGTTTTAACTTCTTTACTTACGATTTCCTTGGTCTTTTCCCTTGTCTAATGTATTATTTTCGAGCTTTAACTTCTCAGTGTCATCATTCATCCATCTCTGTCTGTTGAATTCTCCTTATATCCATTGCCACTTCTATTGTTTCCTACACTGACAGTGTTTATTTCACCTTTCTTCAACTAAAAAGTCCAAACTGTTCACATCCTGGATCCTCCTATACTTTTTGGTATCTCTAACATAGAAGTTGATCGTGAAGATCTTTTATAAGCCGAATAAAAAACCAACAATTAACAAAGGTTCTCGACAACGTACCTCAATTTCAAATTGGTCCAACTTACTATGTTTCTTGAGAAAACTATCAGAAAAATTACAATAACACTTAACTTATAAAGCTAAGCTATCCCTTGAAAGTAGTAAAAGGAATTGGGGGTTTTCGGAGAGATTCGGATAAGTTTCCTCAGAGCCCTGGGACTTTCAAATGCCCTTGGGGTACAATTAGGCCAAAAGGCCTTTCGTTCCGTTTTAAATCATCTGTACCTCCCAAATTGAACACTCGCAAAATGTTGTAGCACACCAAATTGAACATAGTGGATATGCTTGGAATCTAAGATTATGCAACCAAAACAAAGAACACAGCTCTAACAACACTCTTTTCACTATTTGGAACTTACAGGAAATGATGATTTTTGTGAAAAAAACAAGAAAGTGAGGGATCCTGGATTCTTGTCCTTTTATTTTATTGTGCTATACGGATATCCTAGGTTTTAAGCATAGCATGTATCTGCGAACTATATAATTCCATCATGTAGCTATTACCAACAAGCAGGTCTAGAAGGGCTTTGATAGGTTAAACATGACCCAGAATTGTCCAGGAGATAGGATCAAACCTCCAGAACAAGTCTAAACAACAATTTTAGTAGCTTCTACAAACCTGTGTACACCTGCTGTCCATCGGTTAAACAATAGTAGTAAGAGTTTATTTTCCTACAGGTTCATGTGGGTCTGACTTTACAGGTGAGACATGGAATTAACTACTCCTATGCTTCTCTTTCGAGAAAAGGGGTTATTGTCTACTTCCTTGTTCAGAGAAACTTCTGTCTCCATCCACTAGGAACTAGCAATATACAAATTCGAACATCCATACAGATAGGCAGATCATTTCAGCTGACATTGAGGTCTATAGGTTAATCTTAGAGCTACCAATCTCAACTTGTGCCCATGAACCTGCCCAAACCTGGTCATAAATGTGTTTTAACCCGCTTTAACATTAACATGGTTAAATTGGGCAGCCCATCTAAACCCATAATTTCAATTCAATGGGGTTAGAGGGGTTGGTAATGGGTTATTATGCTATCTGGCTGCCTGCATAAAGGAAGAAAAAAAACAATTGGCAACGAGGGGAGTAGCCCAAGTATCTTTTTAGGCATAGACGAAACAGACTAAGTCTTCATGTGGGACACAAACCAAACAACGACTCATAACATGCCCCCCTCACGGGCAGGGTGAGAAACAGACATACAGGAACAGTTTGAGACGGATTGACAGAACACGACTCTGATGCCATAAGAAAACAGGGGTTCCACCTCAAAACCAATTCGACGTGAGGGGAGTAGCCCAAGTATCTTATTAGCCAAAGAGGAAACAGAAAGTCCCAATGTGGGACAAACAACTATTCTCAAGAAACCTCAAATTTAGCCAAACAGAAGAATCAGAAATGGCCGCCAATCATAACCACAGGCGATGCTGACTTGCAGAGTACCACCACCCCAGTCACCAAACGGGGAAAAACCCCAAATCACCACTTATAAAATGAGATTTTAAAGTTTTTCTTAAGTCAATGTGTTGGACCCCAAAATGTTCTGCAGACATATTTGACTGAACATGCTCCAAAATAACCTAGTAAGTACTAATTTATTGGCGAGAATGAGAATCTGAACTTACGATCTTGCGAACCAATGTTTCAACAATCGGAAGGATAAGTGTCTGGAAAGTTCTAATTACCACTACCTCCACCCTGGAAAAAAATCAAAAGAGGCAAACGCAAATGAACAAAAAAGCCAGGAAAACAAACCCACAAAATTCAAATGATCTAACACAAGATTCAATCACTAGTAAAGCCAAAAAACCAGTTCAGATTTCACAAAATCTTCCAATTTCTTGTGCTTTTATAAGGGTATGAACATTGAGATTTCAGGAGAATGGGGGCTTACATTTTGGAATCAGAAACCCTAGTTGACCCGTCGTCTGAACAACGGGTACAGCTCCGTTGAGATACTCCAACGTTGGCATCTGCCAAATGTTGCTGCTCAATCTGGGACATGTTTGTTTTTCCGGCGAATTGCAAAATGAGAGAAGGCAAATGTTGCGACTAGTACTACTAGGGCCGATGAAGAATGAAGTAACTGGACTTGGTATATATAGGCTTCAGTGGCCGAGTCGAATAGCGGATAACTACCGAGTTAACGACTTGGCGGGCCCACAAGTAAAGCGCGTCGGCCATTAGGAGACGTGGAACAGTAATAATATTGGAAAGTACTAGAAAGCTGACGCCACTCTCACAAACACACACTAATACAACTCCAAGTTGTAGTGATAGTGTATTAGAGGGACTCATAAAAAAAAATACTCTATTAGAGCGGTAGAAGTCTAGGGATGCAAACGGTTGGGTTCGTCCGGTTTGAGGAGCCAAACCTTGACGGTTCAGTTTATTTTCGGTTTGGTTTCGCCTCTGTCTCAGTTTTAGGCGGTTCGATTCGGTTAAACCGGCGGTTTGCATATTAGTATACAATGAAATTTATAATTAAATATTTAAAATAAAAAATATAAAAAAATGTAATTTTTTTTCAGATATTAGGGAGTAAAGTATACTCAATCGAATCTACAACCGTTTTATTCATACTCTAAGAATGTTCACAAAAAACTCAAGCAATAACTACATGAATGTAAACGAAGTTTCAATATTTTACATGAAAATATAATAATACTATGCTTTTGGTACATGAATTCTATGCAATACGGTTTAAACGGTTTATTACCGGTTTAATTGGTTCGGTCTGGTTCGGTGTGTCTTTTGAACGGTTTGTGCTTGGTTCGGTACGGTTTAGCTCGGTTCGATTCGGTTTGCGGTTTTTCCGATTTGTACTTGCATCCCTAGGTAGAACTGTTAAACTACCTGAACATTGGAGTCTTATTTTTCAATGGTCTAGGAACGGAGATTTTTTTAGTGCGACGCTACAATCAAATAAAGTGAGACACTTAAACAAATTTTCATTGATCGGCAGACACTCATTGATTGTAGACCACCTCGTGGTGCTCTTTTAAAGCACAAAAAAAAAAAAAAAAAAAAAAAAAAAAAAAAAAAAAAAAAAAAAAAAAACAATGGTCTTAGGATCGGTTGCTTTGTGCTCCGGTCTGCTGGTAACGCTCTGTTGAGTTAGGTCCCTCGTCAGTCAGCCAAGGCATGCGTGGCAGAAAGTACACTCAAAACGTTAGCAGTTGTTAGAGTTAGTTTTTCTCAGTTCATATTGTAGATAACCACGTGTAAGTTGCTGTAAATTTGGATATAAAGGCCACTACATTCTATTGGTTGTACTACTAGTAGATTGGCTGGGAGTAGGACAAAACGGTAACACTGGGTTGGTTCCCGTAAATAATGTGTGCATTCGTTCAATATATGGTCATGGTTATACCCTGATGAGCAAAAAGATAGCCGAACGAGTCAAATTTTTCCATGATGTTGTAGCTTGATTGTAGCTCTACAACACTATAAACAGATTGAAAAATTCTTGCATTATTTTGCTAATCAAAAGACCTCAAAATGCTTCGAAAAAAACAATGACACATAAAAGCATACAGAAGGACTACTACTCTACCACCAATCTAATTATATCATTTTAGTGATGAAAAGGCCCATATGCGGTCCACAGAAATGATATCAAAAGAGCCTTTTCATAGGGTCTTTGACATTCATAGCAAAAGAAACATCAACATAAGAAGAACAATAACAAGCTGTTAAATATTAACTGCAAATTAGTTCTAGCTCCTGTCATACTGTAACTAACTCATTCTGATTTCACAATGTTGGAGCGATGCAGAAGAGGGCACGCGATCTCGCATGATTCGCCTTTCTTCTGACGACCTTCTCCTTGTTTCGTGCATTTCTGGCAGAGTTTACCATGAGTGTAAAGAAGACAGTTCAGGTCGAACTTCAGTTCATCTGGAATCCGTCGATTAAGATGAATGTAGGTCTTCTTTATGTTTGCCTCTGCTGGAACCCAACCAATGGCCTTTGCTATCTGGAAAACCTGTTAACAGAACTAAATACAATTAGGTACTCCTGAAAGCCCTAATTGTAGAATATGAGTTTGATGGATATTGTACTTACGTGTGTGTCGACTGGCATATCATCTCGCTGAAGAAGGAACATCAAGACACAAGACACCTGCAATCCATTTCATTTCATAAAATGCAATGTTACAACTCAAACCAAAACATTTCATTTAGTTTATTCAATCTGTTTGATGGAGCAGGCAGAAGCATCTCCAGTATAGGTAAAATTTATGCAAATTATGAAGAAAATTGTTCTTTTGCAAATTTTACAGTGAGAATGTAATTGCTCAACTCCAACGATAGTTAGGCAAAATATATTTGTCTTAGTTTTTTTTAGTGCAAAAAAAACACATCTCACGTAAATTGTAGATGAGAGAGGGAGAGAAACACTAGGAAAATAATTATTACGATGTAGAAAATATAGTAAAAGTAGGAAAGAACGTAGATGGCCGAAGGAATAATAATCATCGCCAAGTTTGGCAATTAGAATGCCTATTTTATATTTTGCATAAGAGGGTGCCTAACCCCTTTGGACTCCCACTTTTACCACAATTCTTCATATTTTGCCTAAAAAAAGTTGTTTGCCTAATCCATTTGAGATGTTATATGCGCAAAAATGAGGAAAAACTGCATAAAGCAATACCAGTTGAATGTGTGGAGTGTTGTTTGCCCCGCATCAGGACTATGTCTGTTTTAGGCCACTCCCCTGATTCGCAATTGGTTTTGAGGTGGAACCCCAAGACTCTTAGCATGGTTTCAAAGCATGCTTGTCTGTTCCGGAGGCTGCGCGTGAGGGGTTGTGTGGAGAATTGTTGTTTGTCCGGCATTGGGACTCTGTCTATTTCGCCTGTGCCAAGTAAGATACTTGGGCTACTCCCCTCATTGCCAATTGGTTTAGACGTGGACACCCGGGATTCTTAATAATGACCACCTTGGATATGGTTTTGATGCCCAATAGTTGTTGCATCATCTTTGGAGGGTTCTTTGTAAGTTCACACTAAATGTCCTAGTGTAAATTGTGTAACATCATGCTGAGGGTTATGAAAAACTCTGTATGATCTCCTAATGTTTCTCTAGGATGATGAAGTGAGAACCAAGCACTCACAAAGTTCACGGATATTTACACGCCTTCGGAGAGAGGACTTCAAACATAGAAATGATCTGAAATTCCTGGTTGTTGCTAGCACCCAACAAGGTCAGGCCCTCTTGGTTCTTGGGTAATCTACTCCCAAACCAGAGAATTAAAATATAGTACTATACAAATCACTTAAACATCATAGAGAATATCTGATATTGTATTACAGTTATCTTTCTACCCATGTTCATTTCATCAGATTTCATTCTCGTACACTTCACAAATGACGAGGATCATATGTGATGAAATCGGAATGCAGACTCAATGAA
Organism: Linanthus parryae; assembly: GCA_023055425.1. Taxonomy (NCBI): domain Eukaryota; kingdom Viridiplantae; phylum Streptophyta; class Magnoliopsida; order Ericales; family Polemoniaceae; genus Linanthus; species Linanthus parryae. Next base: position 17,094,043 of record JALGPY010000008.1, on the reverse strand, counting down.
TGAGAGCAATCAACGTGATTGAATCAAGAGACAGAAGGAAGGCCTAAGAATATCCTAACTTGAGCACAAATCTATCAAACTATCTTCATACCTACATAAGCTCCCATGACATTTCGTAAATCTCACAACTCGGAGATTCTCTTGCATTAGTATCCCTTACACTATGTTTGGATTATTTTTTAGGTAAGAATCCGTGAGAAAGTATGAGATTTGGTGAGAAAATGTATTAGAAGAGAGTCAACATTTCCGTTGTGACCTGATTGCCCATCAAAAAATAAAGAAATTGTCATATCATATTGTTAAGTTTTAGTAAGATCATTTAGAATATTTTCTTTTCCTCCCCTTGAATAGGTTAAACCAAACATGAGAGATGGTAAAGTATAAGTTTTTCTTACCATTTCTCAGTTTAGTAATCCAAACAAGAACGTTAGGAAACTTACTCATTTCTTATCTTTTCTTTTCTCACATAAATTAAGTTTTCTTATCATCTCTTTTCTCACATGATTCCCAAACATAGTGTTAGAGTTTCCATTATGTTTGTTGTTTAGGATTATCATCTATAAACAGATCGTCTCGCAGAATCGGATTATTAGCTAAAACTTGAGTGTGCTTCAAATGATATCCACCTAATTTTTTTTACTCATAAAATCAATATCTAGAGTTTGTAAAGGAAAGTAGACATGAAGGAGTTGCTCACCCATGGATAGTTATGCATTATGAAGTCCGAACAAAAAGAAAAAGGCAAAAAATATGAACTTCAAAAAGAGAAGAATGAATTTGCAGACTTGCAGTCTATACAGCGAGTATGGAGTTTAAAAAATTACCGTCTTGGGGCCGATTCCTTTAAATTGGGACAGCTCAACCCTTACTTGATCAACTGTCAAATCTCTCAAGTACTCTAGGCACAATTTACCCTTTTTCTCAAGCAAACAACTCAGCATATTCTTAATACAAGCAGCCTTGGTTGGAGCTAAACCCCCACATCTAATAGCATTTTCTATGGATTTAGGCTCAGCAGCCAATACCTAGCAAAAATAGAGAGAAACCGGTGACAATTAGGCACAAGCAACCACATTGATCTCATTCACTCTTACTGTGAAGTCAAAATTTGAAACTATGGTAATTAAATAAAATTTGGCTTCATGAACTGCGACTTGTGAAAATGGAAACAAGGGAAATATAAAAAATGAGGAACAAACAGGAAAACGTGGGTAACTAGTCCCAAATTCATTTCAAGTTGATAGCTGTATGATATTGTTCATAGATAACTGCTGCTCAAGACATGAAACTCTGGCGAAAGAAGTAAACAAAATCAATACCATACACTCACTACAAAGAAACCACAACAAAATGTCACAGCGAGAAACTACATAACGATTTCATGAGTAGCATTACTCAATACCTACAAGCCAAAATCAATCACTAACCATCATACATACAGTGGATTATAGTAGTAAAAAAGGACTAATTCAATGAGTTCACTGTTTCGAAGTTCCTACTAAGGGAAATTTGGGTATATGCATTTCCCTCAAATGCACTTTGCCTATAGGAGAACTCATTCAGCCCAAGTAAAGGCAACATCAAGCAAAGATGGTAAAACACAAATAAGGCAAGTTAGGGAATTCTAAGAACTTACTGGTTTTAGGTAAAGTTTGGTCAAGTCTAACAAGTTCATTAAACTAAAACAAGATACCAACGAGTCCAATGATCATAACCACTAACCAGTGTACAAAATTTGACAATGCAGGTCCAGAAAATGCCCAAACTGCTAAAATCATCAGAACCCACCTAGTTCAAATAAAGTAGGACCAAAATAGAAGGATATGGAACAAATTGGAGAAATAAAGAACTTATTGGTTTTTAGGTATAGTCTACATGCCAATGAGTCCAATGATCATAACCAGTGAACAAAATTCAACAATGCAGGTCCAGAAAATGCCCAAATTGCAAAAATCATCAGAACCCACCTAATCCAAACCAAGTACAACCAAAACAGAAAGGTCTTTGCACAAATTAGAATCAAAACAGAAACTCACATTTTCCCAATCAGGGAAGGCAGATTTCAATGAACCAAAAGCCCTCTGGGAATTAGCCTCAGTCGTGTTCTGCGACAACACGAAGCTCACAACACCATCCAGAATACTCTCCCCAGTACTAAAACCCTTCTCACCGGAGACTTCATCTTTCACCGGCGGCGAGTCGGCGGTGAGGGGCAGAGGAGGGAGATCGAATCTCAGTGACCGGAACTTGGCGAATTCGAGAGGGAAGCCGTGGAGAGCCAAGAGCTCGTCACGGACGGCGAGGCATTGTTCGGGGGTTGGGTGAGGGTGGTGAGGGTATGGGTCGGCGGCGGAGGGTTTAATGGTGAGGTTTGTGCGGGAGGGTTTGGGCGGCGATGGTGGTGGTTGGGGTTGAGTGGTTGGCTTCCTCTTGCGGCTTGTTTGAGGGGTGTTTTTGGCTGATTGTTGTTGTTGTTGTTCCTTGAGGATGAGCATTGCTATGAGGTCGAGTTCGTCGTCGGAATCATCGCCGAAGAAGTAATCGAGAAACACTGGGTTATTAAGAAGAAACATTTGGGTCACTAGAAAGAAATTGGGTCTCATCCCACAACGAATTAGGAGCAATTCACAGAGCAAGTCACACGTGCTGCCTTCACTCCACTCACATTACGAGTACGATGTACTATGACATGTTTGGTTTTCTAGTATCAGTGGTATTAACTAGTATTGGACTAATTATAGTACTGTGATTATCAATACTATGTTTGGTTTATTCTGGATTAAATTTAATACCGGTACTAAATAGTGAAAAAAATGAGTTTAATACCCTATTTTAATACCCTCCCCCAAGAGAGTATTAACAGTATTGGACTATTCAGTATAGTTGGAATTGAACATTAATTACACCAACAACTATTCATAATAGTTTGTACGATACATAACCAAACACAGTATTAAATATAACACAGTATTAAATATAATACAGCTAATCCAGTCCAATCTTATCTCACCTAGTCCAGTACAGTCCAATCCAGCTAGTACGGAAAACCAAACGTGACCTAAGAGTGGTATGAGTGGGAGAGAGAAAATAGCTTCGTAGGACTCTGATATTTTTTTTCTATAACTTATAGGGCGTGTTTGGATAACAGGGTTTGGTTAACCCAAACCGTTCCATAGAGAAGGTCTGGTGACCGGTTTCTTACGACCTGTGCCTGGCAAATGAAGAAGTCGTGGATGGTAAAAAAAAAAGAGCAGGGCAAGGCTTGTTGATTGTTGGACAGAAAGTCGATGACGTGGAGGACCAAAACCCCATGGATTGTAAAATAGTCTGGTGATCGGTGTTTTCAAATCGATGGACTAGTTTTTGTGTCCCGTGACCGGTATTTGGTTGTCGTGTACTGTCTGTTGTTTTATTTGTTTTCTTCTACTGAGTGCAATGTTTTCTTTGTGGCAATCAAAAAGCCGGGCACCGAACTTATATTCGGCGGACGACTAGCATCATCTTGTGGTTAAAATAAAACCGGTGACCGGCTTCAAGATGTCGGCCAACGAACCTGCACTAACCTCAACCCTTTCATCCAAACACCTGACAAACTTTGAAACCCGACTCCCTCAACCCTCCTATCCAAACAAGCCTATAGGGGTAATGGTTAACCTCAATGGGCATACGTGTCAAATATTGAATAGTGTAAAGCATCACGTGCCATGCTGACGTGGTGTTGTTGGAGCAAATAATATTTTCTACTAAGTTGGGGTTTTTGGCTCGTTTCATAACAGGGTAGGGGTGATAAATCTTTCCATACCATTTGGCTCGTCCCCAAAACTCGTCTGAGACAATTTGGCTCGTCTGGGTACATGTTGGTTCGTATGGGTTTGATATATTACACGTTCCACGCTATAAGGCTTGATGTCATAAAAGACACTGTGTACAAGGATTTCCTCAAGAGGGATCCAAGTGTACACCTCATGTTGGAGATTAGAACACGGAGAAGAGTAGGGTGTGAGTAGGGAGAGAGTAAGCAATGGCAACTGCTCTATAGAGAGAGACAGTAGGCTTAGCAAAAGATGTCAGAGATTAGGTATCAGACCAGTGTAATGAAGGGCTAACGATCCTATATATATTGGGGAAGTGACCGTTGTAGGGGGGGGGGGGGTTTAATGCGCCATAAATGGCGGCTTAATGGTAGCCCCTGTAACGGCACATTCGACCGTATATATAGGAACCGTCACGCACCTGCCCGCATATATCGGATACCCTTATGAGATCGTCCGCATTTATGGGATACGTGAGCCTTAAACCTCTCAGTCAGTTACCAAGGGCCGCGCGCGAGCTTGGTTGTCGCTCTCGCGCGACGGGCCTTACTCTAGCCTCCAAACCACTAAGTCCCCACATGTCCCGTGTGGTTAATACGCGAGAGCCCTGTCTCGCAGCCCCCAAATGAGTATATGTAGTTATCCGGTGTACTAAAGCACAACTAGGTTTGCTGGATGGCTGCCACGTGACTCTGATTTGTCTGTCTGGAAAGTATCATCTACAGACACTTTCACCTCTTCATAGTCACAAATGTTAGGACACTTATGCTCCTTAGCTTAGAATTTAATTTTGGCGTTGATTCAGTTTTAAAGTGTTTAAGGTATTTATGAAATATGATCGTTCAACAATATTTATTACCGCAAATATTTAATTGGGAAGTATATTACACAAAAAATTGCTTTTGAGAACTGAACTACGCCCAAATCTAACGACGTAATAGTAAATTATCCAAAAGACAAAATTTGAGAAGTTGTATTACCAACTAACATAGTGAATACACGAACGGGCGTAAAGTGACAACAGATTTTGTAGTCGCAACCAAGGAAATTAAAGTTGCAAACTAGGAAAGGTGTAGCTGCAGATTATGTTAAATTGAGGGGTATAAGTGAATATACCCATTCCAAAAATGACCATTCGCAGAGATACGAGGGAGTGGTTCGTTCTCTAAATTTGCTTTGCTTTTCTAAAAAAAAAAAATTGCTTTGCTAATTTCATTTTTGAGAAGTAAAATAGCAAATAAAATATTCATTTCTTCACACCATAGGTCACAGCACGATACGGAGGACGAAGTATCCAATTCACATTAGCTCCTGACCCATCAACGACGACTTGTCCCCAAAAATGAATATGAACGCCCACATAGATTGATCCACCTTCTTCTTCTGTAACTTCTTCCATCTTCATGGGCAACAATGGCAAACCCAGATGGAAATTCTCTTTCAACGGCTCATCCTCTTCTCCCAAAATCAACACCCCCAAAGAGCCTCCCACTGAGTTCGTCTGCTCCATCTCCGGCAATCTAATGTCCGATCCAGTCGTCGTCTCCTCCGGCCAAACCTTCGACAGAACCTCCGTCCAGGTCTGCAGAGACCTCGGGTTTGCTCCAGAAAACGCAGATTTCACCGCAGTCATCCCCAATTTGGCCCTCAAATCAACGATCCTGAAATGGGTCCACGACTCCGGCGCCGAGAAACCTCCACCGCCGGACTACAACTCCGTCGAGAACTCCGTCAGAGCGATGATGGGTCATGGTTCGGAGATGGATCTGCTCAGAGGCGTCGCCGAGAACCCGCCGTTGAATCTCTCTCACGCGGCGACTGAGTTGAATCACCGAGCTAAACGATTCTACTCGGCGAGTTCGGAGAACGTTTTGGATTTGGGGTCTTCTCCTTCGCTTCCGTTTGTTACTAAACCGATGTCTTACTCGTCGGCGTCGTCGGAGATCGGATACGACGACGTTTTAGACGCGGATTCGAACTCCGACGACGACGTTTTGGTGGCGAAACTGAAGAGTAAAGACGTAATTGACCTCGAACAAGGCGTGATTGAATTGAGGCAAATCACCAGGACGAAGGTTGAATCGAGGGCTTCACTGTGCACGCCGAAACTGCTCTCCGCTGTCAAGCCGTTGATCGTCTCAAAATACGGCGTCGTGCAGGCAAACGCCGTCGCGGCTTTGGTCAACTTATCTCTCGAAAAGGTCAACAAGGTGAAGATCGTGCGGTCAGGATTAATTCCGCCGTTGATCGAGGCGTTGAGAGTGGGGTCCACCGAGTCGGAGGAGCACGCCGCGGGGGCTTTATTCAGCTTGGCTCTGGAAGACGACAACAAGACGGTGATCGGCGTGCTCGGCGCGATTCAGCCGCTGTTCCACGCGCTGAGGTCGGAGAGTGAGCGGACGCGCCACGACTCGGCGATGGCGCTTTACCACCTGACGACGGTGCCGACGAACCGAGTCAAGCTGGTGAAACTCGGTGCGGTTTCGGCACTTTTGGCGATGGTGAAGAGCGGTGAGATGGTGGGGTGCGCGGTGCTGGTGTTGTGTAACTTAGCGGCGTCTGCGGAGGGGAGGGCGGCGATGCTGGACGGTGATGCGGTGGAGATTCTGGTGGGGATGTTAAGGAAGGGGAGCGAGTTGGGGACTGAGTCGACTCGGGAACATTGTGTGGCTGTGTTGTTGTTGCTGAGTCAAGGGAGTTTGAGGTTTAAGGGGCTGGCGAGGGAGGCGGGTGCGGTGGAGGTGTTGAAAGAGGTGGAGGAAGGAGGCAGCGATAGGGCGAGAGAGAAGGCGAAGAAGTTGTTGTTGGCGATGAGAGGGCGGAGTGAGGCGGCGGCTGCGGCGGCAGATGGGTTGAGTGGGTTGGAGTATGGGGTGAGTCGGACTCGGTACCGAGTTGGGAGAAATGGTGGTGGTGCCAATTCTTCTGACTTTTAATTTTATCTTTCTTCCGGAAAAATTGTTTATTTTGTATTTTTATTAATTTGTATTTTTGTATAGAGCACTGTTTGTTTTTTTGTTTTTTTGTTTTTTTTTTTTCACATTTGAGATTAGAATGTAGGATTGCTGCCAATGGTCAGTTTTGGAATGGGTAAGTTTCACTTACGCCCCTCAGTTTAGAATAATCTGCAGTTACACACCTCCTAGTTTGCATTTTTTTTATTTGTTTGATTGTGACTATCAAATGTGTTGTCACTTGCATCATCTCTATTTATTCACTTTGTTAGTTAGTAAGACAACTTCGCAAATTATGTGTTTAGATAGATTTAGTTAGTAGGACAACTTCGCAAATTATGTGTTTAGATAAATTTAATCGTACGTCGTGAGATTTGAGATGAGTTCAGTTCTGAAAAGTAATTTATGTTGTGATATTTCCCAATCAAGTATTTGTGGGATTTAGATGAATCCTAGCAACGTGAACTCATTTCACTCATCAGCAACAATGTTCATTTTGAAGTTATAACAAACTTTAATAGCTCTTTGTGTTAAATATTGCTGAACAAACCTATATCATAAATTCTAGGCCGAAAATATCTTCCTCTTAGAGGGAAAGAGGGTGGAACATTACTTAAAACACCTTAGAACGAGAAAATTTTAGTGCTTCATTAGAGCATCACGTGGTGCTATACAGCCAGTCACTCATAGTGCATTTAAGTGTTGCACTTTAATTGGTCGTAGAGTATCACATGGTGCTCTTTTGAAACACTAAAAAATTGCTCGTAGTTGTGATTACATGAGGTGGCAGAGGTAATTATAGTGGTTGGTGGTGTTTCAATGAAGAAGATGAAATTGGTGGTGGTGGTCTGACGATGGAGATTGTTACGTTCTGGGTTGGATGGACAGTTCTGATTTTGGTTTTGATGGAGGAGGTAGAGAGGGAGACGGTGTTGAAACAGGAGAAATTGGTAAAATTGTCATTTTATGCCGTCAGTTACTTTTAACGGATAATCACCCCAGTTGTTAAATGTAAACAATAATGAACGTTAGGTGATAATTAGGTAGTTTCGAAATTAGAGGTAGAATATAAATTATTATGCCATATCGGAGGTGGGTTATCAGTAATCGGCCCTATTTTATTTGCTATTTAACTCCTCAAGAATGAATTTGGCAAAGCAAATTTTAGAGAACGAGTAATGCTTGCTAAGGGTGTAAATGTAGGGTTTTGATTCATGGATTGCGCAACGGAAGCATAATCAAACATAAAACCATGCAAAACCCTCCAAGGATCACAAGTCAAGAGACATAACGATGGTAAGGGTTAGAAATCATAAACACACCTTTGGGTTCTCCTTGATGAATTCAAACGCGAATAGTGTCACGTTCTCTATAGTTGATCCACGCCTAGAGTTGATCCTAGATCTCCCCACTCCTTTGGTGCTAGCCCGGAAGAGGAAGAGGAAGAAGAAATCACGCAAAACGAGACCCAAAGAGGGTCTCGGCCTCCTTTGGCCGACGGGGACGGGGCGGCGGCAAGGGGGCGGGTCGAGCTCCCTTGTTGCTTGCTCTCTCTCCTTTTGTTCTCTCCCACTTTTTTTATGTTCAATTATGAGCATAAGTGTGTGGGAAGGAAGGAAGGAAGGTCCTTTATATAGTCCAACAACTCCTTGCCAACTACCTAAAGGACTTATTCTAGTCCTACTAGAATTCAATTTAGTCCCTTCCTTGCAAATTAGTCCCTACTAAATTTGCAAGGGTTTGCAAAGTGATCCTTCTAATTAATTAATCCAATTAATTAATTCCCAAATCTAGTTCAACTCTATATAGCGTGTGACCCCATAGGTTCTATCTAGTTGGTAGCAACTATTTGCTAATATGGAGCGGTCTCTAGCAAAACATCCATTCTAGCCAACTAATAGAATAGTCATCTTGACAACCTTTGTACAAGTAATTTTCTCATCCCTTTGTCTCTATATCCGGAATGGACACGAGACATACAAGTCACACTCGTATATCCAATCCATAGTTTCTCGATCCACGGGAATAGCCTTATTCGTGCAAATAACATCAATATCCCATATTGATTTATTTGAGTCTGGCCAGACATTCTATAAGCACTATCCCTCGAGTGGCCTAGGATATTTGCTCCCGTTATGTGGGAGGGACAAATCCTATCTACGTCCACTACGATCTCTAAGCTTGCTTCTTATTGTATCCAGTACACGCCTTTATAACTACCCAGTTACGGTGTAGCGTTTAACGCTACCAAGATCACAATAATCCACAACTAGAATATCTAGTGACTTCAAGTCTAAGGATGACAATACCATTGCACCGCGAGAAGCGCTTGTGACTCAACATAACGTGTATGTAGCCTTCTCGGAGATGGGTCAATCCAGTGCAACATTCCCTAATGCACACCTATGTGTTGGATCGTGATATCTCCATATCAATCCAACCCCATACTAGTCTATAGATGATTGTCCCATTTAATCATTATACTTGACTAGGGATATTTAAGATAAACAACACAATTGTAAATCTAAGGACTTCAATATATTAAATATCCAATAAATAATAAATGAATTTCTAGCCACAAATAATTCATAATAAACTAGATTGCCTCTAGGGCATCTATTCCAACAGTTTCCCACTTGCACTAGAGCCAATCTGGCGCATCTCGTATGCCCATACTCCTAGTGTGCCCTTCATGCTTCCACTGCGTGAGAGGCTTTGTAAGCGGGTCTGACAGATTATCATCTGTAGGAATCTTGCATATCCGAACGTCTCCTCTATCGATAATATCTTGAATCAGATGAAACTTCCTGAGCACGTGCTTGGATTTCTGATGCGATCTTGGTTCCTTTGATTGCGCGATCGCCCCAGTGTTGTCACAGAACAACTCCACTGGATCCGCAATGCTAGGGACCACACCAAGTTCAGAAACAAACTTTCTGATCCAAACAGCCTCCTTTGCTGCGCCATTTGCAGCAATGTACTCAGCCTCTGTTGTAGAATCAGCTACCGTCTCTTGCTTGGAACTTTTCCAGCTCACCGCTGCTCCATTCAGGCAAAACACATATCCCTACTGTGATCTAAAATCATCTCTGTCGGTTTGGAAGATTGCATCAGTGTAACCCCTTACACGCAACTCTTCCTCACCGCCAAATATCAAGAAAGCATCCTTAGTTCTTCTCAAGTACTTTAGGATGTTCTTGACTGCAATCCAGTGACTCTCACCCGGATTGGATTGGTATCTGCTTGTCATACTCAAGGCATATGACACATCTGGTCTGGTACATAACATGGCGTACATGATAGATCCTATGGCCGAGGCATAGGGAATCCTACTCATGCGTTCCTTCTCAATCTCATTGGAAGGACAACCACTCTTCGAAAGAGTGATTCCATGTGACATGGGCAAGAATCCCTTCTTGGAATCTTGCATGTTTGAACCGTTTCAACACCTTGTCAATATATGTACTTTGGCTTAGGCCTAGCAACCTCTTAGATCTATCTCTATAGATCTTTATACCGAGTATATAGGCTGCTTCCCTTAAGTCCTTCATTGAGAAACACTTTCCTAGCCAATCTTTCACAGATTGCAGCATGGGAACGTCGTTTCCAATGAGTAGTATGTCATCCACATACAAGACCAGAAAAGCTACAGAGCTCCCACTAACCTTCTTGTAGAAACAAGACTCATCTTCGTTTCTGATGAAGCCAAACTCTTTGACCACTTCATCAAAACGTCGATTCCAACTCCTAGAAGCTTGCTTCAATCCATAAATGGATCGTTGCAGCTTACAGACTTTGTTGGCTTGCTTTGGATCTTCAAAACCCTCCGGCTGTATCATATACACGTCCTCAAGGAGATTCCCATAAAGGAATGCTGTTTTGACATCCATCTGCCAAATCTCATAGTCGTGGTATGCTGCAATCGCAAGTAGGATTCGGATGGATTTGGTCATAGCGACTGGTGAAAAGGTTTCATCATAGTCAATACTATGAATCTGTCTGAATCCTTTAGCCACCAATCGGCCCTTATAGGTAATCACATTACCATCCATGTCGATCTTCTTCTTGAAGACCCACTTGCACCCTATGGGCCGCGCCCCATCGGGTGGTTCCACCAAAGTCCATACTTTGTTGGTATACATGGATTCCATCTCGGATCTCATGGCTTCCAGCCACTTCTGAGAGTCAGGGCCACTCATGGCCTCCTCATTGGTAGTAGGCTCATCACCTATGAGCATCGTGTCACCGGAATCGGTTACGAGAAGTCCATACCTCTCAGGTTCCTGGCGCACTCTACTAGATCTACGAAGCTCTTGTGTTACCTGAACAGGTTGCTCCACAACCGCTTGTGGTTCCTGTTCATGTTCCATAATCGGTTCAGTGATTTGTGGTTCTTGAACCTCTTCAAGTTCTACATTCCTCCCACTCGCTTCTTTAGAGACAAACTCTCTTTCTAGAAACACGCCGGTCCGAGCAACAAACACTTTGTTATCGGTTGGATTGTAGAAGTAGTATCCCTTAGTTTCCTTAGGGTACCCCACAAATTTACACTTATCCGATTTAGGGCCCAGCTTGTCTGATTGTAAACGTTTTACATAGACATCGCAGCCCCAAATCCTCATGAACGACAGTGTGGGACGCCTCCCACTCCACATCTCATATGGTGTCTTCATGACTGATTTAGATGGAACACGGTTAATGGTGAAAGCTGCACTTAATAGAGCGTAGCCCCAAAAATGATAATGGAAGATCGGTTTGACACATCATAGATCGAACCATATCCAATAGGGTTCGATTCCTCCTCTCGGACACGCCATTCCACTGTGGCGTTCTGGGTAGAGTGAGTTGGGACACGATCGCACACTCTCTAAGATAGTCGTCAAACTCTTGGCTCAAGTATTCTCCTCCACGATCTGATCGTAGAGCCTTTATACTTTTGCCAAGTTGCTTCTCTACTTCATTCTTGAATTCTTTGAACACTTCAAAGGATTCGGATTTTGCCCTCATGAGGTACACAAATCCATATCTACTGTAATCATCAGTAAATGTAATGAAGTAGACATAACCACCCCTGGCAGGCGTGGCAAATGGCCCACACACATCTGTATGTATGAGTGCCAATTGCTCACTAGTCCTCTCACCTTTCTTATTGAAAGGGGACTTTGTCATTTTTCCCAATAAACAAGCCTCACATGTCTCATATGATTCAAAATCAAACGAGTCTAGTAATCCATCCTTATGGAGTCTAGATACACGTTTCTCATTATGTGGCCTAAACGACAGTGCCATAGATAAGCAGGATTTAAATCATTTATTTTAATCCGCTTGGTATTAATGTTGTAGACAGGATTGCTTAGATCTAGGACATAAAGTCCATTAAATAATTGCGCACTAAAATAGTGAATATTATTTAAATAAAAGGAACAACAATTGTTCTTTATTGAAATAATAAAACCATCCTTGTCCAAACAAGAAATAGAAATAATGTTTCTGCTCATAGCAGGCACAAAATAGCAATTATTTAATTCTAAAACTAATCCTGAAGGCAGAGATAGCTCGCACACGCCTATGGCCAACGCAGCAACCTTTGCTCCATTCCCAACGCGCAGATCTACCTCTCCTTTAGCCAATCTTCTACTTCTCTTTAGATTCTGCATATTTCGACAAATATGAGATCCACATCCAGTATCCAATACCCATGATGTAGAGACAGTTAAATTGACATCTACAACAAAAATACCTGGTGGTGGTGGAATCACTATTCCAAGCCTCTTGTCCTCCAGATATTTTGGGCAGTTCCTCCTCCAGTGTCCAGGCTGACTGCAGTAGTGACACTCACCTTTAGTCACGGCCTTGGAAATGCCACCAACAGGCTTAAGGGCAGGTTCCTTGGACTTGGCAACTGACTTGCCTTTGCCCTTGGAGGAAGAGGCAAACCTTTTGCCCTTTCCTTTCTGTACCATCATTATGGCCTTGCCCTTACCCTTGTTGATGCTCTGTTCAGCCGTCCTCAACATATTGAGTAAATCTGGCAGTGGTTTAACGATCTCGTTCATGTTATAGTTCATAATGAACTGTCCATAACTCTCGGGCAACGATTGCAACACGAGATCGGTTGCCAACTCTTGGCCGACCGGGAACCCTAGTCGGGCGAGATTCTCCAGGTACCCGATCATTCGGAGTACATGGGGTCCCACCGGGTTCCCTTCTGCCAGATGACATTTGAACAGTGCCTTTGAGACCTCATACCTCTCTACCCTTGCCTGCTCTTGGAAGAGCTGCTTCAGATGTTCGATCATATCGACTGCATTCATGTTTTCGTGTTGCTTCTGAAGCTCAGAAGTCATGGTGCAAAGCATTAGGCAGGCCGCATCATTGGCGTCATCAACACGCTTTTGATACGCCTTTAAGGCAGCAGGTGTTTGGTTCTCTGGACCTTCTGGAACATGCTTCCTCTATTGCGTACAGTTTCTTCTCTTGCTTGAGAACAATTCTCAAGTTTCTGTACCAATCAAGAAAGTTGGTTCCAGAGAGCTTGTCCTTCTCAAGGACAGATCGTAGGGAATGTTGTGAACTCGATGAGTTGTTTGCCATTTGGAATTCTACAAAAAGGAAAATACGCAAGTTTTAGTATTTGTGAATTTTTGACTATATTCAATAATGGCTAGTGTGCACAAGAGATTCCGACAGGGAGACCTCCGTGTACACCGTACGTAGTGGATCAGGGATCGCACAGGAAGAATAGGGGTGTGTGTAGGGAGAGAGTAAGTCAGTAGCAATGTCTGAGAGAGAGACAGAGGTTTGGCAGAGCTTCCGCGTATGGCAGTGTGTCCTCTTTGTATGGAAAGGTTAACGATATATATATACTGGAGAACATGACCGTTGTAGTGTGGTTAATGCGCCCATTAATGGCGGCTTAATTAGCTTAACCATAACGGCACGTTCGTCCGAGTATATAGGAACCGTTAGAGCACGTGGTGCGCGAGTACCGGAACCGTTACGAGGTTGACCGGGTTTGACCAGATTGACCGGGTTTATGGAGCTCGTGCCATAAATCTCTCAAAACAGTTACTAAAGGTCGCGCGCGGGCTTGGCTCGCACGCGACAGGGCTTACTCTAGCCTCCAAACCACAAAGTCCCTACAAGTCCCGTGCAGTGGTATGCGAGGGCTCTGTCTCGTAGCCCCCACATGGATCAGCTCGGCTGGTGATCCTGTGTGTGTGGAGCACAATATGGTGTGCTGGATGGTTGCCACGTGGCCTAGATCTGCCATGTCATAAAGCAGTATCTACATTAGCCCCCTTTCTGCGCGTGAAGGCTCATAGCTGTATAGGCTTCCATGCGCGGAAACCAACATGCGCGTCGTCGCCACGCACCAATTCAAATACGGGTAGGTTCAGCCCCCGTGCGTGTCATTATGACCTAAAACCCCTAGAGTCGTGCCGTCTGACCTTTAGGGTTTTAGGCGTGACGTCAGCCCGTCCTGTGATTGCGCGATACGACGGTGACGGTTGCGATTCGACTACTGAAGCGACGCAACCCTTCATTCTTCTGGATAAATACCTTGTATCCCATTATTGCAAAGCATCACTTCTTTCTCTTAAAGTGAATGGTACCCGGAGATCTTCGAGAGCAGATCCAGATAATCAATCACCAGTTCAGAACTGCAAATCGTATTCTCCAATTGTGTATATCCAAGCAAGCTTCAAGGAAACAAGGTTGGCCTCGTTTACTTTTGATTTAAAATACCAGTGTTTGCCTTGAATCGCGTTGAATCTGTAAATCCATGAAATTTGTGAAGAGGCTTTTGATCTTTGAACCCGCTTCGTTTTAATCTTTCAACAATATCAACTCCCCAATTTCTGAAATCGGCACCGGAACTGTTTGCTTTGGTTTGCATAGATCTCAAATTCCAAAATTCAAACTGAAGTGTGGTGTGGTATTTCTCCCCCCTTTTTCTTGCCCTTTCGCAGGAATGGCCAAGACAAGAGTAACCAGACCCGTCAAGGAAGACGAAGAGATGCCGGAGCTTCCGCAGGCTCTGTGGCGTAAAGCCCCCTTTCTGGATGGGAAGGATTTTTATCATGCGAGGGTGAAGGCGAAGAGGATGCCTGATCCTGTTCCTGTTGAGCAATTGCTGACGTTGACTCGCCCAGTTAGCTCAGCCCTGCTCGAGTGGGTTGGTTCCGAGGATGTAGTCCGATTGGGGATCGAGAACGGGCACTTCCCGTATACTGCGATTTCTACTCAAGCGTTCGTCCAGAAATTGGACTATATGGATGAGTGGATCGACCACGTGTTGAATCATCACGCCGAGACTCTTGATAAAGCCGGCATTTTCTTTGCTATCCGCGCTATGAAGGGTGCTGCCGTGAAGTTGGATCAGTCCATGCTTCTAGACCTTCTGTCCCGTTACTCGCCCGCGACTCACACGTTTCATTTTGCGGAGTTCGAGGCTGCCCCCACGCTCGAGGACGTTCAGATGCTGTATGAGCTTTCCCCCATGGGTGAGGTGGACCCCTTGAGTCACCTGAGGACATCTGCCGAAATGGCCTTGTACGCGCAGATGGAGGAGTGCCTAGCAGAGGTAAAGAAAATCTCCACTCGGTGGACCACTACAAAGCCTCTTCCGAACTGGCAGCTGGTGGATACGTCTGCGAAGAATACCTGGAACAAGTGGTTGCAGTACTTCTTCCGAGACTATGCGAACAGCAGCATTACTAAGAAGCTTCAGAGTGAGAACCCGGAGGCCGAGAATTACGTAGAGGGCAAGGGTTATCATTTAACCCTTTGTGCCTTTCTCTGTGCTTGGCTGTCGAGGTATCTGATTGATGGTCACCCCCATGACGGGGTCTTCTACCATGTGCTGCCACTTGCCGTGAGGCTCGCTCTTGGCCAGAGAGTCGCACTCGGACCCTTGGTCCTGGGAACGCTATATTACAGGCTGGATCAGCTAGTTCTGGCGATGAGGGAATCGCGTGGCCGCCTCGATGTTCTGACCTTTGTCAATATCATCTTTTTGACAATGTGGGTTTTCGAGCGCTGGCCGTCTTATGCTCCAACTCCCCTCCCACTTGATAAGTGGTGTCCCCCAGGCGAGACAGAAGCGCGCAACAGCGGAAGGGCTGCGAGATGGTTTGGAGCAAGCAACACCAAGTGTACTTGGAGTTTGATATGCGACAAACGAAAGGAGTTTACTGCCAGGCCCTATGCCACACGTGTTGAGAATGTGCGGTGGTTTCCAAAGCTATACCCTTCCAAAGGTATGGTCTTGTCAGAAGACCTTCTCTTTGAAAAGGGACCGCATTTCCACGAGCGCTATCGTGAGTTCTTTTGTTGGTGTCTGCGAGGTTCCCTTCCTGCCCTTGCAGAGCATATTCGTGAGCTCGCGCCAAGATACGAAAGGCTTACAGTGGATGTTGACCCCACTCGGGTCTCTCCTCAGTTTGGTTTTGATGCAGTGGCCCCATCGATCTGGCCCCAGTCTATTATCAGAGGGTGCTACAAGCGTTTGCTGACAAAGGAGTGCAAGACGGTCCTCATGAGCAATCTTCCCTTTGAGCAGCCTGCGGGAACTCGCAAGGGTGGTTGTACCCAGAACTGGATCGCATACTGGGTTGCCCAGCAAACGAGGATTGAGACGGAGGCGGCGGCGCAGCCAGGAAAGGCCCCCTTGATCAAGAGAAACTCTTTTCCGTTTCGCCCCAATTGCAGTTTGAGCGAGTCTGAGTATGGTTGCTACTCGCTGTGGGACCGCGAGAATCATTTGTGCCCCGATTTCATTCTGAAGGAGCAAGTCAACGCAATCAAGAAGGGTGACGCGCAGGTCATCAAATATAGCAAGGCGTTTGCTGAGGTAAGCAATTTCCTTATGTGCTTTAAGCTTTTTGATTTCCTTGCGCTGATGCTTTTCGTTCTGTATTGTTCAGTGTCATGTGCGGAGGTTCGCAGCTGGTGATCGCTCCAAATCGCTGGTGGACACCATTGTTGCCACTAGAAGGAAGGGGGAGTCGTACCGGCTAGCATGGAGGATGGATGCCGAGGTCGAAACAAAAGTTCGCGGAGTCATGAACACTTTTGCTGACTCGCTGATAGACAACCCTCCGGCTCCGTCTCCTCCTAGAGATGACCCGTCCCCTCCAGCGACTGCGGCGCCGAGAGTGAAGAGACCTAGGCAAAAGGGAATTACGATTTCTTCCCCTAGGAGTGCTCCAACTTCTCCCCCAGTGAGGTCCCTTTCCATCAAGGACAAAGGCAAGGGTCGTATGCCCAGCAAAGTGCGAAAAGATCTCGCAGTTGAGACTTTCGTTCCATTCAACCAAGAGGAGGAAGAGAGACAGGAGCCCCAGGCAAGTGATGAAGAAGAAGTAACAGTTGTGATGTGCGAGGAAGAATCAGGAGGTACTTCCGTCGCATCTCCTTGCCCTTTATCTTGACTTCTTTGTAGTTCTTTTCTTTGAACCAAATATGTATTCACAGATGATGATGATGAAGCCGTCGGTGGCCTTGTGGCCAAGAGGCAAAAGAGAGATGCCCATTCTGGCATTTCAGATGATCCTATAAGCGAGGATGTTCTTGCTGAATCCCGGAAGACAGCCGCGGAGGCTGCTGAAAGAAGAAGGCAGCGAGAGGAAGAGGAGCTCGAGCGTGTGAAACAGCGGAGCCTCGAGGAGCAGCATGTTGACGACTTAGTGCGTCCAGTTGGCGAGGAAGACGAGCTTCCCGAAGAAGTGGCTCCTCATGTGGAGGAGGAAGATGAGGTTCCTGGAGAGGATGCAGCAGAGCTAGAGCAAGTCCAAGCGGACTTCGCAGAGATCGCAGGTGGCGATAAAGGTGAGATCTTCAATCTCGCAGTTACTTATAGAGATGTAATTGTGGGTGCGTTAAAGCACGGTGTGTCAAAGCCTGACATTCGCCGTTGGTTGGTAAGCAAATGCGGAGAACCCTCAGGTAATTATTTTGAGTGATATGCGCATACTAGGCTGTAGCCACTTGAGGCAAAATCATGACTGGTTTACTCGCATCCCAGGTCACGCTTCTCTTAAAGATTTGCTTAGTGAGGATACACTGATAGGGCACGGTTCCACGTCCCTAGTGTACGATGAGGATACCTCAATCCCACCTTCGCGTGGAGGTGCTTATTCTTAGCTTTAGTAAAGATAGCGAAATAAATTATAACACAAGTTACCTCACTTTATCGCATTTGGTATCGCAGGTCATGCTGAGGAACCTGAGCTGGAGCAGAGAAGTCAGCCTTCTGCATCCCATGTTCCAATTTCGAGCTCCCATACCGAGAAGCCCGTCGCAGCTGCTGGACACGCAAGTGAGCATCTCGAGGATGTCATCGAACTCTCCGATGATGTCGAAGCTGATGCTGTGCCGATGGACGAAGGTGTCCGTACCGGTGGTGAGGAAGAAAGGACAAGTGATGCTAACATTTTCGCATCTGGGAGTGTCCTCCGCCCAGCGACTTCGGCTGTCCCTTCGCCTCCGGCGATGACTGAGCCAGAAGCACCTATTCCTGCGTGGAGCATTTGGGGCTCGCAGGTTGGGAATGTAGTCGCAGCTGGTGCGGCCTACACTCTTCCTCCTGACTATGAGAGGTTGCAGCTCGCAGCTGATAGGAGAGCTATGGAGCGAGGGCAGTCTTCGAACAACCCAGTGGCCCGCATCCCTTCTCTTCATGAAATTCTGGAAGGCACTGGTAAGTAAAGATTTACCGTTCGCACGTCGCATTATTTGCTTGCGAGTTCTGACATTATAACCATTTTTGATGTCTCAGGTTTGAAGCAAACCGATGTAGACTGGGTGGTTCGAATGCGTCTCAGATACCCCCGATCGTTTGTGAGATCTCTGGAGATCGGACCTTTTGACAGGAGGCTATTCCTTACTGAAGCCATCTGGATACTGGAGCAGCTGTCTGCGGCTACACCTGCGACCATTTCGGCCCAGAGTGCTGAATTGCTGTGTGGCATGTGCCAAAATCTCCTGTTCAAAGTCCAAGGCAGACTTGGTTTCAAATTCCTCAAGGACAGAGTTACACTGATTCGCGCAGCTGTAACTTTGAATCTCGGTCACCAGAATCTCGCAGCTGAGATGCAGAAGGTGGAGCAGCAAAAGCAAAAGGTTGATGAAGCTTTGAAGCTGTATCATGAAATGAATGCCAAGTGCGAGCAACTGAAGCAAGAAGTGAAACAAGTGGAGAAGCTGAGCGAGCAGTTCGAGCCCCAAGACTCCTTGATCAAGAATTTGTTTTGACTTTTCAAATTTTGAAAAGAAAACAGAAAAATGGCTGAAACATTAATGTAATGTTTTGAAACATTAATGTAATATTGCTAGGGTTTCTCCCCCTTTTTTTTTAACAACAAACAATGAGTTTGCCCGTTTTGCCCTTTTCGGGATTTGATTGGACATTTCTGTGCATATCCAATTATGACATCAGCAATTGATTTTCTGCTTGATTTTCGCGCTAATTTCTCGGCAGATAAGCACGCTTCCGTTGGGAAGTCCATCCGAATCATGACTATCCGTCATTTATTAGGATACGCAACTGAATCGTCGTAGCCTTTAGTAGGGTAATTGATTGTTACCGCTTTTCAAGGCGTAAGTGATTGAACTTACCCTCTTTTTGAATTTTGCTGACTCATCTTAGGCAACCGAAGAGTCTCCACAGGGTCTATATAAACCCTGTCTTTGCCATTTGGGTTCTTCATCCCAAACATGTGCTTTGCCGTGAGTCCTTACGACTGCTGGCTTCAACGCTTGTTTTTCGTTGATTCATGGCAACTTCAAGTTTTGAATCCTGAGTTTGCGCTTTGTGCTATAGAAATAGTTTCCAAGATCCACTTTATGAGGCTTATTGCTGTTTATAACCATCATAAAGAGGATGCAGATAATACCTCATGTGTATTCGAAGAAATTTCTTCGCGTATTATGTGTGCAGGTCATGTTTCCGGCCGCCTCGTGGCGAGGTGCAGCGCCGAAGTGACCGTGCTACCGTCTCGTAATGAACGGCGGAATTCTTCTTCAGCATCTCCGAAGAAGAATCCGTCACTTTCACGTTTGTGAGCCCGGGGTGACGAACCGTCGCGTTCATCCCCGTCTACAAGGAGCCCTTGCCCTTTGGAGCTTCTGCTTGCCTGTGGATCGCCGGAACCGGTGGCTCCTTGGGCAAATGTTATGGGGAGCATATCTGACAACGGTCTTGTCGGATAGCGGGATGTCGAGCGTATGGCTTCATGTGGCTCTTTTTAGAGCAAGATCCCCCTTGCTACAGATGTTCACCCGCAGATCTGGGCATTGCGTAGCCGGCGTTTGAAGCCAGGGGGGTTCATTCTTTGCAGTCCGGGTTTCCGTACCGTGTCTCTGCTGGCTTATCAGCCATTTTTCGAATGTATTGTAAGCCATGTTGGCTGCGTAGTTAGATTCGAGCTTTTTGCTTGTAAGCTGTTATCTAGACAGATAAATTGTAAGTCATTTGACTCATAATGATATATAGCTTTTGTATTATCTGCTCTCTTTGCAACAAAATACAATTTCGCATGCGTTTCGGCTTGTTTTGCCTTGCATAATGCCATGTAATGATTTCACATATGCGACGTCAATGCGCAGATGTTTCGCTAGATCATTCGAGATCGTAATTTCGCAGCTGTGCCATCTTGACGGATGGGCTTGCAGGTGGTCGTTGTAAATCGTATGAGATCACGTTCACAACTTTGCTATCGTAACAGATAGTTTTTTAACAGATCAATTAAGATCATTGAGCGGTGCGAATTGCTATCATAGAAGATAGGCTTTATTAGAGAATTGCTTGAGATAGTTTCTCGCATGAATTGCTATCGCAGCAGATAGACCTTTAGAAGGTCCAGCAAGATGGTTCTGCAGTTACGTCGCCATCGTAACAGACGGGCTTGGGTGATCAACTAAAATCACTTTGCGTATAAATTGCTATCGTAACAGATAGGCTTGAGAAGATCATATAAGATCGCATTTGTGTAAACCGCTATCGTGAGAGATAGGATTTTGATGATCGATTGAGATCGGCTTAAAAAGATCATATAAGATCGCACTTGCGTAAACCGCTATCGTGAGAGATAGGATTTTGATAATCGATTGAGATCGTTTTTGTATTTTGCTGCTATCGTAGGAGATAGGCTTTGGATGATCACTTAAGATCGCATTTGCATTGGCTGCCATCGTAAGGGATGGGCTTTAGATGATCAATTAAGATCGTATTTATGTTGACTGCTATCGTGAGAGATAGGCTTTGGATGATCACTTAAGATCGCATTTGCATTGGCTGCCATCGTAAGGGATGGGCTTTAGATGATCAATTAAGATCGTATTTATGTTGACTGCTATCGTGAGAGATAGGCTTTGGATGATCACTTAAGATCGCATTTGCATTGGCTGCCATCGTAAGGGATGGGCTTTAGATGATCAATTAAGATCGCGTTTGCTATCGTAAGAGATAGGCTTTGATGATCAATTAAGATCGCGTTTGCGTTTGCTGCTATCGTAAGAGATAGGCTTTGATGATCGATTAGGATCACGTTTGCGTTTGCTGCTATCGTAAGAGATAGGCTTTGATGATCGATTAGGATCACGTTTGCGTTTGCTGCTATCGTGAGAGATAGGCTTTGATGATCGATTAGGATCACGTTTGCGTTTGCTGCTATCGTAAGAGATAGGCTTTGATGATCGATTAGGATCACGTTTGCGTTTGTTGCTATCGTGAGAGATAGGCTTTGATGATCAATTAAGATCACGTTTGCGTTTGCTGCTATCGTGAGAGATAGGCTTTGATGATCAATTAAGATCGTATTTGTATTTGCTGGTATTGCAGCGAATAAATCATTGTTAACAGCAATAACAAATTAAATAGAGCGATATAAACAGCTAGAAATATGAACTTCTCATTTGGGAGAATTCTTTTATTATAGCATTCTCATATGGGAGAGATAGGATTACAATCCTCTCATATGGGAGAGGAGATTGCGAATATCATAGCCACATGAGACATTAAGCAACGTTATCATAAAATGTATGAAATAAGAGAAGTCAAGGATAGTACTTCTTGATCCAGCGCATGTTGACTGAGCTTGGAGTTGAGGTTGTGCCGTGCAACCTTCGTATGCTGCAGTAGCCGCTATCGAAGACTTCTGTGACTTCGAAGGGTCCTTCCCAATTAGCTGCGAACTTTGGGTGAGTTGCTTCTCGCATGCAGTGGTCAGATGCGCGCAAGACCAGGTCGCCAACTGCGAAATCCCGTCGCTGGACTGTCTTGTTATAGGCGCGAGCGATTCTTTCCTGGTACCGCTTGTTAGTCCTTTTGGCTTGTTCTCGCTTTTCTTCCAGTAAGACTAAATCATGATCGCGTTGATTTTCATAGAGTGCATGGAAGGCCAGCCTTGCCGAATTGACTCTGACCTCCGCAGGTACTACAGCTTCGGCCCCATAACATAGTAGAAATGGCGAGGCCCCTGTAGGTGTCCTTGGAGAAGTTCTGTAGGCCCACAGAGCCATGTTAAGGGAGTCGGCCCACTTCTTGTGGTCATCTGCGACCATCTTGCTCAGAATTCTCAACAGCGTTTTGTTAGTCGCTTCGGCTTGTCCGTTTCCCTTTGGATAATAGGGGGTGGAGCATATCTGCCTGATATTGTACTCCGCGAGTTTCGTAGCTACCTGGCGATTAACAAAAGGAGTACCGTTATCTGAAAGAATGGTATTTGGGATTCCGAACCTGCATACGATGTTTTCCTGGATGAAGTTAACCACAGCCAGCGCGTTTGCCGTCTTTAGTGGTATTGCTTCCACCCATTTGGTGAACAGCTCGGTTGCGGTGAGAATGAAATGGTTCCCATGTGACGTTGGTCGGATGGGGCCGATGAAGTCCAAAGCCCATGTGTGGAATGGCCATGGCGTCCCTAATGCATGTAGATCCACGGCGGGAGCGTGCACTAGGTTCCCTTTGAATTGGCATTCTTGGCAGCGTCGCACCTTGGTGCGGCAATCGACTTCCATCGTGGGCCAGAAGTATCCGATTGAGAGGAGTTGTCTGCATAATTTCGCACCTCCCTGGTGTTCCACCTGATGAGAAAGGTCCATGACTTCTTGTGCTTCCCTGCCGTCTAGGCATCGCAGCAAGTTGCCCTCGTGACCTCTTCGCCAAAGCAGGTTTTCCTGAACCACATATCGAGACGCTTTCCTCTTCAATTTGTCGGCTTCTTTTCTCGATTCGGGTACGGTGCCCTGGGTAAGGAATTCAAACAATGGCTTCCTCCAATCTGTGTCGTCATCGGTTAGAGCGACGAGTAGAGAATCTTTGATTAGTGCGCAACTTTCGCACTTCCCTTGTATCAGGGCTGCAGCTGTTGACATGCCTGGCCAATGAATGCCATATCTCTGAGCTTTCCTGTAGATTGACACCTCGCTTTCTCCGCAAGCGTGTTGGTGAATCTTTTCTAACAGCTGTTGTCCCTCTTGCTCGGAGACACATCGCATGAGTATTCCTCCAGGACCCTTGTAGTAAAGGGTGTTGTCGTGGATGCAATATCCTTTCGTGAGTACCCAGCTTTCGCTGCTGGTGCCTTTCGCAATAGCTTGCAGGATTGCTTTTCGCCAGTCTGCGTCATCCATGTGTTCATCGTCGCACGCATCTTCTGTTAATGCCGACGATGTTCGCACTTCGATGGAAATCCTTGCGGGGCATTTGTCTATGCTGACCTTAGATCCCAGAGTTGCTAAGGCGTCTGCATGCCTGATGTCCGCTCGGGGCTTGTGCTCGTATTTCACGTCGCAGAATTGCTGCATCAGCTTTTGCACTAGGGTGCGGTATGGCAGGAGGTTGATCTCCTTTAAACCATATTCGCCCGAGGCCTGCTTAACAATCAGTTTGGAATCTCCCATGACTGTTAAGTTGCTCACTTCCAAAGCTTTCGCCGCACGGAGCCCCGCGATCAGAGCCTCGTATTCTGCCTCGTTGTTCGTGACTGCGAAGTTGAGTTTTGCGGACATCTGTATGACTTCCCCGTCCGGCTTTGTCAAGACTATCCCAATGCCTCCGCCTTTTCTGGTTGACGAACCGTCGAAGTGGAGGGTCCAATAGGGCACGTCGATCGCGTAGATTTCAGGGCCTTCGAGCTCTTCCTCGATCACAGGTTCGTGACTGTTGTCGGGAAACTGTGCCAACAGATCTGCTACCGCCTGCGACTTGATCGCTCTTGGTTTCACGCATGTGATATCGTATTGGGAGATGGTCATGTACCATTTCGCCAATCTCCCGCCCGGAGTAGTGTGAGTTAGCAGGTATCTTATGGGGTCGCTTTTGGTGACCACCACTACTTTGTGCGATGCAAAATAGTGTCTCAACTTCTCTATTACGAAGAATAAAGCAAGGCAATGACGTTCGATGTCTGTGTACCTTGATTCAGCAGGCTGCACAATGCGAGAGATGTAATAGATGGGCCTCTCTTGGCCTTCATACACCTGAGCCAAGAGTGCTCCTATAGATTTCCTTGTCGATGTAAGGTACAGCAGAAGCGGTGATCCCAGTTGAGGCGCGATCATTATCTTTGGGGATGTGAGTAACTCCTTTAGCTTTTCGAATGCGGCTTCGTGATCAGGAGCCCAGTTGTACGCGGCGTCCTTCTTGAGAAGAGTGCTGAAGCAGCATGTGATTTCGGCGATTGCTGGGATGAATCTCCGCAGATATGACAATTTTCCCAAGAATGTTTTCAAGGTACTTTGGTCGTGAGGTGGCGTCATGCTGGTGATGGCTGACACTTTCGCAGGGTCAGGCTCGATCCCTTGGCGATGGACTACGCATCCCAAAAACTTCCCCGAAGTCACGCCAAATGCGCATTTCATGGGGTTCATTTTCAGTTGAAAGCTCCTGCATCTGTTGAACACCTTTCGCAGGTCTGCAAGGTGATCTGCTTCATGCTTGGATTTGACTACCAAGTCATCCACATAGAATTCCACTTCTTTGTGCATCATGTCGTGGAATAGAGCCATCATGGCCCGCTGATAGGTTGCGCCTGCGTTCTTAAGACCGAATGGCATTACCGTATAGTTGAATACCCCCACGGGAGTGATGAATGCAGTTTTCCTTGCATCTTCGGGATCCATCTTGATTTGATTGTACCCGCTGAAGCCGTCCATGAAACTGAACATGCGATGGCCTGCCGTTGAATCAATGAGCAAATCGATGTTAGGCAGTGGGAAATCGTCCTTAGGGCAGAAGCGATTAAGATCTCGGAAGTCCACGCAGATGCGGAGCTGTCCGTTCTTCTTCACCACCGGCACGATGTTGGCCAACCATGTAGGATGGTGATTTGGCTCTATGAACTTGGCGTCTAAGAGTTTAACAATCTCCTGCTTGATCTTCACGTTGAGCTCTGGCCTGAAGCTTCTGGTGCTTTGCTTGACCGGTTTAGACCCTGGGATGATGTCTAAACGGTGCATGGTGATGCTCGTGTCCAGACCTGGCATCTCATCATATTCCCATGCGAACACGTCCTTGTATTCAGTTAGGAGCCGCAACAGTCCTTGTTCCTCTTTGCTTGTGAGGTCCGCACTCAGGAAGACTGGCCTTTTCTTTTCCTCGTTCGGGCTGAGGAACACTTCTTTTAGCTCTTGCTTTTGTGGTCTTGGCCTGTCTTCCATGCATTCGGGCGCTTCTTTGAGTTTCTCGTCCGGAGTGCCCTGTGTTGGCTCTTCCGTCAGCGCAACTTGCTCGATTTGATTGATTTGCCCAGGGACACCCCCATGCCCGTGTGAGGACGTCCCCGCGCACCTTCATATGCGATAGCATTTCTTCCCGTTGGCGTAGAAGCTCTCTATCTCCTTACCCTCGGGGTCATGCTTTGCGATCCTCTTCAGAGTGTACACATTCTTCCGATGATATGCGATGCGCGGCGCCTCTTCGTGTGTAGGCGGCTTTTCCTTGGCATCTCCCCTTGTCACCATCACGCCTGCAGGTGACTGGTCCTTGATGTCCTCCCAGAGAGGTAAGGGAGTAGGGTTGAATGGTCCGGGTGTTTGCTCGTCCGCCATCTCGGTGAACCACACCGCCTCGCTGAGATGTGCTTCGTCCAAGTTGAACGGGTTAGTTGAGGCCGGTATCTCGACAATCCTGTCGTTCCAGATAGCTTTCATCACCTGGTGAGCCGTCGAAGGGATTGCGTCAAAGCGATGAATCCAGGCCCGACCTATGATCATGTGATATGTGGTGTTCGCGTCTATGACATAGAACTTCGCCGAGCACTTGATTTTGCCGATCTGAACGCCCAGGCGGATCCATCCGATCGTCATTCTAGAATCGCTTCCGAATCCCACCAGCGGGGATGGACGCTTGACTACCTTGTGCTCGGGGATCCCTGCTAGCTTCAGTGTGTGGAGTGGAACAACATTGACCGCTGCTCCTCCATCGACGAATGCTCGCTTGAATTCGACGCCGTTGATGATGGCGGTCACGTACAGGGGCCTCTGGTGGCTCGCATCTGTCTTCTTGTCGCTGGCAGAAAAGGTCATAATCTTTTCTGTGAAACGGGACGCCCTGACGACTTTCCCGTTGGAGACCACGAGGTCCTCCTCGTAGTCCTCTGCTACCCTTAAGATTGCTTTTGTCATGTCCGCTCGAAATTTTTCGGAGAAGTTCATCTCGTTGAAGAATTTGTCGAAGCCGTGCGACCCTTTCATGCGGTCGGCACGCTCATCTTCCGTGTCCATGCTGTAGTCTTCATCTTCATGGACTTCAGCAATGATGGGCAGACCATCTTCTGCGACTTCTTCCAAGTCCACTATCGAGATCATGGCGACCTCTTTGCCCTTTGAGCCCGAATCTGTATGGGCAGGCAGCGGGTTGTTGCGCACATCCTTCCGGTGGTCGCTGACGATGAGTTCGCCGTTCTTCATCTTCTGATCGAACGCGAATCTGAGCTTCTTGCACTCGGCTGTGGGGTGCATGACCTTGCCGTGGTATTCGCACCACTTAGGGTCCCTCGTCATCTCCTTGGAGGGTGCTTTCTCGAGCGGTGGCAGGACGCCGTCCTTACGCCACTGTCTGCAGAGATCGCTCGCTTCCTCCACCGAGCATGGCAGAGGTGGTGCATCGAAGTTTGCAACCTTTGCTTGCTTCTGGGGCGAAACTGTGTTGACCTCAGCTTCGCGTCCCCGCTTGTAGCCAAATCTGCCGATCTTGTAGGTGGTGCCGCTCGCAGGTCGTTCTGGAGCGCTCTTCTTTCTCTGTCTCTCGACAATGGGCTCGATGTTCATCGTGCATTCGATGAGCTTTGAAAACGTTGGTGTTTGTAAATTGATCAGCATGCTTTTGTATTCATCTCGCATGCACTGCAGGCATATCTCTACGAGCCGGCTTTCGAGCATTGGATCCTTGCACTCCAAGGATTTCGCTCTGAATTTCTTGATGAAAGTGATTCCATCTTCCTCGCGTTTCTGATACATCCGCGAGAGATGGATCATCGTCACCTTTTCTTCCATCTGGAAGAACTTGGTATAGAACTTCTGGACCATGTCGTCCCAAGTTTTCACAGATCCGGCCTCCAATGTTCGGTACCATTTGTATGCTACATTCCCAAGAGTTTTTGGGAATTCTCGCATCAGCAGCTTGGGATCAGCTCCGTATGGACCCATGACATCGATGAAACGCATGACATGCTCATGAGCGTTTCCATTGACGTCCTCGAACTTGTCCCATTTGGGAGCCTTGTACCCCGCCGGGTTAGGCATGAGATAGATCTCTCGTGGGATGGGTGGATCGTTGTCTAGCTTCGGGATGATGGTATCAGCGAACGACTGATGAGCCAAGATGGAGTCCACGCGCTTCTGCAAAGACGTCATGCATTCTGGAATGCTTCCCTCGGTAGTTGGCGGAGGGGTTGCCGTAGGCGGTGGCGACACATATGCCGCCGGAGGATTGGGAGTGTATTGACTACCCGCGTTTTCCCAGATTGTCGCTGGTGGAGGCAGAGTGTACTGCAGAGCTGGGTTGGACGCCAAAGCCGGGGGCTGAGAGGCGTGAGCAGCAGGGGGCAGCATTTGTGCCGTTGACCCTTGGACCGAAGGCAGCTGCGTGGCCGACGGTGGAGTTTGCAGATGAGGGTTGGGAGGCGTGGCCGACACTCCCAATCCTGGAGCGGTAGGGGTTCCTCCTCCCTGAGGGATAGCGGTGGCAGGTGGAGGATTTGGCGCAAGAGTGCCCAGAACGGCCAAGATCCGTTCTAACTGCGCGGATTGAGACTTGAGAGCTTTTGCCTGACTTTGGACAGTGGCGTCCAAAGACTCTAAAGTTGGCGCCTCGCCGGGAGTCGTCGGAGTACGGCGAGCCTCGTCTCCCGAGGGAGTTTCGGTGGAAGGAGATCGGTTGCTGACATCGTCCTCCTGAGACATGGTTGCTTTTGCTGGTAAGTTTCACGTCGGGTTCACCAAAATGTGCACAAGAGATTCCGGCAGGGAGACCTCCGTGTACACCGTACGTAGTGGATCAGGGATCGCACAGGAAGAATAGGGGTGTGTGTAGGGAGAGAGTAAGTCAGTAGCAATGTCTGAGAGAGAGACAGAGGTTTGGCAGAGCTTCCGCGTATGGCAGTGTGTCCTCTTTGTATGGAAAGGTTAACGATATATATATACTGGAGAACATGACCGTTGTAGTGTGGTTAATGCGCCCATTAATGGCGGCTTAATTAGCTTAACCATAACGGCACGTTCGTCCGAGTATATAGGAACCGTTAGAGCACGTGGTGCGCGAGTACCGGAACCGTTACGAGGTTGACCGGGTTTGACCGGATTGACCGGGTTTATGGAGCTCGTGCCATAAATCTCTCAAAACAGTTACTAAAGGTCGCGCGCGGGCTTGGCTCGCACGCGACAGGGCTTACTCTAGCCTCCAAACCACAAAGTCCCTACAAGTCCCGTGCAGTGGTATGCGAGGGCTCTGTCTCGCAGCCCCCACATGGATCAGCTCGGCTGGTGATCCTGTGTGTGTGGAGCACAATATGGTGTGCTGGATGGTTGCCACGTGGCCTAGATCTGCCATGTCATAAAGCAGTATCTACAGCTAGTTTATCAAATATAGCTCCCACTATTTTTCTACGGATTAATAACCCTCAAGATATTAATGCGGAAAATATCCTTATATTTTCTAGTGGGCCAAGATCCATCTTTCATCTCCTTATGAGCTTGCTTTGGCAAGTCACCCATAATTTGACTACTTTAGGTAGGAACAATTCCAATTGCATCCCATATGCAACTCTTTGTTCAATCGGGCAAATAACTCCTTATTTATCCATCCATATGGATAATCCCAATTGATTGACTCTAGGTTTCTTAATCAAATTAATAGCCTAGTTGTGTTCAACCTCTTATCTAAACAATTGCACATTGTTACGTGCCATCGCATTCCATCATTATGAGCCAAGTCGCCATGCTTTGGCACGCACAAACTTGATAAATAATGATGATAATGAGTGTTTAAATAACGAGAAGGCAAAAACACAATATTTGAATTTTGAGGGATTTTAAATTCAATTTTTAATTATTTTGTTGATCAATATCAACTAATCTATCTATTTGAGTTTGGGCACAACTTCAAATAATAGATCCGGGTTGTCGAATTACCTTATTACCCTAATTGCATGCATCATCCATACACCAATCACACAATAATAAGACAATAAAATTAAACAACCACAAAACAGAAATTAAACGTGATGTGGATATGGCCTTTTCTAGACTAAGATAATTCCAAGCCAATGGAATTATCTAAGAACCCTAAAGTAAACACATCTCCATGCGTCTTGATCTTTTAGTCCATCCTTCATAGTCTTGTGGAAAGGCTCCATGCTCCATGCTCCATCTTTTGTGGCTTCTTTGGCTTTTGGGCTTCTTTTCTCCAATCTTGGCTAACAATCTACTTTATCTAGCACTAGCTAATATCTATACTAAATAAAATAAATCTCACAAGTTGAGAAAAAAATTGGCACGCAGGCCATAAAACCCTAATTAATTATTACAATTAATTGATCAGCTCGCATGCCGTAAAACCAAAGCACAAAATTAAACATCCACATCAAACCACATCCTAAGGCCATATCCAATCACCATGCGATTTGCACATAAACAGTTAAAATCCAATTTTAACGCGCTTGGTCAATTTTAATTGATTTTAGGATCTCTAGGGTTAAAACGGTCCATGGGCCCAACAATCAAATTGCCCGGGCCCAACAAAGTGAACCACAAGGCCCTAGGGCCGGCCCGGCCCAAAACCCACAAGGCTAGGCCCGCGGGTTAGGGCCGCCCGGCCCCTTAGGGCGACCAAGCTTGGGCGGCAAGCAAGGGGGCGGTCCCTTGGGGGGCCGAACCTCCTTGAGGGAGTTGTTTCTCCCTTGCTTGGTGCCCAAGTTTGGTTGTTTCCTTGTTTTGGGAGAACTCCTTCTTCCCCAAGGATGCCCAAACCCTAGATCTAAGATCCTAAAATTTCTCAAACTCACCAATTCATGCATCCAATGCAAAAATTGGATCTTGTTATGATTAATTATTGACAAATTGCATCCCATGCTTGATTTGTCTTGTTTTACGCGATAAACAATCAAATTAAGGTGTAAAACAA
Source organism: Linanthus parryae (assembly GCA_023055425.1). Classification (NCBI taxonomy): domain Eukaryota; kingdom Viridiplantae; phylum Streptophyta; class Magnoliopsida; order Ericales; family Polemoniaceae; genus Linanthus; species Linanthus parryae. The sequence continues at coordinate 17,063,648 of JALGPY010000008.1, read as the reverse complement.
CAAAACGTAACACATAAACCACGTTTATGCTCTACGAACTGTGGCTCTGATACCACTGTAGGGTTTTGATTCATGGATTGCGCAACGGAAGCATAATCAAACATAAAACCATGCAAAACCCTCCAAGGATCACAAGTCAAGAGACATAACGATGGTAAGGGTTAGAAATCATAAACACACCTTTGGGTTCTCCTTGATGACTTCAAACGCGAATAGTGTCACGTTCTCTATAGTTGATCCACGCCTAGAGTTGATCCTACATCTCCCCACTCCTTTGGTGCTAGCCCAGAAGAGGAAGAGGAAGAAGAAATCACGCAAAACGAGACCCAAAGAGGGTCTCGGCCTCCTTTGGCCGACGGGGACGGGGCGGCGGCAAGGGGGCGGGTCGAGCTCCCTTGTTGCTTGCTCTCTCTCCTTTTGTTCTCTCCCACTCTTGTTATGTTCAATTATGAGCATAAGTGTGTGGGAAGGAAGGAAGGAAGGTCCTTTATATAGTCCAACAACTCCTTGCCAACTACCTAAAGGACTTATTCTAGTCCTACTAGAATTCAATTTAGTCCATTCCTTGCAAATTAGTCCCTACTAAGTTTGCTAGGGTTTGCAAAGTGATCCTTCTAATTAATTAATCCAATTAATTAATTCCCAAATCTAGTTCAACTCTATATAGCGTGTGACCCCATAGGTTCTATCTAGTTGGTAGCAACTATTTGCTAATATGGAGCGGTCTCTAGCAAAACATCCATTCTAGCCAACTAATAGAATAGTCATCTTGACAACCTTTGTACAAGTAATTGTCTCATCCCTTTGTCTCTATATTCGGAATGGACACGAGACATACAAGTCACACTCGTATATCCAATCCATAGTTTCTCGATCCATGGGAATAGCCTTATTCGTGCAAATAACATCAATATCCCATATTGATTTATTTGAGTCTGGCCAGACATTCTATAAGCACTATCCCTCGAGTGGCCTAGGATATTTGCTCCCGTTATGTGGGAGGGACAAATCCTATCTACGTCCACTACGATCTCTAAGGTTGCTTCTTATTGTATCCAGTACACGCCTTTATAACTACCCAGTTACGGTGTAGCGTTTAACGCTACCAAGATCACAATAATCCACAACTAGAATATCTAGTGACTTCAAGTCTAAGGATGACAATACCATTGCACCGTGAGAAGCGTTTGTGACTCAACATAACGTGTATGTAGCCTTCTCGGAGATGGGTCAATCCAGTGCAACATTCCCTAATGCACACCTATGTGTTGGATCGTGATATCTCCATATCAATCCAACCCAATACTAGTCTATAGATGATTGTCCCATTTAATCATTATACTTGACTAGGGATATTTAAGATAAACAACACAATTGTAAATCTAAGGACTTCATTATATTAGATATCCAATAAATAATAAATGAATTTCTAGCCACAAATAATTCATACTAAACTAGATTGCCTCTAGGGCATCTATTCCAACAGTAAAGCGGTTCGCTACGGTTTGTGTAGATACCTGACGCGGATTCTTAACGCGTATGCGCAAGTGCACGGTCAAGTAATAAGGGGTGGTATTTCAACCCCGAGTTATCGATCCCACGAGGACAAGCTTGAGATTATATAATTAGTTACTTAATTTAGAGTACGGTACAAGAGGAAGGGTTTGATTGATTTATAAATTAAAATAACAATTAAGCTAATATTTTTGTAATTTTTTATATTTAAGATATAAGTTTGGAGAAACTAGGCAATCTCTAGATCACCTAGGGTTGTAGACGATTTACGAATTATCTGAGCAACACGTTAACTATATTCTAACTAAGCCGGGTAACAGCACTGACTATCTCCTATCGGTCTCAAGTCGTTCTACTTCACGGTACACTACAATCTCCTATCGGTCTCTTGTGTCTACCGGTCCGTTCTAATAGGCTAACGACATGCACGAAAACGGGTCCTGTCGGTCCACCGTTGCACGAAACAGTCGAATTTCACCTACCGAATCTACCCACACTAGCCAATCCTAACACCTCTCTTCTCAGTCTCAGTGATACAGGATTGATGCTCATATCTCATCCTAGCTATTTAAAGTCACTGTCGTGCACTTCACTAGCCAACTAACGGTTCCGGTTAATTACTCCATCCCCATTAAGAATTAAGCATAGATTATGAACAATTGAATTAAAATATTGCTAACTTTAAGCATGAATCAACTATTGAACAAACCCTAGTTCTTGAACCCTAGTTTTATCTCCTAATCGTGTCACTCAATTATGATTACTAACATAAACAAGAAACTAGAATTGATTCAAAAGAAGAAATCAAGAAATCATGAAGCAAAGATTAAATCCGGGAAAATATCATCGTTTACATAAACCCTAGGCTCTCAAAGAGATGCCTAGCAAAACGTCTAGCTAATACTAATAAACCAAACAAGACTTACAAGTTTCTCCATAGAAAGATTGAGAGAGAAGAAGAAGAAATCAAGATTAGAGCTTCAATGGAGGAGAAGTCCTCCTCTTGTGCGTCCCTCTCTCCTTCTCCCGTTCACGTTCCTTCTTTCTTCCCCATGAGACTCCTCTTAATTGTAGTCTTTTAGGTATTAATTATCTCCTATTAGGTTTAGGAGATCTTCCGTGTGTTTTTCTTCTTCTTAAGCAGATCGCACGACTTCCTTAAAGCAGATCGTGCGATCTGCTTCTCTTTTGCCTCAGATCTTATATCTGATCGTGATCTCCTTTGATCCTACGACCATCCACTCTGATCGTGGAAACAGTGAGTTGCTCAATTTTCTCCTCCAAATTTATTCTAAGTCTTGCTCCAGATCACACGACCTCAGTTTTGCAAGTCGTGTGATCTGCTAAACCTGTCTTCTTCTCTCCAATTCCGAGCTTTGTCTCAATTTCCGAAGTTCGTTTCTCCTCTTCTTTCAGTCTCCGAGTTACGTTTCCTGTCAAAACAACACGAAACACACCCGTGCGATCAAACGTGACAAAATATCATAAAATAACGCGAGAAACGCCCGGATTTACAAGTTATCGCTCAAAGCTACACTTACTAAATTTCCTCAAGTTCATAGTGTATTTATAATATATTCAACACGGAAACTACACAAAACGGTACACAAACGTAGAAGAAATATAACTCTAATATAGAGTTATCAATACCGTAAACCAAATCGAATATTTTGGTTTACTAATTTTATATATCCACCATTTGGGAAGATAAACCGAACCGAATTGGTTCAGTTCAGGAACTTCACTTAAGCATTTTTAAATGGATATCAAAATACTAGTATGTCGATAAAATTCAAATGTCAAACAAAGTATAAATTAATTTGAAGGAAGGACATGATCTAACATACTTAGATCTACAACATGAATCAAAAGCGGAAAAATCATGTGTAGCTCTTTTTGCTAAGCTCCTAGCGCAGTGGATCTGATCTTGTTGTTGCTTGCTTTCATGTGCCTGCTCCTTGATCCTTGATTCCACCGGTCTTAGTGCTAATCACGAGGAAGAACACCTTGATTCACCTCACGTACCACCTTCTTGGATGTAGTTGGAGAGAGACTAGGGTTCTCTACAACTTGAGAATGAATATGGACATAGTATCCTTGTAGCATTAAGCTTATTTTATTGTGTAGGAGGCTGCCTCCTTATATAGGCAAAACTTCTCCTAGGTTTACATATAAACCCCTAGGGTTTGGGCCTTTACCACTAACCCCTTTAGGTTTATGCTTTAGTGCAGCTAACCCCATAAGGTTATATTATTTGCATTGGGCACCCCCACATGGGCGCACCAATTACTAGCATCTCCCACTCGCACAGTGGGGCTGCACAATCACAATTCATCTAGTCTCCATCAATCTCCAACTATCTATCATCTACGAGAAGTATCGTCGTGTCGTGTGACCAGTGAGAGTTCCTACAATCGGGAGTTCCATACTCAAACCTCATACTAGATGAGCTAGCAGCAGACACACTCTACCATTTTAAGAAACGATGAATAATAATAACTCTCGTATCCCCCAGATTCCTCTAATTTTCATCTCGTGGATCATGAGCACCTTCCTTGTCCGAAATTCGTGCTACCAATGAATCCACATCTACTTTATTATATTCATATCCTACATGATCCCATAAGATCTTGTAGGTGGGCCCAATGAAGATAACAAAGAGCGATGCAATGAGAATCTTCCTTTCTATCCTTGTCCTGCTTTGATTCGGATCAGCTGTTTTCCTAGCAGTGTCCGGAAGGCCGAATCATCCATAGCCGTAAGGTGTCACACTACAGTAGCACCGCCGACCCGTCTCTCCACAACACGAATAAAAATACTAAGGGTATACAGTGTCAATCATATTTGTATGATCAGCGAGGCTCACACGATGAGGAATCTTAGGGACTAATTCTACTCATCACCTCATGGTCACTCATAAGCGCATTCTTGGGGAATATGCGCCATAGTGTTTAGACTCTAATAAGAGCGCATGTATTATCCCGCAAGGGACCACTATGCATATTCCAGTCTAGTAGCCCTTATGACCACTAACCCGAGTACTGATGTCACACATATGCGAACTGGAATCAGTTCTCGCATCTGGCTTTCTCTACGCAGACTATACATGGCTTGGGGTATTAACCATGTTCGATTGGTCATAACCAGTCTCACCTTGGAACTTACTTTCAATGCGACAATTGAGCCCGTCTGACAAGATACTAGCTCTACTGATAGATGTATAGCTCTTAACATAGGCCTTACACCTCATATGATAGGAATCTCATATTATATCGTAGGTCTTCAGCGCTTATTAGGATTTTGTCTCATCTTCCGCCACACCCAAACTTTTCCAGGATACTGTGAAGGCGGTCGCTCGTGTGAGTGAGCCGACATATTGTCTGCGTGACATGCTCTATGCTAGTACAGGAAATGTAACATATTATGCATGTGTCAATCAACATGCAGCTTAAATAAACAAATCCAATTAAAATCTAATTTATCAATGTCTCGTGTACTCATCAATCATATTGCCAGTTATCGACTACCAAGTCCCAATTTTCTAAAGCAATCCACAAAGACGAGTCTTAGGTGGTTTATGAATGGGAGGAGCCTACACTTTGGCCCATGGTCGATCTACTCCAAGATTACTCTCCAGGTAGTCATTTCACCTTTCGTGAAAATGGTACCCTTTCCTATGTATTTGGCCTTATCGCAGTGCCATAGCCATATGCTAGCGCAACTCACGGTAATAGGTTTGTTGATAGCTCATAAGCTTATCAGAAACCCTATTATCCAAACACATTTCTGTTCTGTGGCAGAACAGGCAATCGTGCTTTGCTTCCATGGTTAATGGAGCGGACCAATACGATCGTGCAACACTTATACTGCATTTGTTCCATGCGAGTCTATCATCGAGCATAAATAATAGCCTGAGGTGGATCTACGTGCATCTAGGTCCTTACCCTAGTCAGCACGTCGATTACCGTCTTGTTGTCGTCTTCCAGAGCCAAGCTGAAGAGAGCCCCGGCGGCGGGCTCCTCGGCTGAGCCGCCTCTCAACACGTCTATCAACGACGGAATTATCCTAACCGTACGATCTTCACCTTGTTGACATTTTCGAGAGATAAGTTGACCAAAGCCGCGACGGTGTTGCTCTGCACGGCGGCGCGTGTGGACACGATCAACGCCTTCACGACGGAGAGCAGTTTCGGAGTGCAGAGTGAAGCCCTTGATTCAAACTTCGTCCTCGTGATTTGTCTCAATTCAATCACACCTTGTTCGAGGTCAATTACATCTTTACTCTTCAATTTCGCCACCAAAACGTCGTCGTTGGAGGAGTTCGGATCTGGGTCAAAACCGTCGTCGGAACCGATCTCCGACGATGCCGTTGAGTAAGACATCGGTTTAGTAACAAACAGAAGCGAAGGAGATGAAGACCCCAAAACGTCCTCCGAACTCGCCGAGTAGAATCGTTTAGCTCGGTGATTCAACTCCGTCGCCGCGTGAGAGAGATTCAACGGCGGTTTCTCGGCGACGCCTTTGAGCAGATCCATCTCCGAACCATGACCCATCATCGCTCTGACGGAGTTCTCGACGGAATTGTAGTCAGGCGGTGGTGGGTTTCCGGCGCCGGAGTCGTGGATCCATTTCTGGATCGTTGACTTGAGGGCCAAATTGGGGATGACTGCGGTGAAATATGCGTGTTGTGGAGCAAACCCGAGGTCTCTGCAGACTTGAACGGAGGTTCTGTCGAAGGTTTGGCCGGAGGAGACGACGACTGGATCGGACATTAGATTGCCGGAGATGGAGCAGACGAACTCTGTGGGAGGGTTGATTTTGGGAGAAGAGGATGAGCCGTTGAAAGAGAATTTCCATCTGGGTTTGCCATTGTTGCCCATTGTGCACAAGAGATTCCGGCGGGGAGACCTCCGTGTACACCGTATGTAGTGGATCAAGGATCGCACAGGAAGAGTGGGGTTGTGTGTAGGGAGAGAGTAAGTCAGTAGCAATGTCTGAGAGAGAGACAGAGGTTTGGCAGAGCTTCCGCGTATGGCCAGTGTGTTCTCCTTTGTATGGAAAGGTTGGCGATCTATATATACTGGAGAGCATGACCGTTGTAGTGTGGTTAATGCGCCCATTGATGGCGGCTTAATTAGCTTAACCATAACGGCACGTTCGTCCGAGTATATAGGGACCGTTACAGCACGTGGTGCGCGAATACCGGAACCGTTACGAGGTTGACCGGGTTTGACCGGGTTGACCGGGTTTATGGAGCTCGTGCCATAAATCTCTCAAAACAGTTACTAAAGGTCGCGTGCGGGCTTGGCTCGCACGCGTCAGGGCTTACTCTAGCCTCCAAACCACAAAGTCCCTACAAGTCCCGTGCAGTGATATGCGAGGGCCCTGTCTCGCAGCCCCCACATGGATCAGCTCGGCTGGTGATCTAGTGTGTGTGGAGCACAATATGGTGTGCTGGATGGTTGCCACGTGGCCAAGATCTGTCAGCTCAGAAAGCACTATCTACATTAGCCCCCTTTCTGCGCGTGAAGACTCATAGCTGTATAGGCTTCCATGCGCGGAAACCAACACACGCGTCGCCGCCACGCACCAATTCAAATACGGGTAAGTTCAGCCCCCGTGCGTGCCATTATGACCTAAAACCCCTAGAGTCGTGCCGTCTGGCCTTTAGGGTTTTAGGCGTGACGTCAGCTTGTCCTGTGATTGCGCGATTCGACGGTGACGGTTGCGATTCGACTACTGAAAGGACGCAACCCTTCATTGTTTTGGATGAATACCTTGTATCCCCCATTATTGCAAAGCATCACTTCTTTCTCATAAAGTGAATGGTACCCGGAGATCTTCGAGAGCAGATCCAGATAATCAATCATCAGTTCAGAACTGCAAATCGTGTTCTATAATTGTGCATATCCAAGCAGGCTTCAAGAAATCAAGGTCGGCCTCGTTTACTTTTTGATTTGAGATACCAGTGTTTGCCTTGAACCGTGTTGAATCTGTAAACCCAGAACATATAATCTGTTGAAATTTTGCAAGGAAGCCTTGATCTTTGAACCCACTTTTGCTTTAAACTTGCAATAATAAAGGCTTCGGATGTGAGATCTTGAAACTCCCTTATTTCTGAAATTGATACCAGAAACTGTTCGTCTTTCCTTGCATAGATCTTGAATTTCAAAATTCAAACTGAAGTGTGGTATTTCTCCCCCCTTTTTTTCTTGCTCTTCCGCAGGAATGGCCAAGACAAAAGGAACCAGACCTGTCAAGGAAGATGAAGAGATACCCGACCTTCCGCAGGCCTTGTGGCGAAAAGCCCCCTTTTTAGGTGGGAAAGATTTCTACCATGCGAGGGTGAAGGCGAAGAGGATGCCTGATCCTGTCCCGGTTGAGCGATTGCTGACACTGACTCGCCCAGTTAACTCAGCCTTGCTCGAGTTGATTGGTTCTGAGGATGTGGTTCGATTGGGAATCGAGAACGGGCACTTCCCATATACTGCGATTTCTACCCAGGCGTTCGTCCAGAAATTGGACTATATGGATGAGTGGATTGACCACGTGCTGGATCATCACGCCGCGACTCTTGATGAAGCCGGCGTATATTTTGCTATCCGTGCTATGAAGGGTGCTGCCGTGAAACTGGATCAGTCCATGCTTCTAGACCTTCTGTCCCGTTACTCGCCTGCGACTCACACGTTCCATTTTGCTGAGTTCGAGGCTGCCCCCACGCTTGAGGACGTGCAAATGCTGTACGAGCTTTCCCCCATGGGTGAAGTGGACCCTTTGAGTCCTTTGAGGACATCTGCGGAGATTGCTTTATACACACAGATGGAGGAATGTCTAGCAGAGGTAAAGAAAATCTCCACCCGGTGGACCACTACAAAGCCTCTTCCGAACTGGCAGTTGGTTGATACGTCTGCGAAGAACACCTGGAACAAGTGGTTGCAGTACTTCTTCCGAGACTATGCGAACAGCAGCATCACTAAGAAGCTCCTGAGTGAGAACCCAGATGCCGAGAATTATGTAGAGGGTAAAGGCTATCATTTGACCCTTTGTGCTTTTCTCTGTGCTTGGCTGTCAAGGTATCTGATTGATGGTCACCCACATGATGGGGTCTTCTACCATGTCTTGCCACTTGCTGTGAGGCTCGCCATTGGTCAGAGAGTCGCACTCGGACCCTTGGTCTTAGGCACGCTCTACTATAGGCTTGATCAGCTGGTTCTAGCCATGAAAGAGTCGCGTGGCCGCCTCGATGTACTGACTTTTGTCAATATTTCCTTTTTGACAATGTGGGTTTTCGAGCGATGGCCGTCTTATGCTCCAACTGCTCTCAAACTTGACAAGTGGTGTCCCCCAGGCGAGACGGAAGCGCGCAACAGCGGAAGGGCTGCGAGATGGTTCGGAGCGAGCAACACCAAGTGCGTTTGGAGTTTGATATGCGACAAACAAAAGGAGTTTACTGCCAGGCCCTATGCCACGCGCATTGAGAACGTGCGATGGTTTCCAAAGTTGTATCCCTCTAAAGGTATTGCCTTCTCAGAAGAGCTTCTCTTCGAAGGGGGACCGCATTTCCATGAGCGCTACCGCGAGTTCTTTTGCTGGTGTCTGCGAGGTTCCCTTCCTGCCCTCGCAGAGCATATTCGTGAGCTCGCGCCGAGGTATGAAAAGCTTACCGTGGACGTTGACCCCACTCGAGTTTCTCCTCAGTTTGGTTTTGATGCGGTGGCCCCATCAATCTAGCCCCAGTCTATTATCAGGGGGTGCTATAAGCGCTTGCTAACAAAGGAGTGCAAGACGGTCTTTATGAACAATCTTCCCTTTGAGCAGCCTGCGGGAACCCGCGAGGGTGGTTGTTCCCAAAACTGGCTCGCATACTGGGTTGCCCAGCAAACGAGGATTGAGACGGAGTCGGCCGCGCAGCCAAGTAGAGCTCCCTTGATCAAAAGAAACTCTTTTCCGTTTCGCCCCAATTGCAGTCTGAGCGAGTCTGAGTATGGTTGCTACTCACTGTTGGACCGTGAGAACCATTTGTGTCCTGATGTCATTCTGAAGGAGCAGGTCGCCGCAATTAAGAAGGGCGACACGCATGTCGTCAGATACAGCAAGGCATTCGCTGAGGTAAGCAATTTCTTCGTGTGCGTCAAGCTTCTTGATTTTCTTATGCTGACACCTTTGTGGTGTGCTGTTTGCTGTAGTGTCATGTGCGGAGATTCGCATCTGGTGATCGTTCCAAATCGTTGGTTAACACCATTTTTGCCACCAGAAGACAAAAGCAGTCGTTCCGGCTAGCATGGAGGATGGCCCCTGAGGTCGAAACAAAGATTCGCGCAGTCATGAATGCTTTTGCTGACTCGCTGATAGACAATGCTCCGGCTCCGTCTCCTCCTGGAGATGATCCGTCCCCTACAGCGACTGCAGCGCCGAGAGAGAAGAGACCTAGGCAAAAGGGAATTACAATTTCTTCCCCCAGAAGTGCTCCAGCTTCTCCTCCGGTGAGGTCCCTTTCTATCAAGGACAAAGGCAAGGGTCGCATGCCCAGCAAAGTGCGGAAAGAGCTCGCAGTTGAGTCTTTCGTTCCATTCAACCAAGAGGAAGAGAAGGAGAGGCAGGAGCCCCAAGAAAGTGATGAAGAAGAAGAAACAACAGTTGTGATGCATGAGGAAGAATCAGGAGGTACCTCTGTCGCATTTCCTTTCCGTTTATCGTAACTTCTTTGCACTTCTTTTCTTAAACCAATCATATCTTCGCAGATGATGATGACGATGAGACCGTTGGTGGCCTTTTGGCCAAGAGACAAAAGAGAGATGCCCATTCTGGCAATCCAGATGATCCCATAAGCGAGGACATTCTTGCTGAGTCCAGGAAGACAGCCGCGGAAGCTGCTAAGAGAAGAAGACAGCGAGAAGAGGAGGAGCTCGAGCGTGTGAGACAGCGGAGCCTCGAAGAGCAACACGTTGACGACTTAGTGCGTCCAGCTAGCGAGGAAGGTGAGCTTCCCGAAGAAGTGGTCCCCCAGGCAGAGGAGGAAGATGCGGTTCCGGAAGAGGATGCAGCAGCGCTGGAGCAAGTCCAAGCGGACTTTGAGGAAATCGCGGGCGGCGATAAAGGTGAGATCTTCAATCTCGCAGTAACTTATAGGGATGTTATTGTGGGTGCGTTAAAGCATGGTCTGTCAAAGACTGACATCCTCCGTTGGCTAGTAAACAAGTGCGGAGAACCTTCAGGTAAATATTTAAGCGATCTGCATGTGCTATACCTGAGCGGCTTGAAACAGGCTCATGACTGGTTTCTTCGCATCCCAGGTCACGCTCCTTTTAAAGACTTGCTTAGTGAGGAGACACTAATAGGACATGGTTCCACATCCTTAGTGTATGAGGGAGATACCTCAATCCCACCTTCGCGTGGAGGTGCTTACTCTTAGCTTTAGTAAAGATAGCGAAATAACTTATAACACAATTTACCTCATATCATCGCATTTAATATCGCAGGCCATGCTGAGGAACCTGAGCTGGCGCAGAGAAGTCATCCTTCTGCGTCCTATGTTCCGATTCCGAGCTCCCATACCGAGAAGCCCGTCGCAGCTGCTGAACACGCAGGTGAGCCTCTCGAGGACATCATCGAACTTTCCGATGATGCTGAAGCTGATGCTGTGCTGATGGATGAAGATGTCCATGCTGGTGCTGAGGAAGTAAGGATAAGTGCTGCTAATGCTTTCGCATCTGAGAGCGTCCTTCAGCAAGCGACTCCGGCTGTTACTTCGCCTCCGGCGATGACTGAACCGGTGGCACCTATTCGTGCGTGGAGCTTTTGGGGCTCGCAGGTTGGGAATGCAGTCGCAGCTGGTGCGGCCTACACTCTTCCTCCTGACTATGAGAGGTTGGAGCTCGCAGCTGATAGGAGAGCTATGGAGCGAGGACAGTCTTCGACCAATCCGACAGCTCGCATTCCTTCTCTTCATGAGATTCTGGAAGGAACTGGTAAGTAGAGCTTTACTGTTCGCACATCGCATTATTCGCTTGCGAGTTTGACATCGTAACTCATTTTTGAAATCACTTTAGGTTTGAAGCAAACCGATGTAGACTGGGTGGTTCGAATGCGCCTCACCTACCCCCGATCGTTTGTGAGATCTCTGGAGATCGGGCCCTTCGACAGGAGGCTGTTTCTTACTGAAGCCATTTGGATATTGGAGCAGCTATCTGCGGCTACGCCTGCGACCATTTCTGTCCAGAGTGCTGAGTTGTTATGTGGCATGTGCCAAAATCTCCTGACCAAAGTCCAGGGCAGACTGGGTTTCAAATTTCTCAAGGACAGAGTCACGCTGATTCGCGCAACCGTAACTTTGAAACTCGGCCACCAGAATCTCGCAGTTGAGAAGCAGAAGGTGGAGCAGCAAAAGCAAAGGGTTGATGAAGCTCTGAAGCTCTATCATGAGATGAATGCCAGGTGCGAGCTACTGAAGCAAGAAGTGGAGCAGGTAGAAAAGCTGAGCCACCAGTTCGAGCCCCAAGACTCCTTGATCAAGAATTTGCTTTGACTTTTCGAATTTTGAAAAAATAGCAAGAAAATAGCTGAAACATTAATGTAATGTTTGAAACATTAATGTAATGTTGCTAGAGTTTCTCCCCTTCTTTTTTTTAACAACAAAAATGAATTTGCCCGTTTTGCCCTTTCCGGGATTTGATAGGATATCTCTGTGCATATCCAATTATGACATCAGCAATTGATTCTCTGCTTGATTTTCGCGCTAATTTCTCGGCAGATAAGCACGCTTTTGTTGGGAAGTCCATCCGAATCATGACCATCCGTCATTTATTAGGATACGCAACTGAATCGTCGTAGCCTTTAGTAGGGTAATTGATTGTTACCGCTTTTCAAGGCGTAAGTGATTGAACTTACCCTCTTTTCAAATTCTGCTGTCTCATCCTTGGCAATTGAAGAGTCTCCACAGGGTCTATATAAACCCTGTCTCTGCTATTTGGGTTCTTCATCCCAAAAGATGTGCTTTGCCGTGAGTCCTTACGACTGCTGGCTCCAACGCTTGTTTTTCGTTGATTCATGGCAACTTCAAGTTTTGAATCCTGAATTTGCGCTTTGTGCTATAGAAATAGTTTCCAAGATCCACTTTATGAGGAATATTGCTCTTTATAACCATCACAAAGAAGATGGAGATAATATCTCATGTGCGTTCGAAGAAATTTCTTCGTGTATTATGTTTGCAGGTCATGTTTCCGGCCGTCTCGTGGTGAGGTGCAGCGCCGAAGTGACCGTGCTACCGTCTCGTAATGAACGGCGGAATTCTCCTCCAGCATCCCTGGAGGAGGATTTCTTGCCTCTTCGTTCTTGAACTCAGGGTTGCGGACCGCTGTGTTCATCCCCGTCTACAAGGAGCCCTTGCCCTTTGGAACTTCTGCTTGCATGTTGATCGCTGGAACCGGTGGTTCCTTGGGAAAATGTTATGGGGTGCAAATCTGACAAGGGTCTTGTCAAATACTGGGATCTTGAACGTATGGCTTCATGTGGCTCTTTGGAGCAAGATCCCAGTTGCGACAGATGTTCACCCGCAGATTTGCGTATTGTATAGCCGGTGTTGGAACTGGTGGGTTCATCCTTTTTCGTCAGGACTCCCGTAGTGTGTTTCTGCTGGCTTGTCAGCTACTTTTTGAATGTATTGTAAGCCATGTTGGCTGCTGTGCACAAGAGATTCCGGCAGGGAGACCTCCGTGTACACCGTACGTAGTGGATCAAGGATCGCACAGGAAGAATAGGGGTGTGTGTAGGGAGAGAGTAAGTCAGTAGCAATGTCTGAGAGAGAGACAGAGGTTTGGCAGAGCTTCCGCGTATGGCAGTGTTGTTCTCCTTGTATGGAAAGAGTAACGATATATATATACTGGAGAACGTGGCCGTTGTAGTGTAGTTAATGCGCCCATTAATGGCGGCTTAATTAGCTTAACCGTAACGGCACGTTCGTCCGAGTATATAGGAACCGTTAGAGCACGTGGTGCGCGAGTACCGGAACCGTTACGAGGTTGACCGGGTTTGACCGGATTGACCGGGTCTAGGGAGCTCGTGCCATAGATCTCTCAAAACAGTTACTAAAGGTCGCGCGCGGGCTTGGCTCGCACGCGACAGGGCTTACCCTAGCCTCCAAACCACAAATCCCTACAAGTCCCGTGCAGTGGTATGCGAGGGCTCTGTCTCGCAGCCCCCACATGGATCAGCTCGGCTGGTGATCCTGTGTGTGTGGAGCACAATATGGTGTGCTGGATGATCGCCACGTGGCTAAGATTAGCCATGTCAGAAAGCAGTATCTACATTAGCCCCCTTTCTGCGCGTGAAGGCTTGTAGCTGTATAGGCTTCCATGCGCGGAAACCAACATGCGCGTCGTCGTCACGCACCAATTCAAATACGGGTAAGTTCAGCCCCCGTGCGTGTCATTATGACCTAAAACCCCTAGAGTCATGCCGTCTGACCTTTAGGGTTTTAGGCGTGACGTCAGCCCGTCCTGTGATTGCGCGACACGACGGTGACGGTTGCGATTCGACTACTGAAGGGACGCAACCCCTCATTCTTTTGGATAAATACCTTGTATCCCATTATTGCAGAGCATCACTTCTTTCTCTTAAAGTGAATGGTACCCGGAGATCTTCGAGAGCAGATCCAGATAATCAATCATCAGTTCAAGACTGCAAATCGTATTCTTCAATTGTGCATCTCCAAGCAGGCTTCAAGGAAACAAGGTTGGCCTCGTTTACTCTTGATTTAAACTACCAGTGTTCGCCTTGAATCGCATTGAATCTGTAAACCCATGAAGTGTGTGAAGAGGCTTTGATCTTTAAACCTGCTTCGTTCTTAATCTTTCAACGATATTGGATCTTGCAACTCCCCAATTTCTGAAATCGGCACTGGAACTGTTTGCTTCCTGTTGCATAGATCTCGAATTCCAAAATTCAAACTGACTGGTGTGATATTTCTCCCCCCTTTTTTTGCCCTTTCGCAGGAATGGCCAAAACAAGAGTAACCAGACCTGTCAAGGAAGATGAAGAGATGCCGGAGCTTCCGCGGTCTCTGTGGCGAAAAGCCCCCTTTCTGGGTGGGAAAGATTTTTACCACGCGAGGGTGAAGGCGAAGAGGATGCCTGATCCTGTTCCCGTTGAGCAGTTGTTAACACTGACTCGCCCAGTTAACTCAGCCTTGCTCGAGTTAGTTGGCTCCGAGGATGTGGTTCGATTGGGAATCGAGAACGGGCACTTCCCATACACTGCGATTTCTACTCAGGCGTTTGTCCAGAAGTTGGACTATATGGATGAGTGGACTGACCACGTGTTGGGTAATTACGCCGAAACTCTTGATGAGGCCGGCATTTTCTTCGCTGTTTGTGCTATGAAGGGTGCTGCCGTGAAGTTGGATCAGTCCATGCTTCTAGAGCTTCTGTCCCGCTATTCGCCTGCGACTCACACGTTTCACTTTGCTGAGTTCGAGGCTGCCCCCACGCTCGAGGACGTTCAAATGCTGTATGAGCTTTCCCCCATGGGTGAGGTGGACCCCTTGAGTCACTTAAGGACATCTGCGGAATTAGCCTTGTACGCGCAGATGGAGGAGTGCTTAGCAGAGGTGAAGAAAATCTCCACTCGGTGGACCAGTACAAAACCTCTTCCGAACTGGCAGCTAGTTGATACGTCTGCGAAGAATACCTGGAACAAGTGGTTGCAGTACCTCTTCCGAGACTATGCGAGCAGCAGCATTACTAAGAAGCTTTTGAGCGCGAACCCGGAGGCCGAGAATTACATAGAGGGCAAGGGTTATCACCTGACCCTTTGTGCTTTTCTTTGTGCTTGGCTGTCGAGATTTCTGATTGATGGTCACCCCCATGACGGGGTCTTTTACCATGTGCTACCACTTGCGGTGAGGCTCGCTCTCGGCCAGAGAGTCGCACTTGGACCCTTGGTCTTGGGCACGCTATATTACAGGCTGGATCAGCTGGTTCTGGCGATGAAGGAATCGCGCGGCCGTCTCGATGTTCTGACCTTTGTTAATATCAGCTTTTTGACAATGTGGGTTTTTGAGCGCTGGCCATCTTATGCACCAACTCCCCTCTCACTTGAGAAGTGGTGTCCCCCAGGCGAGACGAAAGCGCTCAACAGCGGAAGGGCTGCGAGATGGTTTGGGGCAAGCAACACCAAGTGTACTTGGAGCTTGATATGCGACAAGCGAAGGGAGTTCACTGCCAGGCCTTACGCCACACGTGTTGAGAATGTGCGGTGGTTTCCGAAGCTATACCCCTCCGAAGGCATGGTCTTGTCAGAAGACCTTCTCTTTGAAAAGGGATCGCATTTCCACGAGCGCTATCGTGAGTTCTTTTGCTGGTGTCTGCGAGGTTCTCTTCCTGCACTTGCAGAGCATATTCGTGAGCTCGCGCCACGATATGAAAGGCTTACAGTGGATGTTGACCCCACTCGGGTCTCTCCTCAGTTTGGTTTCGATGCGGTGGCCCCATCAATCTGGCCCCAGTCTATCGTTAGAGGGTGCTACAAGCGCTTGCTGACAAAGGAATGCAAGACGGTCCTCATGAGCAATCTTCCCTTCGAGCAGCCTGCGGGAACTCGCAAGGGTGGTTATTCCCAGAACTGGATCGCATACTGGCTTGCCCAGCAAACGAGGATGGAGACCGAGGCGGCGGCACAGCCAGGAAGGGCCCCCTTGATCAAGAGAAACTCTTTCCCGTTTCGCCCTAATTGCAGTTTGAGCGAGTCTGAGTACGGTTGCTACTCGTTGTTGGACCGCGAGAATCATTTGTGCCCCGATTTCATTCTGAAGGAGCAGGTCGATGCAATCAAGAAGGGTGACACGCAGGTCATCAAATATAGCAAGGCGTTTGCTGAGGTAAGCAATTTCCTCACGTGCTTTAAGCTTTTTGATTTCCTTGTACTGATGCTTTCATTCTGTATTATTCAGTGCCATGTGCGGAGGTTCGCAGCTGGTGATCGCTCCAAATCGCCGGTGGACACTATTGTTGCCACCAGAAGGAAGGGGGAGGCGTACCGGTTAGCATGGAGGATGGATGCCGAGGTCGAAACAAAAGTTCGCGGGGTCATGAACACTTTTGCTGACTCGCTGATAGACAACCCTCCGGCTCCGTCTCCTCCTAGGGATGACCCGTCCCCTCCAGCGACTGCGGCGCCAAGAGCGAAGAGGCCTAGGCAAAAGGGGATTACAATTTCTTCCCCTAGGAGCGCTCCAACTTCGCCCCCAGTGAGGCCCCTTTCTGTCAAGGACAAAGGTAAGGGTCGTATGCCCGGCAAGGTGCGAAAAGATCTCGCAGTTGAAACCTTCGTTCCATTCAACCAAGAGGAAGAGGAAGAGAGGCAAGAGCCCCAGGCAAGTAATGGAGAAGAAGAAGGAACAGTTGTAATGCGCGAGGAAGAGTCAGGAGGTACCTCCGTCGCATCCCTTTGTTCTTTATCACAACTTCCATACAGTTCTTTTCTTTGAACCAAAAATGTATTCGCAGATGATGATGATGAAGCCGTTGGTGGCCTTGTGACCAAGAGGCAAAAGAGAGATGCCCAATCTGGCATTTCAGATGATCCTATAAGCGAGGATGTTCTTGCTGAGTCCCGGAGGACAGCCGCGGAGGCTGCTGAAAGAAGAAGGCAGCGAGAGGAAGAGGAACTCGAGCGTGTGAAGCAGCGGAGCCTCGAAGAGCAGCATGTCGACGACTTAGTGCGTCCAGTTGGCGAGGAAGACGAGCTTCCCGAAGAAGTGGCTCCTCATGTGGAGGAGGAAGATGAGGTTCCCGGAGGGGATGCAGCAGAGCTAGAGCAAGTCCAAGCGGACTTCGCAGAGATCGCTGGTGGCGACAAAGGTGAGATCTTCAATCTCGCAGTTACTTATAGAGATGTAATTGTGGGTGCATTAAAGCACGGTGTGTCAAAGCCTGACATTCGCCGTTGGTTGGTAAGCAAATGCGGAGAACCCTCAGGTAATCATTTTGAGTGACATGCACATGCTAAGCTGTAGCCACTTGAGGCAAGATCATGACTGGTTTACTCGCATCCCAGGTCACGCCTCTCTTAAAGATTTGCTTAGTGAAGACACACTGATAGGGCACGGTTCCGCGTCCCTAGTGTATGATGAGGATACCTCTATCCCACCCTCGCGTGGAGGTGCTTATCCTTGGCTTTAGCAAAAAAATAGCGAAATAACTTTCAACACAAGTTACCTCATATTGTCGCATTTGGTATCGCAGGTCATGCTGAGGAACCTGAGCTGGAACAGCGAAGCCAGACTTCTGCGTCTCATGTCCCAATTTCGAGCTCTCATACTGAGAAGCCCGTCGCGGACGCTGTACATGTAAGTGAACGTCTCGAGGATGTCATCGAACTCTCCGATGATGTCGAAGGTGATGCTGTGCGGATGGACGAAAGTGTCCGTACTGGTGGTGAGGAGGAAAGGACAAGCGATGCTGCTATTTCCGCATCCGGGAATGTCCGTCCGGCGACCTCGGTTGTACCTCCGGCGGTGACTGAGCCAGGAGCACCTATTCCTGCGTGGAGCATTTGGGGCTCGCAGGTTGGGAATGTAATCGCATCTGGTGCAGCTTACACTCTTCCTCCTAACTATGAGAGTTTGGAGCTCGCAGCTGATAGGAGGGCCATGGAGCGAGGGCAGTCTTCGAACAACCCGGTGGCTCGCATTCCTTCTATTCATGAAATTCTGGAAGGGACCGGTAAGCAGAGATTTTACCATTCGTACGTCGCATTATTTGCTTGCTAGTTTTGACATCATAACCTGTTTTTGACGTCTCAGGTTTGAAGCAAACGGATGTGGACTGGGTGGTTCGAATGCGCCTCAGATACCCCCGATCGTTTGTGAGGTGTCTGGAGATCGTTCCTTTTGACAGGAGGCTATTCCTTACTGAAGCCATTTGGATACTGGAACAGCTATGTGCGGCTACACCTGCGACCATTTCGGCCCAGAGTGCTGAATTGCTGTGTGGCATGTGTCAAAATCTCGTGCTCAAAGTCCAAAGCAGACTTGGTTTCAAATTCCTCAAGGACAGAGTTACACTGATTCGCGCAGCTGTAACCTTGAATCTCGGGCACCAGAATCTCGCAGCTGAGATGCAGAAGGTGAAGCAGCAGAAGCAAAAGGTTGATGAAGCTGTAAAGCTGTATCAGGAAATGAATGCCAAGTGCGAGCAACTGAAGCAAGAAGTGAAACAAGTGGAGAAGCTGAGCGAGCAGTTCGCACCCCAGGACTCCTTAGTCAAAAATTTGTTTTGACTTTTCGAATTTTTGAAAAGAAAACAGGAAAATGGCTGAGACATTAATGTAATGTTTTGAACATTAATGTAATGTTGCTAGGGTTTCTCCCCCTTCTTTTTTAACAACAAGCAATGAGTTTGCCCGTTTTGCCCCTTTCGGGATTTGATTGGACATTTCCGTGCATATCCAATTATGACATCAGCAATTGATTCTTTGCTTGATTTTCGCGCTAATTTCTCGGCAGATAAGCACGCTTCCGTTGGGAAGTCCATCCGAATCATGACTATCCGTCATTTATTAGGATACGCAACTGAATCGTCGTAGCCTTTAGTAGGGTAATTGATTGTTACCGCTTTCCAAGGCGTAAGTGATTGAACTTACCCTCCTTTTGAATTTGCTGACTCATCTTAAGCAACCGAAGAGTCTCTATAGGGCCTATATAAACCCTGCCTTTGTCATTTGGGTTCTTCATTCCAAACATGTGCTTTGCCGTGAGTCCTTACGACTGCTGGCTTCAACGCTTGTTTTTCGTTGATTCATGGCAACTTCAGGCATTGAATCCTGAGTTTGCGCTTTGTGCCATAGAAATGGTTTCCAAGATCCACTTTATGAGGCTCATTGCCGTTTATAACCATCATAAAGAGGATGCAGATAATACCTCATGTGTATTCGAAGAAATTTCTTCGTGTATTATGTGTGCAGGTCATGTTTCCGTATCACGTTTCTGCTGGCTTATCAACCATTTTTCGAATGTATTGCAAGCCATGTTGGCTGTGTAGTTAGATGCGAGCTTTTCGCTTGTAAGCTGCTATCTAGATAGATAAAGTGTAAGTCATTTGACTCATAATGATAAATAGCTCTTGTATTATCTGTTCTTTGCAACAAAATACAATTTCGCACGCGTTTCGGCTTGTTTTGCCTTGCATAATTCCATGTAATGATTTCTCATATGCGATGTCAATTCGCAGCCGTTTCGCTAGATCATTTGAGATCGTAATTTCGCAGCTTTGCCATCTTGACGGATGGGCTTGTAGTTGGTCATTGTAAATCGTATGAGATCACGTTCACAACTTCGCTATCGTTTCAGATAATTTTTCACAGATCAATTAAGATCATTGAGCAGTGCGAATTGCTATCAAAGAGGATAGGCTTTGTTAGAAAACTGTTCGAGATCGTCTCGCGCATAAACTGCTATCACAGCAGATAGATCTTTGGAAGATCTAATAAAATGATTCTGCACGTGCGTTGCCATCATAACAGACGGGCTTGGGTACTTAACCAAAATTACTTTGCGTAGAAATTGCTATCGTAATAGATAGGCTTAAGAAGACCATTATAAGATCGCATCTGTAGAACCTGCTATCTTCGATAGATAGGCTTTAGATGGTCGATTGAGATCATTTTGCATTTTCGCTGCTATTGCAAAAGATAGACTTTGGATGATCTTTTAAGATCGCATTTATGTTTGGCTGCTATCGTAAGAGATAGGCTTCGGATGATCACTTAAGATCGTATTCGTGCGGACTGCTATCGCAGAGGATAGGCTTCAACAGTCATTCAAGATCACATTCGCGCTTGACTGCTATTGTAAAAGATAAACTTTGCATGATCACTTAAGATCGCATTTGCATTTGATTGCTATCATAAGAAGTAGGCTTTATATGATCAATTGAGATCACATTCGCATTGGCTGCTATCGTGAGAGATAGGCTTTGATGATCAACTAGGATCGCATTTGTATTTGGCTGCTATCGTAAGAGATAGGCTTTAGTGATCAATTAAGACCGCATTGGTATTTGGCTGCTATCGTAAAAGATAGGCTTTAGTGATCAATTAAGATCGCATTTGTACTTGGCCGCTATCGTAAGAGATAGGCTTTAGTGATCAATTAAGATCGCGTTTGTATTTGGCTGCTATCGTAAGAGATAGGCTTTAGTGATCAATTAAGATCGCGACTGTATTCGTTGCTATCGTAACAGATAGGCTCTGCATGATCACTTAAGATCGCATTTGCATTGATTGCTATCGTTAGAGATAGGCTTAGATGATCACTTAAGATCGCATTTGCATTGGTTGCTATCGTGAGAGATAGGCTTAGATGATCACTTAGGATCGCATTGCATTGGCTGCTATCGTTAGAGATAGGCTTAGATGATCACTTAAGATCGCATTTGCATTGGTTGCTATCGTGAGAGATAGGCTTAGACGATCACTTAGGATCGCATTGCATTTGCTGCTATCGTAGAGATAGGCTTTGATGATCAATAAAGATCGCGTTTGCGTTTGCTGCTATCGTAGAGATAGGCTTTGATGATCAATAAAGATCGCGTTTGCGTTTGCTGCTATCGTAGAGATAGGCTTTGATGATCAATAAAGATCGCATTTGCGTTTGCTGCTATCGTAGAGATAGGCTTTGATGATCAGTTGAGATCGCGTTTGCGTTTGCTGCTATCGTAGAGATAGGCTTTGATGATCAGTTAAGATCGCATTTGCGTTTGTTGCTATCGCGGGGATAGGCTTTGATGATCAATTAAGATCGTACTTGCGTTTGCTATTTGCAGCAAATAAATCATGGTCAACGGAGATACTTAAATAAAATAGAGCAATATAAGCGGCTAGAAATATGAACTTCTCATTTGGGAGAATTCTTTTATTACATCGCTCTCATATGGGAGAGGTAGAATTACAATCCCCTCATATGGGAGGGGAGATTGCATTAATCGTAGCCACATGAGATATTAAGCAACGTTATCATAAAACGTATGAAATAAAAGGAGTCAAGGATAGTACTTCTTGATCCAGCGCATGTTGACTGAGCTCGGAGTTGAGGTTGTGCCGTGCAACCTTCGTATGCTGCAGTAGCCACTATCGAAGACTTCTGTGACTTCGAAGGGTCCTTCCCAATTGGCTGCGAACTTCGGATGAGTTGCTTCTCGCATGCAGTGGTCGGATGCGCGCAAGACCAGGTCGCCAACTGCGAAATCTCGCCGCTGAACTGTCTTGTTGTAGGCGCGAGCGATTCTTTCTTGGTACCGCTTGTTAGTCCTTTTGGCTTGTTCTCGCTTTTCTTCCAGCAAGACTAAATCGTGATCGCGTTGATTTTCATAAAGCGCATGGAAGGCCAGCCGTGCCGAATTGACCCTGACCTCCGCAGGTACTACAGCTTCGGCCCCATAACATAAAAGAAATGGCGAAGCCCCTGTGGGTGTTCTTGGAGAGGTCCTGTAGGCCCACAGAGCTATGTTAAGAGAGTCGGCCCACTTCTTGTGGTCATCTGCGACCATCTTGCTCAGAATTCTCAGCAGCGTTTTGTTAGTCGCCTCGGCTTGTCCGTTTCCCTTTGGATAATAGGGAGTAGAGCATATTTGCCTGATATTGTACTCCGCAAGTTTCGTAGCTACCTGACGATTAACAAAAGGAGTACCGTTATCTGAAAGAATAGTATTCGGGATTCCGAACCTGCATACGATGTTTTCCTGGATGAAGTTGACCACAGCCAGCGCGTTTGCCGTCTTCAGTGGTATTGCTTCCACCCATTTGGTGAACAGCTCAGTTGCGGTGAGAATGAAATGGTTCCCATGTGACGTTGGTCGGATGGGGCCAATGAAGTCCAAAGCCCATGTGTGAAATGGCCATGGCGTCCCTAATGCATGTAGATCCACGGCGGGAGCGTGCACTAGGTTCCCTTTGAATTGACATTCTTGGCAGCGTCGCACCTTGGTGCGGCAATCGACTTCCATCGTGGGCCAGAAGTATCCGATTGAGAGGAGCTGTCTGCATAATTTCGCACCTCCCTGGTGTTCCGCCTGGTGGGAGAGGTCCATGACTTCTTGTGCTTCCCTATCGTCTAGGCATCGCAGCAAGTTGCCTTCATGACCTTTTCGCCAAAGCAGATTTTCTTGAACTACATATCGAGAAGCTTTCCTCTTCAATTTGTCTGCCTCTTTTCTCGATTCGGGTATAGTGCCTTTGGTGAGGAATTCAAACAAAGGCTTTCTCCAGTCTGTGTCGTCGTCGATTAGAGCGACAAGAAGAGAATCTTTGATTAGTGCGCAACTTTCGCACTTCCCTTGTATCAGGGCTGCGGCTGTAGACATGCTCGGCCAATGGATGCCGTATCTCTGAGCTTTCCTGTAGATTGACACCTCGCTTTCTCCGCAAGCGTGCTGGTGAATCTTTTCTAACAGCTGTTGTCCCTCTTGTTCGGAGACACATCGCATGAGTATTCCTCCGGGACCCTTGTAGTAGAGGGTGTTGTCGTGGATGCAGTATCCTTTCGTGAGTGCCCAGCTCTCGCTGCTGGTGCCTTTCGCAATAGCTTGCAGGATTGCTTTTCGCCAGTCTGCGTCATCCATGTGTTCGTCGTCGCACGCATCTTCTGTTAATGCCGACGATGTTCGCACTTCGATGGAAATCCTCGCGGGGCATTTGTCTATGCTGACCTTAGATCCCAGAGTTGCTAAGGCGTCTGCATGCCTGTTGTCTGCTCGGGGCTTGTGCTCGTATTTCACGTCGCAGAATTGCTGCATCAGCTTTTGCACTAGAGTGCGGTATGACAGGAGGTTGATTTCCTTCAGACCATACTCGCCCGAGGCTTGCTTAACAATCAGCTTGGAGTCTCCCATGACTGTTAAGTTGCTCACTTCCAGAGCTTTTGCTGCACGAAGTCCCGCGATAAGAGCTTCGTATTCCGCCTCGTTGTTCGTGACTGCGAAGTTGAGTTTTGCGGACATCTGTATGACTTCCCCGTCGGGCTTTGTCAAGACTATCCCAATGCCTCCACCTTTTCTGGTTGACGAACCGTCGAAGTGGAGGGTCCAATAGGGCACGTCGATCGCGTAGATTTCAGGGCCTTCGAGCTCCTCTTCGATCACAGGTTCGTGGCTGTTGTCGGGAAACTGTGCCAGCAGATCTGCTACCGCCTGCGACTTGATCGCCCTTGGCCTCACGCATGTGATATCGTATTGAGAGATGGTCATGTACCATTTCGCCAATCTCCCGCCCGGAGTAGTGTGAGTTAGCAAGTATCTTATGGGGTCGCTTTTGGTGACCACCACTACTTTGTGCGATGCAAAATAGTGTCTCAACTTCTCTATCACAAAGAATAAGGCAAGGCAGTGACGTTCGATGTCTGTGTACCTTGACTCAGCAGGCTGCACAATGCGAGAGATGTAATAGATAGGCCTCTCTTGTCCCTCATATACCTGGGCCAAGAGTGCTCCTATAGATCTCCTCGTTGATGTAAGATATAGCAGCAGCGGCGATCCCAGTTGAGGCGCGATCATAATCTTCGGGGATGTAAGTATCTCCTTTAGCTTTTCGAATGCCGCTTCATGGTCAGGAGCCCAGTTGTACGCGGCGTCCTTCCTGAGAAGAGTGCTGAAACAGCATGTGATTTCGGCGATTGCCGGGATGAATCTCCGCAGATATGACAATTTTCCCAAGAATGTTTTCAAGGTACTTTGGTCTTGAGGTGGTGTCATGCTGGTGATGGCTGACACTTTCGCAGGATCAGGCTCAATTCCTTGGCGATGGACTACGCATCCCAGAAACTTCCCCGAAGTCACGCCGAACGCGCATTTCATGGGGTTCATTTTCAGTTGAAAGCTCCTGCATCTGTTGAATACCTTTCGCAGGTCTGCAAGGTGATCTGCTTCATGCCTGGATTTGACTACCAGGTCATCCACATAGAATTCCACTTCTTTGTGCATCATATCATGGAATAGGGCCATCATGGCCCGCTGATAGGTTGCGCCTGCGTTCTTGAGGCCGAATGGCATTACCGTGTAGTTGAATACCCCCACGGGAGTGATGAATGCAGTTTTCTGTGCATCGTCGGGATCCATCTTGATTTGATTGTACCCGCTGAAGCCGTCCATGAAACTGAACATGCGATGGCCTGCTGTTGAATCAATGAGTAAATCGATGTTAGGCAGCGGGAAATCGTCCTTAGGACAAGCGATTAAGATCTCGGAAGTCCACGCAGATGCGGAGCTGTCCGTTCTTCTTCACCACTGGCACGATGTTGGCCAACCATGTGGGATGGTGATTGGGCTCTATGAACTTGGCATCTAGGAGTTTGACAATCTCCTGTTTGATCTTCACGTTGAGCTCTGGCCTAAAGCTTCTGGTGCTTTGCTTGACCGGTTTAGATCCTGGGATGATGTCTAAACGGTGCATGGTGATGCTCGTGTCCAGACCCGGCATCTCGTCGTATTCCCATGCGAACACGTCCTTGTATTCAGTTAGGAGCTGCAGCAGTCCTTGTTCCTCTTCGCTTGTGAGGTCCGGACTCAGGAAGACTGGTCTTTTCTTTTCCTCGTTCGGGCTGAGGAACACTTCCTTAAGCTCTTGCTTTTGTGGTCTTGGCCTGTCTTCCATGCATTCGGGGGCTTCTTTAAGTTTCTCCTCTGGAGTGCCCCGTGTTGGCTCTTCTGTGAGCGCAACTTGCTCGATTTGATTGATTTGCCCAGGGACATCCCCATGCCCGTGTGAGGACGTCCCCGCGCACCTTCATATGCGATAGCATTTCTTCCCGTTGGCGTAGAAGCTCTCTATCTCCTTACCCTCGGGGTCGTGCTTTGCAATCCTCTTAAGAGTGTACACATTCTTCCGATGATATGCGATGCGCGGCGCCTCTTCGTGTGTAGGCGGTCTTTCGTTTGCATCTCCCCTTGTCACCATCACGCCCGCAGGTGACTGGTCCTTGATGTCCTCCCAGAGAGGCAAAGGAGTAGGGTCGAATGGTCCGGGTGTTTGCTCGTCCGCCATCTCGGTGAACCACACCGCCTCGCTGAGATGTGCTTCGTCCAAGTTGAACGGGTTAGTTGAGGCTGGTATCTCGACAATCCTGCCGTTCCAGATAGCTTTCATCACCTGGTGAGCCGTGGAAGGGATTGCGTCGAAGCGATGAATCCAGGCCCGACCAATGATCATGTGATATGTGGTGTTCGCATCTATGACGTAGAACTTCGCCGAACACTTGATCTTACCAATCTGAACGCCTAGGCGGATCCATCCGATCGTCATTCTAGAGTCGCTTCCGAATCCCACCAGCGGGGATGGACGTTTGACCACTTTGTGCTCGGGGATTCCTGCTAGCTTCAGTGTGTGGAGTGGAACAACATTGACCGCTGCTCCTCCATCGACGAATGCTCGCTTGAATTCGACGCCGTTGATGATGGCGGTCACGTACAGGGGCCTCTGATGGCTCGCATCTGTCTTCTTGTCGCTGGCAGAAAAGGTCATAATCTTTTCTGTGGAACGGGATGCCCTGATGACCTTCCCGTTGGAGACTACAAGTTCCTCTTCGTAGTCCTCCGCTATCCTTAAGATTGCCTTTGTCATATCCGATCGGCATTTTTCGGAGAAGTTCATTTCGTCGAAGAATTTGTTGAAGCCGTGCGACCCTTTCATGCGGTCGGCACGCTCATCCTCCGTGTCCATGCTATAGTCTTCCTCTTCATGGACTACAGCAATGATGGGTAGACCATCCTCTGCGACTTCTTCCAAGTCCACTATTGAGATCATGGCGACCTCCTTGCCTTTTGAGCCCGAGTCTGTATGGGCAGGCAGTGGGTTGTTGCGCACATCCTTCCGGTGGTCGCTGACGATGAGTTCGCCGTTCTTCATCTTCTGGTCGAACGCGAATCTGAGCTTCTTGCACTCGGCTGTGGGGTGCATGACCTTGCCGTGGTATTCGCACCACTTGGGGTCCCTCGTCATCTCCTTGGAGGGTTTTTGCTCTAGCGGTGGCAGGATGCCGTCTTTACGCCACTGTCTACAGAGATCGCTTGCTTCCTCCACCGAGCATGGCAGAGGCGGTGCATCAAAGTTTCCGGCTTTTGCTTGTTTCTGAGGCGAAACCGTGTTGACCTCAGCTTCGCGTCCTCGCTTGTAGCCGAATCTGCCGATCTTGTAGGTGGTGCCGCTCGCAGGTCGTTCTGGAGCGCTCTTCTTTCTCTGTCTCTCGACGATGGGCTCGATGTTCATCGTGCACTCGATGAGCTTTGAGAACGTGGGTGTTTGCAAATTGATTAGCATGCTCTTGTACTCATCTCGCATGCACTGCAGGCATATCTCTACGAGTCGGCTTTCGAGCATGGGATCCTTGCACTCCAGAGATTTCGCTCTGAATTTCTTGATGAAAGTGATCCCATCCTCCTCGCGTTTCTGATACATCCGCGAGAGATGGATCATCGTCACCTTCTCCTCCATCTGGAAGAACTTAGTGTAGAACTTCTGGACCATGTCGTCCCAGGTCTTCACGGATCCGGCCTCCAGTGTTCGGTACCATTTGTATGCTACATTCCCAAGAGTCTTTGGGAATTCTCGCATCAGCAGTTTGGGGTCAGCTCCATACGGACCCATGACATCAATGAAACGCATGACATGCTCATGGGCGTTTCCATTGACGTCCTCGAACTTATCCCATTTAGGAGCCTTGTACCCCACCGGGTTAGGCATGAGATAGATCTCCCGTGGAATGGGCGGATCGTTGTCTAGCTTCGGGATGATGGTATCCGCGAGCGACTGATGAGCCAAGATGGAGTCCACGCGCTTCTGCAAAGACGTCATGCATTCTGGAATGCTCCCCTCTGTAGCTGGCGAAGGGGTTGCCGTAGGCGGTGGCGACACATATGCCGCCGGAGGATTGGGAGTGTATTGACTGCCCGCGTTTCCCCAGATCGTTGCTGGTGGAGGCAGAGTGTATTGCGAAGTTGGGTTGGACGCCAAAGCCGTGGGCTGAGAGGCGTGAGCAGCAGGGGGTAGCATCTGCGCCGTTGACCCTTGGACCGAAGGCAGCTGCGTGGCCGACGGTGGAGTCTGCAGATGAGGATTGGGGGGCGTGGCCGATACTCCCAATCCTGGAGCGGTAGGGGTACCTCCTCCCTGAGGGATAGCGGTAACCGGTGGAGGATTTGGTGCAAGGGTGTTCAGAACGGCCAAAATCCGTTCCAATTGCGCAGATTGAGACTTGAGAGCTTTTGCCTGACTTTGGACAGTGGCGTCCAAAGACTCTAAAGTCGGTGCCCCGCCGGGTGTCGTCGGAGTACGGCGGACTTCTTCTCCTGAGGGAGTTTCGGCAGAAGGCGATCGGTTGCTGACATCGTCCTCCTGAGACATGGTTGCTTTTGCTGGTAAGTTCACGTCGGGTTCACCAAAATGTGCACAAGAGATTCCGGCAGGGAGACCTCCGTGTACACCGTACGTAGTGGATCAAGGATCGCACAGGAAGAATAGGGGTGTGTGTAGGGAGAGAGTAAGTCAGTAGCAATGTCTGAGAGAGAGACAGAGGTTTGGCAGAGCTTCCGCGTATGGCAGTGTTGTTCTCCTTGTATGGAAAGAGTAACGATATATATATACTGGAGAACGTGGCCGTTGTAGTGTAGTTAATGCGCCCATTAATGGCGGCTTAATTAGCTTAACCGTAACGGCACGTTCGTCCGAGTATATAGGAACCGTTAGAGCACGTGGTGCGCGAGTACCGGAACCGTTACGAGGTTGACCGGGTTTGACCGGATTGACCGGGTCTAGGGAGCTCGTGCCATAGATCTCTCAAAACAGTTACTAAAGGTCGCGCGCGGGCTTGGCTCGCACGCGACAGGGCTTACCCTAGCCTCCAAACCACAAATCCCTACAAGTCCCGTGCAGTGGTATGCGAGGGCTCTGTCTCGCAGCCCCCACATGGATCAGCTCGGCTGGTGATCCTGTGTGTGTGGAGCACAATATGGTGTGCTGGATGATCGCCACGTGGCTAAGATTAGCCATGTCAGAAAGCAGTATCTACAGCTGCGTAGTTAGATTCGAGCTTTTTCGCTTGTAAGCTACTATCTAGGCAGATAAATTGTAAGTCTTTTTGACTCATAATGATAAATAGCCTTTTTGTATTATCTGCTGTCTCTTTACAACAAAATACAACTTCGCATGCGTTTCGGCACATTTCGCCTTGCATAATGCTATGTAATGGTTTCGCATTTGCGATCTTCTATATGAATTCGCGGATGTTTCACTAGATCGTTGGAGATCATATTTTCGCAGCTGTGCCATCCTGGCAGATGGGCTTGTGATTGGTCTTTGTGGATCATTTAAGATCATTTTCACAATATTGCTATCGTAGCAGATAGTCTTTAGTAGATCAATTAAGATCGTTAAATGGTGCAAGTTGCTATCGTGGGAGATAGGCTTTACTAGAAGATCAATTGAGATCATTTCTCGCATGAGCTGCTATCGCAACAGATAGGCTTTTAGAAGATCAAATAAGATCATTTTGCGCATGAGTTGCTATCGTAACAGATAGGCTTTAGAAGATCAACTAAGATCATTTTGCGCATGAGTTGCTATCGTAACAGATAGGCTTTAGAAGATCAGTTAAGATCGCATTTGTGTGTGTTGCTATCGTAGCAGATAGGCTTCAGAGGATCAATTAAGATCGCATTTGTATAGGCCGCTATCGTAACAGATAGGCTTAAATGATCAATTAAGATCGCATTTGCATAGGCTGCTATCGTGGCAGATAGGCTTAAATGATCAATTAAGATCATAGGCTGCTATCGTGAGAGATAGGCTTAGATGATCAATTAAGATCGCACTTGCATGGGCTGCTATCGTAAGAGATAGTCTTAGATGATCAATTAAGATCGCATTTGCATGGGCTGCTATCGTAAGAGATAGGCTTAGATGATCAATTAAGATCGCGTTTGCATAGGCTGCTATCGTGAGAGATAGGCTTAGATGATCAATTAAGATCGCACTTGCATGGGCTGCTATCGTGAGAGATAGGCTTAGATGATCAATTAAGATCGCACTTGCATGGGCTGCTATCGTAAGAGATAGGCTTAGATGATCAATTAAGATCGCGTTTGTGGATTGCTATTGTAGCGGATGATTCGCCGTTAACAGTTATAACAAACTGAAATAAGGTAAAATTGACATGCAGAAATATGAAGTTTCTCACTTGGGAGAATTTTCTTATTATAATGCTCTCATATGGGAGAGATGGGATTACAATCCTCTCATATGGGAGAGGAGATTGTGTAAATCGTAACCATACAAGACATTAAGCGACGTTATAATAAAACGCATGAAATGAGAGAAGTCAGGGATAGTACTTCTTAATCCAGCGCATGTTGACTGAACTCGGGGTTGAGGTTGTGCCGTGCAACCTTCGTATGCTGCAGTAGCCGCTGTCGAAGACTTCTGTGACTTCGAAGGGTCCTTCCCAATTGGCTGCGAACTTCGGGTGAGTCGCTTCTCGCATACAGTGGTCAGATGCGCGCAAGACCAAGTCTCCGACTGCGAAATCTCTTTGCTGGACCGTCTTATTGTAGGCGCGAGCGATTCTTTCCTAGTACCGCTTGTTGGTCCTCTTGGCTTGTTCTCGCTTTTCCTCCAGCAAGACTAAGTCATGATCGCGTTGATTTTCATAGAGTGCATGGAAGGCCAGCCTTGCCGAATTGACTCTAACTTCCGCAGGTACCACGGCCTCGGCTCCATAGCATAGTAGGAACGGTGAGGCCCCCGTGGGTGTCCTTGGATAAGTTCGGTAAGCCCACAGAGCTATGCTCAGAGAGTCAGCCCACTTCTTGTGGTCATCTGCGACCATCTTGCTCAGAATCCTTAACTGCGTTTTGTTGGTCGCTTCAGCTTGCCCATTCCCCTTCGGGTAATAAGGGGTAGAACATATCTGCCTGATATTGTACTCCGCTAGCTTCGCAGATACCTGGCGATTAACGAAGGGAGTACCGTTATCTGAAAGAATGGTATTTGGAATTCCAAACCTGCATACGATGTTTTCCTGAATGAAGTTAACCACCGCTAGCGCATTTGCCGTTTTCAGTGGTATTGCCTCCACCCACTTGGTGAATAGCTCGGTTGCAGTGAGAATAAAGTGATTCCCGTGCGACGTTGGCCGGATGGGACCGATGAAATCCAGAGCCCATGTGTGAAATGGCCATGGCGTCCCCAATGCATGTAGATCCACGGCGGGAGCGTGCACTAGGTTCCCTTTGAATTGGCACTCCTGGCAGCGTCGCACTTTGGTGCGGCAATCAACTTCCATCGTGGGCCAGAAATACCCGATCGAGAGGAGCTGTCTGCATAATTTCGCGCCTCCTTGATGCTCTACCTGATGGGAAAGGTCCATGACTTCTTGTGCTTCTCTGCCGTCTAGACACCGCAGCAAGTTGCCTTCGTGACCTCTTCGCCAAAGCAGGTTTTCTTGTACTATGTATCGAGCTGCCTTCCTTTTTAATTTCTCGGCCTCTTTTCTTGATTCGGGTAAGGTGCCTTGAGTGAGATAATCAAAGAGCGGCTTCCTCCAATCTGTGTCATCGTCGGTCAGAGCGATGAGTAGAGAATCTTTGATTAGCGCGCAACTCTCGCACTTCCCTTGTATTAGGGCCGCGGCTGTTGACATGTCCGGCCAATGAATGCCATATCTCTGAGCCTTCCGGTAGATTGAAACCTCGCTTTCTCCGCAAGCATGTTGGTGAATCTTTTCTAACAACCGTTGTCCCTCTCGTTCGGAGACGCATCGCATGGGTATTCCGCCAGGACCCTTGTAGTAAAGGGTGTTGTCATGTATGCAGTACCCTTTTGTGAGTGCCCAGCTTTCACTGCTTGTGCCTTCCGCAATAGCTTGTAGGATTGCTTTCCTCCAATCTGCGTCGTCCATGTGTTCGTCGTCATTCGCATCCTCTGTCAATGCCGACGATGTTCGCACTTCAATAGAGATTTTTGCAGGACATTTGTCAGTGCTGACCTTAGATCCCAAGGTTGCTAAAGCGTCCGCGTGCCTGTTGTCTGCTCGGGGCTTGTGCTCGTACTTCACATCGCAGAATTGATGCATCAGCTTTTGTACTAAGGTGCGGTAAGACAGGAGGTTGATCTCCTTCAAACCATACTCGCCCGAGGCTTGCTTAACAATCAGCTTGGAATCTCCCATGACCGTTAAATTGCTTACTTCCAAAGCTTTCGCTGCACAGAGCCCTGCGATGAGGGCCTCATATTCCGCTTCGTTGTTTGTGACTGCGAAGTTGAGCTTTGCGGACATCTGTATAACTTCCCCGTCTGGCTTTGTTAAGACTATCCCAATGCCTCCGCCTTTCCTGGTCGACGAACCGTCGAAGTGGAGCGTCCAATAGGGCACGTCGATTGCGTAGATTTCAGGGCCTTCGAGCTCTTCTTCGATCACGGGTTCATGGCTGTTGTCGGGGAACTGTGCCAACAGATCCGCTACCGCCTGCGACTTGATCGCTCGCGGTTTCACGCACGTGATATCGTATTGAGAAATGGTCATGTACCATTTCGCCAGTCTCCCTCCAGGAGTAGTGTGAGTTAGCAGATATCGTATGGGATCGCTCTTGGTAACCACAACCACTTTGTGTGATGCAAAATAGTGTTTCAACTTTTCTATCACAAAGAATAAGGCAAGGCAATGTCGTTCGATGTCTGTGTACCTTGATTCAGCAGGCTGCACAATGCGAGAGATATAGTAGATAGGCCTCTCTTGACCTTCATACTCCTGAACCAAGAGCGCTCCTATAGATCTCCTCGTTGATGTTAGATATAGAAGAAGCGGTGATCCCAGTTGAGGTGCGATCATTATTTTTGAGGACTTCAGTAAATCCTTCAGCTTTTCGAATGCGGCCTCGTGCTCCGGAGCCCAGTTGTACGCGGCGTCCTTCTTCAAGAGAGCACTAAAACAGCAGGTGATTTCTGCAATCGCTGGGATGAATCTTCGCAGATATGATAGCTTTCCCAAGAATGTTTTCAAGGTACTCTGGTTATGGGGCGGCGTCATGCCGGTGATAGCTGATACTTTCGCAGGGTCAGGCTCTATCCCTTGGCGATGAACCACGCATCCCAAGAATTTCCCCGAGGTTACCCCGAATGCGCATTTCATGGGATTCATCTTCAGCTGAAAGCTTCGACATCTATTGAACACCTTTCGTAGATCTGCAAGGTGATCTGCTTCGTGCTTGGATTTGACGACCATGTCATCCACATAGAATTCCACTTCTTTGTGCATCATGTCGTGAAACAGAGCCATCATGGCCCGCTGATAGGTTGCACCTGCATTTTTGAGACCGAACGGCATCACTGTGTAATTGAACGCCCCCACCGGAGTGATGAATGCAGTTTTCCGCGCGTCTTCGGGATCCATCTTGATCTGATTGTACCCGCTAAAGCCGTCCATGAAACTGAACATGCGATGGCCCGCTGTTGAATCGATAAGCAAATCGATGTTGGGCAGTGGGAAATCGTCCTTGGGGCAGAAGCGATTGAGATCTCGGAAGTCCACGCAGATGTGGAGCTGTCCGTTCTTCTTCACTACTGGCACGATGTTGGCCAGCCAAGTGGGATGATGATTCGGCTCTATGAATTTGGCATCTAGGAGTTTGACAATCTCCTGTTTGATTTTCACGTTGAGCTCCGGCCTGAAGCTCCTTGTACTCTGCTTTACTGGTTTAGACCCCGGGATGATGTCTAAACGGTGCATGGTGATGCTTGTATCCAGACCTGGCATCTCGTCATACTCCCATGCGAACACGTCCTTGTATTCAGTTAGAAGTTGTAGCAGCCCTTGCTCCTCTTCGCTTGTGAGGTCCGCACTTAGAAAGACTGGCCTTTTCTTTTCCTCGTTCGGGCTAAAGAACACTTCCTTTAGCTCTTGTTTTTGTGGTCTGGGCCTGTCTTCCATGCATTCAGGTGCTTCTTTGAGTTTTTCGTCTGGAGCGCCCTGTGTTGGCTCTTCCGTCAGCGCAATTTGCTCAGTTTGATTGATTTGCCCAGGGATATCCCCATGCCCGTGTGAGGACATCCCCGCGCACCTTCATATGCGATAGCATTTCTTCCCATTGGCGTAGAAGCTCTCTATCTCTTTGCCTTCGGGGTCATGCTTTGCGATTCTCTTCAGGGTATACACATTCTTTCGATGATATGCGATACGGGGCGCCTCTTCGCGTGTAGGCGGCTTTTCCTTGGCATCTTCCCTTGTCACCATTACGCCCGCAGGCGACTGGTCCTTGATGTCCTCCCAGAGAGGCAAAGGATTAGGGTTGAATGGTCCATGTGTTTGCTCGTCCGCCATCTCAGTGAACCATACCGCCTCGCTGAGATGTGCTTCGTCCAAGTTGAACGGGTTCGTCGAAGCCGGTATCTCGATTATTCTGTCGTTCCAGATAGCTTTCATAACCTGGTGAGCCGTCGATGGGACTGCGTCGAAGCGATGAATCCAGGCTCGACCTATAATCATGTGGTACGTGGTGTTCGCGTCTATGACATAGAACTTTGCTGAGCACTTGATTTTGCCAATCTGAACGCCCAGGCGGATCCATCCGATCTTCATTCTAGAGTCGCTTCCGAATCCCATCAGCGGAGATGGACGCCTGACAATCTTGTGCTCGGGGATCCCTGCTAGCTTCAGTGTGTGGAGCGAAACGACGTTGACCGCTGCTCCTCCATCGACAAACGCTCGTTTGAACCCGACGCCATTGATGATGGCGGTCACGTACAGAGGCCTCTGGTGGCTCGCATTCGTCTTCTTGTCGCTGGCAGAAAAGGTCATAATCTTTTCTGTAGAGCGGGCTGCCCTGATGACTTTCCCGTTGGAGACTACGAGGTCCTCCTCGTAGTCCTCCGCTATCCTTAAGATCGCTTTCGTCATGTCTGTCCGGCACTTCTCAGAGAAATTCATCTCGTCGAAGAATCTACTGAAGCCATGCGACCCTTTCATGCGGTCCGCACGTTCATCCTCTGTGTCCATGCTGTAGTCTTCGTCTTCATGGACCTCGGCAATGATGGGTAGACCATCCTCTGCGACTTCTTCCAAGTCTACTATCGAGATCATGGCGACCTCTTTGCCTTTCGAGCCTTGCTCCGTATGAGCAGGAAGCGGGTTGTTGCGCACGTCCTTCCTGTGGTCGCTGACGATTAGCTCGCCGTTCTTCATCTTCTGGTCAAATGCGAACCTGAGCTTTTTACATTCTGCTGTGGGGTGCATGACCTTGCCATGGTACTCGCACCACTTAGGGTCCCTCACCATCTCTTTGGAGGGTGCCTTCTCGAGCGGTGGCAGGACGCCGTCCTTGCGCCACTGTCTGCAGAGGTCGCTTGCTTCCTCTACTGAGCATGGCAGAGGCGGTACATCGAAGTTCGAAACTTTCGCTTGCTTCTGGGGCGAAACTGTATTGACCTCAGCTTCGCGTCCCCTCTTGTAACTAAATCTCCCGATCTTGTAGGTAGTGCTGCTCGAAGGTCGCTCCGGAGCGCTCTTATTTTTCTGTCTCTCGACTATAGGCTCGATATTCTTCGTGCATTCGATTAGCTTTGAAAACGTAGGTGTTTGCAAATTGATGAGCATACCTTTGTATTCATCTCGCATGCACTGCAGGCATATCTCTACGAGCCGGCATTCGGGCATTGGATCTTTGCATTCCAAGGATTTCGCCCTGAATTTCTTGATGAAAGTGATTCCGTCCTCCTCGCGCTTCTGATACATCCGCGAGAGATGGATCATCGTCACCTTTTCTTCCATCTGGAAGAACTTGGTGTAGAACTTCTGGACCATGTCGTCCCAAGTCTTCACGGATCCGGCTTCCAACGTTCGGTACCATTTGTATGCTACGTTCCCTAGAGATTTTGGGAACTCTCGCATCATCAGTTTGGGATCAGCTCCGTACGGACCCATGAAATCAATGAAACGCATGACATGCTCATGAGCGTTTCCGTTGACATCCTCGAACTTATCCCATTTGGGAGCCTTGTACCCCGCCGGGTTAGGCATGAGATAGATCTCTCGTGGAATGGGTGGATCGTTGTCTAACTTCGGGATAATGGTATCCGCGAATGACTGATGAGCCAGAATAGTGTCCACGCACTTCTGCAGAGACGTCATGCATTCTGGAATGCTCCCCTCGGTAGCTGATGGAGGGGTTGCGGCAGGCGGGGGCGACACATACGCCGTCGGAGGATTGGGAGCATACTGACTACCCGCATTCCCCCAGATCGCCGTTGGGGGAGGCAAAGGGTACTGCAGAGTTGGGTTAGACGTCAAAGCCGAGGGCTGAGGAGTGCGAGCAGCAAGAGGCAACATCTGAGCCGTTGATCCCTGATTCGAAGGCAGCTGCGTAGCCGCCGGTGGAGTCTGCAGATTAGGGTTGGGAGGTGCGGTTGACACTCCCAATCCTGGAGCGGTAGAGGCTCCTCCTCCTTGAGGGATAGCGGTGGCTGATGAAGGGTTTGGCGCAAGGGTGCCCAGAACGGCCAAGATCCGTTCTAATTGCGCAGACTGAGCCTTGAGAGCTTTCGCCTGACTCTGGACAGTGGCGTCCAAAGACTCTAGCGTCGGTGTCTCGCCGGGAGTCGTAGGAGTACGGCGGGTCTCGTCTCCCGAGGGAGCTTCGGTAGAGGGCGATCTGTTGCTGACATCATCCTCCTGAGACATGGTTGCTTTTGTTGGTAAGTTCACGTCGGGTTCACCAAAATGTGCACAAGAGATTCCGGCGGGGAGACCTCCGTGTACACCGTATGTAGTGGATCAAGGATCGCACAGGAAGAGTGGGGTTGTGTGTAGGGAGAGAGCAAGTCAGTAGCAATGTCTGAGAGAGAGACAGAGATTTGGCAGAGCTTCCGCGTATGGCCAGTGTGTTCTCCTTTGTATGGAAAGGTTGGCGATCTATATATACTGGAGAGCATGACCGTTGTAGTGTGGTTAATGCGCCCATTGATGGCGGCTTAATTAGCTTAACCATAACGGCACGTTCGTCCGAGTATATAGGGCCCGTTACAGCACGTGGTGCGCGAATACCGGAACCGTTACGAGGTTGACCGGGTTTGACCGGGTTGACCGGGTTTATGGAGCTCGTGCCATAAATCTCTCAAAACAGTTACTAAAGGTCGCGTGCGGGCTTGGCTCGCACGCGACAGGGCTTACTCTAGCCTCCAAACCACAAAGTCCCTACAAGTCCCGTGTAGTGATATGCGAGGGCCCTGTCTCGCAGCCCCCACATGGATCAGCTCGGCTGGTGATCCAGTGTGTGTGGAGCACAATATGGTCTGCTGGATGGTTGCCACGTGGCCAAGATCTGTCAGCTCAGAAAGCACTATCTACACCCATGAAGATGGAAGAAGTTACAGAAGAAGAAGATGATGGATCAATCTATGCGGGCGTTGATATTCATTGTTGGGGACAAGTCGTCGTTGATGGGTCAGGAGCTAATGTGAATTGGATACTTCGTCCTCCGTATCGTGCTGTGACCTAAGGGGTGAAGAAATGAATATTTTATTTGCTATTTCACTCCTCAAGAATGAAATGAGCAACGAGTAGCACTCCCTCCTGGCTGTTTTGCCCAATTTGGATCTTTTCACTTGTAACTGGATCATTTTGATACTGTGATTTGGATTGCACAACGATATAATTTTTGATAATTTTATACAGTCTTGTAGAATAGGAGTTTTTTTTTGAGAAAATTAGAATTCTTCTACAACATTACGAACAAACTATCTGAAAATTATAAAGTTTTGCTATCCAAATCACCGAGTCAAAATGACCCTATAACAAAAAGCCAAATGCGCAAACGAGGTGGGACTGTGTGAAACGCCCCGGAACCCCGGTTCCTTGCTAGCACAACCAAACGATAATCCAAAAGCGCATTTATTTATAAAAACCGGAGAAATCCTCCAACAATAGTCTTGAAAGAAATAAACATATGACATTGTCTACGTTCTCTAAAATAGAAACTCCTACTCAAATACTAAATGTATCCTAGCTTGCTCCTAGCTCCAGCTTACGTGTGCGCGTTCCCCCACTTTATTCATAACCTGCGGGTTTTCAAATAGCAATAGCCGACCGCAGAAAACGTTTATCAGTAAAAACTGAGTAAGCTCAAACTACAACATGTAAAACAGAGTTTTGGCTAACAGAAAATATAAACAAGAGGTATTAAATCACCCAGATGAATTGTAAATAGTAGTCGATTCAACACATTAATCATTTGTTTAGCTGAGGCATGTATAGCCCAGCGAGTAACGAATGCCCACAGAGAGGTCACGATGCAATAATAAATAAATAGGGTATCTTCTAGGATATCACAGTTCATCCCAGTTCTCCCTAAACAACTATGAGACCTTTAGTGTCGACACCCCTATACCGTAGTGACCTACACAGGCATAAGTAGTACTCAATAGCTTTCACGCCTTTATAAAACCGCGCGATCGTATCATAGAAGTATATGTCAATCACGGGGGACGGGTATGTAATCTCGTGTGGATTAGCACCCGAGGGGAATCACTCATGTGTGTCCCTCCACGCACATCCTCTGTACACCGCCCCAATTCATTTATCGTTCATTATTCTTTCACAATTTCACAAGAGTAACATTTGATTCAAAAGGCTGAGTAAAACACATTCTCCAAATCACAATTCACATTTAATCCAGCAGTAAAATTTTTGAACATTGAAATATATATCAGTTGGCCATTTAGGAAATAACGCACGCGAAAACCACATTTTGAAAGTTAAAGGTGTTGCACGCCTGAACTTACCTGGCAATGAAGAGAGCTCGTCACACGAAAGCAAACGAAGTCCTAGTAATACGGATCCTCCACAAATTCGTCGTCTACGAACTCGACGTCTACAACAATAGTTATTCCTAATCAATATAGTCATACCACGGCAGTAATACTCAGAATGCCCTATATGCAATGCAAGCGTAACCCCATTAGTCCCCCAAAAGTGAAATATAATTTATTAGCTATAACCGTAAGTTAGAAAGTTAGAATTAATAAAAATAGTTGTTTATAAAAAATAAAGTTGAGCCAAATAAACTTTTATTTTAATATTGTAGAAATAATGCCTAATTTAAGAAACTATATATATTTTACATAAGTAAAAGTTTGAATTAAACAAAACGTTAATATTAAAATTTATAAAATCTTGTGTACTCTCCTCTAAATTGGGTTGACCCGAGAAGTTATTATTTTTGAAAAACGTTATTTTATTTCTGAAATCTCAAACTTCAAATATGATATATACAAAATAAAATAATAATTGAATATGAAAAATAAAATAAATAGAAGTTAATAATTCTCCTATTACCTTATTATTATAAGACAAGTATAGTTTACTACTACTATTACAATAATATTTTAATACTACTACTATTACTACTTCCCTACCACAAACAGACCACACACCCATCACCCCCCAAAATACTTCTCTGTTCCTACCTCCTCACCCCCTCCTCGACACACACACACACACACACACACAC
This sequence comes from Linanthus parryae, assembly GCA_023055425.1. Taxonomy (NCBI): domain Eukaryota; kingdom Viridiplantae; phylum Streptophyta; class Magnoliopsida; order Ericales; family Polemoniaceae; genus Linanthus; species Linanthus parryae. The sequence continues at coordinate 17,024,602 of JALGPY010000008.1, read as the reverse complement.
ACACACATCACACACACTCTGTTCCCGGACATACACAAAGACCCACCCAACACAAACTTTACCTATTCATTTGATTGTGTATGCATAGAAAGAAAAGCAGAAGGGTGGAGTTACCGATCGGGAAAGCTCGAGGGACGGCGACGGGAACCTCTATGGGCTGCTGCGGGGTGCGCCGGGCAGAGGAGGACGTCGGACGGTGGGCGGCGTTGGCGGAAACCGGAGCTGGGATCGCCTGGGCTCGGTCGGACTCGGCCGAGTTTCCGGCAAAACAGGGCAGCGAGAGAGAGAGGGTCAGATCGAGAGAGATTGAGGGTGTTTTGGTGTGCGATTTCTGGGTTTTAGTCGGGGGTATTTATAGGCTCGTCGGAGAGAGTTTGAGAGTAAAACGAAGTCCGACGGCGGTGATTTCGAGTTGAAGTGGGTTTCGAATCGAGCCATAATTTCGTCAAAAATTGGGTTGCTTGGTGAGTAATAATCGGGTCCTCGGACGAATTGGAGTGAATCGGGACGGTTTTTGGTGAAGATGGTGGTCGAATTGGCGGTGTTGCGGTTGGAGGCGGTGTTGGTGTCGGGGAAGGAGACGGAGGAGTTGAGGAAGAAGATGACATGAGGAAATATTGTGCGTGGCTGGCGCACCAAGCCACGCGGTGGTTGGTCACGCACAATAAATTAAAACGTTACGTTTAGTCACGATAAAAATGTTACACGACCCACAACTTATTTAAAAACCAAAAAAGAACTTATTTTACTTTTATAACTTTTAATAAAAATATATATATAAAAATAAAAAATATAAAAATATTATTTTTCTTAACATGTAATTATCTACATTTATATTTAAAAATAAAATAAAGTATAAATCATGAAAAATAAAAAGTACTTTTATAATTCCTACCAACGGCCCAAAATATTCAATAAATCCTAAAAATACCCCTAAAATTACGGGGTATTACATCACATCTCCCTTAAAACAAAGCTTCGTCCCCGAAGCTTAACCTAACTCCCCGATGCAATGTATAAAATTCTAATGCACAAGTAATAGCAAGACACGTAACACGAAACATGACGGTTATTGAAATGTACGGCTGTTAAATCACATCTCCCTTAAAAGGAGTGACATCCCCGTCACTTGGGTCACGGTCGATATGGGTTTTCTGCAGTCGCTAAACCAGTTATGATGGTAGTCTCAGTTCTAGGTATCCTAATTTAATTCAAAGGAATATGGTGTCCCAAGGTTTTAAGATTCGAAGTCGAGATATTCATACGAGGTAGTAGCTAGTAATAGGTGATGATATGAAGGAAAAAGACTCCAGAATCAAATAAACTGATGATGGGTGGATAGGGATGTACCCGTTACTACGTTGGCCTGTGCCGCTTGCGTCGGATTCATGACGTTGATGGTCCCAGTCGCGCCACGAGTCGCAGTTGCTTGTGTCGTAGATGGTGTTGTTGTTGCTGCCGCGACATTGTCTCCTTGGGTCCGGTTATTGTAGCCATTTCCACCTCGCCAATTGTTGCCTTGGTTATACCCCCCTCCATTGTTGTTCCTCCAATTGTTGTAACCCCCACCATAGTTGTTACCTCCATTACCTCCTCCATTGAAGTTTCCATAGTTGTTGGAATTGTTGTTCCTTTTTGCCACACACTCGTACCTGCGGTGTCCCTTCTTTCCACAATTCAGGCAAGTCACTTTTTCGCCCTTGCAGTCCACCCCAGGGTGGTTATTGCCACACCGATTGCAGTGGTAGAAACGATTCGTGCCAACTTCTACATGTTGATTGGAAGGGTTTGGGTTGGGGCGATGCTTCTTGTCCCCGCTATTGTTCCCAGTACTAGGTGCTGCCGGTGCTTCAGGCTTCCTCTTTTTACTTTCGTCATTGTTCTCGTCGATTATATCCTGGATGTTCTGAGCCGCTCCATAGGCATCCATGAGGGTATCAAAATTTATTGCGCCTATAGCCATTCGAAGTTTGAAGTGTAGGCCTCCAAGAAACCTTTTGATCTTCTTTGCCTCAGTTGGCACCAATTCTCCCCCGAACCTCATCAGTTCCATGTACTTTTTGTGATACACCGAAAGACTGTCGGTCCCCTGTTTGAGGTTCATGAACTCGTTGAACTTCCTATCCTTGACATGGTCGGGATAGAAACGTTCGCGCAATGCTACTTTTAGCTGTTCCCAGCCAAATCCATGTTGGGCAAGAAGTTCTTCTCCCTTGGCTGACCACCAGTCGTCAGCCTCTTTCTTGAAGTAGAAGATGGCTACTCCAACACGCTGATCCTCAGGGCAGCGTACAGATACTAGGAATTTACTGAAGTCCCTGATCCAGTTTTCTAAGGTAGTGGGGTCATCCGTCCCATAAAAGAAGTCCGGGCGGAGTTCAGCTACCTTGCTCATAACATTTCCCCCTCCATTGTGGGTATTCTGTAGAATTTGGGTGACAGCTAGAGTTGCCTGCCGCATCTCTTGGAATTCAACTGGGTCCACAGGTGGAACTTGTCCGCCATGCTGACCTTGTTGACCTTGTTGACCTCCTTGGTTCATTGTTGCTGGTTGGTTCCTGCGACTCCTGGTATAATAGTGGTGGGGGTTGGCAAATCGCATTGTACCTTATAAATATGACCTTACTTAATACAGTTCTAACCCACTATCACCTACATATAACACTCGGGTATGCTGTGATGTCGTAAAGAAGGAAGAAAAGTCTAACAAGGTTCTAAAGTCCAGGCGCATCACTCATTGGCTTGAAAGTAAACAAGTACAACAGCAAGTAATAACGAACACACATAACAATGTTCACATCACGGGGTAGGCAGTGAGACAACGCAATAAAATGTTTAGCCAAGAATGATAGTTCCACACAAGTACAATATAACAGATAAGAGACAAGTAATAAACTACCCCACTATCCCCCGGCTTACTAAGTTTTAATTCCAATTTAGTTATCTTATGTTCATTTTAAATTTTGAAAAGTTTTAATATACGTTTAATCTTTATTTATTGGAAATCGAGAGGTCGCACTAGCGTTGGAACCGTCGGCTCTGATACCAACTGAAACGCCCCGGAACCCCGGTTCCTTGCTAGCACAACCAAACGATAATCCAAAAGCGCATTTATTTATAAAAACCGGAGAAATCCTCCAACAATAGTCTTGAAAGAAATAAACATATGACATTGTCTACGTTCTCTAAAATAGAAACTCCTACTCAAATACTAAATGAATCCTAGCTTGCTCCTAGCTCCAGCTTACGTGTGCGCGTTCCCCCACTTTATTCATAACCTGCGGGTTTTCAAATAGCAATAGCCGACCGCAGAAAACGTTTATCAGTAAAAAATGAGTAACCTCAAACTACAACATGTAAAACAGATTTTTGGCTAACAGAAAATATAAACAATAGGTATTAAATCACCCAGATGAATTGTAAATAGTAGTCGATTCAACACATTAATCATTTGTTTAGCTGAGGCATGTATAGCCCAGCGGGTAACGAATTCCCACAGAGAGGTCACGATGCAATAATAAATAAATAGGGTATCTTCTAGGATATCACAGTTCATCCCAGTTCTCCCTAAACAACTATGAGACCTTTAGTGTCGACACCCCTATAGAGTAGTGACCTACACAGGCATAAGTAGTACTCAATAGCTTTCACGCCTTTATAAAACCGCGCGATCGTATCATAGCAGTATATGTCAATCACGGGGGACGGGTATGTAATCTCGTGTGGATTAGCACCCGAGGGGAATCACTCATGTGTGTCCCTCCACGCACATCCTCTGTACACCGCCCCAATTCATTTATCGTTCATTATTCTTTCACAATTTCACAAGAGTAACATTTGATTCAAAAGGCTGAGTAAAACACATTCTCCAAATCACAATTCACATTTAATCCAGCAGTAAAATATTTTGAACATTGAAATATATATCAGTTGGCCATTTAGGAAATAACGCACGCGAAAACCACATTTTGAAAGTTAAAGGTGTTGCACGCCTGAACTTACCTGGAAATGAAGAGAGCTCGTCACACGAAAGCAAACGAAGTCCTAGTAATACGGATCCTCCACAAATTCGTCGTCTACGAACTCGACGTCTACAACAATAGTTTTTCCTAATCAATATAGTCATACCACGGCAGTAATACTCAGAATGCCCAATATGCAATGCAAGCGTAACCCCATTAGTCCCCCAAAAGTGAAATATAATTTATTAGCTATAACCGTAAGTTAGAAAGTTAGAATTAATAAAAATAGTTGTTTATAAAAAATAAAGTTGAGCCAAATAAACTTTTATTTTAATATTGTAGAAATAATGCCTAATTTAAGAAACTACATATATTTTACATAAGTAAAAGTTTGAATTAAACAAAACGTTAATATTAAAATTTATAAAATCTTGTGTACTCTCCTCTAAATTGGGTTGACCTGAGAAGTTATTATTTTTGAAAAACGTTATTTTATTTCTGAAATCTCAAACTTCAAATATGATATATACAAAATAAAATAATAATTGAATATGAAAAATAAAATAAATAGAAGTTAATAATTCTCCTATTACCTTATTATCATAAGACAAGTATAGTTTACTACTACTATTACAATAATATTTTAATACTACTACTATTACTACTTCCCTACCACAAACAGACCACACACCCATCACACCCATAAAGTATAAATCATGAAAAATAACAAGTACTTTTATAATTCCTACCAACGGCCCAAAATATTCAATAACTCTTAAAAATACCCCTAAAATTACGGGGTATTACACTGTGACGGAGTGGTATACTTATTTTACTTTGGGGTTCTGAAAACATTTTGAGGACATGAATAGATTAACAAAATTATATAAATATTTGTTAATCTTTAATATATTTGCAATATTTGAAATCATGAGGTTGTTTCGCAGAAATCTCTGATCATAGGGGGTAAAATGTAATTAACACTAGAAAGAATATCATATTTCATTATCGTTTTGATTACTTCTTCAAAATGGTTGAAAAAACAAGACAACATTCGGTTGGCCTCGTTTGGGTAGAGGATATGGTATGTAGGGATAAGGCTTATGCTGGGATATGAGCAAAGATATGAATGCTGTCTGATAAGTCCTTATAAGATAAGTTGGCTGTCCGTGTTTGGGTGATGTCGGATATGATGCAGGATATGAAACATCATATGTGCCAAAATGACTGTAATACGCTCAGTGCTGTTATTTTCTATAAAAAATTGTATATTTCAAATTGACGAGGAAAAATGTATACAAAATGTATTAGTATTTATGTTTATATTTCAATACTCTTTTTTCTACACAATAGTGACGTTGTCAAAATGTATACAAAATGTATATTAATACGCGAAATGAACTTGTAGTAACATGCAAACATAAAAAGTATTCATGGATACAACATTTCCATAGCAAAGTATGAAGTATAACTTACTAATACTTATTGGCATATTGTCATGGTATTACAAAACCTACAATAAACAAGTTAAATTAAACCAATGAAATTTCAGCAAGCACGGTAAAATGTCTTCATATTTATCTCAAAAATACAGATTTAAATAAAGTTAGGCACTCCCAAAGTAATCCATGAGGACCTCCTCCAAAATGATGATTATCAAACCCAAAATAATAGTTATCAATCCCAAAATGATAGGGTTTAGGGACAAGGGTAGGAAATTAGATAGTTTGTGGGGGTATTTTTGTCAACCTACTAGCATCCTAATATGCCATATTTTCTTATCCGACCTTATACCTCCATGTTGGTGGTGTAAAATTTGTTCATTAAAAGCTCCATCAGCATAAGGCAACATAACTTATTCCCTCTCTTGTCCGACACTCAAACACTTGATAAAAAAGGAGAGGGTATAACTTATTTTATGCTCCTTCCTCTCTTCCCAAACGAGGCCTTAAGTGATAAATGGAGTAGTTTATTTTTTGTTTCTTTATTTTTTATTTTTTTTTGTGTTTGAGAAAAGATATACTTCATTAATCAACGCCTCGTTTGGGCAATGTCATTCAGATAACAATCTCGTGCCCATATTGGGATTGTTCCTACCCAAATCTTAGTATCCTCTATCGTAAATCTGAAGGTTGCAAGGCAGTGTGCTAATTTATTCGTCGACCTCGGACGCCATGTAGACTTAGTACCTGCAAAACGTCGAACTGATCCAACTCTAAATTAAACCTAAGCTGAATTGCATCGATAGTGCTCATAGTTTGGATTTCTTGGGTTTGATAACCACAATCTCAATTGGAGCAATCATGGTAATAGAGCCGACTCTAGATTCTTGGTTGCTGATACGGGAATACACACGGCTCTGCGATATCGTTACCAACCAAAGTATACCGATCGCTACCGTGAAAATATGAAATGGCTTAATAGAAATAAATCGTCGTCGTATTATTATTAATCATTTATGTACTTGTTTATTTATTTATTTATTTTATCGCGTTTAATTAGTTAGTCGGGCTTTTGGGCCCGTAAGAGTCTAGGGTTAGGTTACGTTTTACTATTTAAACAAGTTGTAGTCTTCAAAAATTAAGTTGATTAGGAAAATTTCGTCGTTTGTTTATTTATTTCGTTTCACTATTTAATTTTATCAGATGAATTAAAAAGAGAATTTCTTCGTTTGATCACAATTAAGTTGATTAGGAAAAGTGTCGTAGGCTCAGCTATGTGGGAGTTTTCTCGATTTCTCACACAATCGTAACTTTCGATACCTTCGCGTATCAATTGGTGCTTTCATTGAGCTTCACCATCGTAACTGGTGAAACACAATGTCCAGCGACCTCGCACTCGTCCTGGCTGCAATCACAGACCTGGAAACCACGGTCCAGGGTTCGCAAGCTTCGATTCAGGCCATGGATTCAAGGTTCGACGCAGTTAATACAAGACTGGATACATTTGAGAATGACCAAGCAGAATCTAAATCCGCCATTGCCGCCATCGACGCACCCCTAGCGAATTTGGAGACCGGACATGCCAAGCTGCATGATTCAATCATCGACCTTGAAGCGCGGGGTCAGCAGTAGCAGAAAGCGATCCCACATCCATCTCAAGACCTGATTTCGCAGTACACCACGTCAGAGACTTCATGGATGATCCAGGCGCCCAAGACCTCCACAACCGGGCCGAAATCAGCGGCTTACAGCTGCCTGACTATTCCTCCCGTCCAACGGCGCTACAACAGCAACTAACAGACCCCTTCTCGCCAGGAACCACGGTGCAGGTATAAGACAAATCGAGTATGCTCAAGTGATTGGTAGTTTCATGTACCTCATGAATTGCATCATACCGGATATCGTCCAATCGGTTGGCAAACTAAGTCGATATACCAGTAATCCACGTAATAATCACTGGAATGGATTGACTGTGTATTAAAGTATTTGAGGTACACCTCAACATACGGACTACACTACTCTAGATACCCTGCGGTTTTAGACGAGGCTAAATTCTCTAAGACCACTCACGAAACTAGGATTAAGTGCTCCACGGCCAGAACGAACACGATCATGAGAATCTGATATGGAAATAATAATAACTGTGTGGCAGTGTGGGTACTATTGACTAGGTATACACTACGACAAGCAGTTCAAGGCGGTTCGCCACTGACAAGCCAGTATACCCTGTAGTATTCCACTAGAGAACGTTCAAGGTCTCATGCCACCTTCTCGATGCGATTATTTTTCGCTAGATATCACTCTTTCTTCCTTTTTGATATTCCGGCTCTTATGCCAACTTTATCATTCATGTGGGGGATTGTTGAAAATAACCCGATTTTTTCCACGACTTTGGAGGTGGGTTTCGAAGAATCGGCTAAATGATTAACGGAACCGAAAGTTGCTATGGATTCCTTAGATCTAGGTGAATATCCTAGAACTTTAATCCATCCAAAATCGTTATCGGATGAATGAAAATTTCACGGGTGAAGATGGCTACTCCAAGAGAAAAAGTTAATTCATCCCACATTGGAGGGTGGAACAATCTTGTTCACTTTATGTAGTTTAAGATTGCACTATTGAGCACGCCCTTTGGGTGATACACATTTTGTATAGGAGGGAGGATCTAGCTATCGTTCGAACCACCACACACGCGCGTGCGCGCCGCTGACGTCCGTCGGTCTGGACGGCTCGTCTCGGTCTCGGGTTTCGGGCACGGGCCGGGCCGGAACGCAGTGTGTTGTGGACTGGGCTTGCTACTAGGTTCAGGGCCTATTTAATTTTTTGTCCCAATTTTAATTGTTCTCACCCGAAACTTTTACCATAATTTTGAATTCGATTTCCAACTATTCTGGAACGGTTTCGTAACCGTTCGTGAACAGACCCAACTGCTTTAACATGTGTTTCTGCTTCTTTAAAAGCAGAGCACCCTTCCTGTTTCAATCATTCCGAAAATTCCAGATTTCAGAAAGTTTCCAAACTTTCTTTCATGAGTGCTATCATTCCATTTGACGGTTCGTATGGTGTAATATGGCGGTGCTACCCGATTACACAGTGAGGGACAATTATCCTGGGAGGCCTTCGCTCCGTATCAACGACACCTATAGGGAGCGAATTTCGCCTTAAGGAAATCGAGCCTATGTTCGAGATTGTCTCTGATTTATCCAACTTCTTGCAGCGTTTCTCAAACCTCTGTAAGTATTGTGTTTTATTTTATTACTGCTTTAACTTTCTTCTTCTTCTTCTTCTTCTTCTTCTTCTTCTTCTTCTTCTTCTTCTTCTTCTTCTTCTTCTTCTTCTTCTTCTCTGATTCTGAAACGTACATAGAATCCAAAAAAGAGTGAAAATGTCCAAAACTACTTACAATAATAGGTGAAAGTATTTCAAAGTTGTGTTAAACACAATTTTCTTTTTTCGGCCACCAAAGTTTAAACTGTCATTAAAGAATACAAAGGGTATGCTTTTTTCAATGTGTGAGGAGAAGAGGAAATAAAGTATCTTATTATCTCTTTAGGAATTTGTAGCAAGTATATATGTTGTTTCTGCTTGTTTGGATACTGCTTTATACTTCATCTCGTACTATATTTGTAATTACTTAAAGTTAATAATATCACTTTATCACTGGATTAAAAAAACGTAGTAATTCAATTTATTATTGATTTAACTAATATTCTGTCTTGTTTTGGAACTTGTGTAATATTTTGCAGTTTAGTCTGTATGGGATTCTCTAGCGCATGATATGGAAATAACAGCCCGTGTGATTGCAGCACCTGCAGAGAACTCTAAGACGTTGTCATTTTATCCTTTTCACCAATGTTATTTCGGTCATGAGCTCTGTCTTCAGTCAACTTCTTAAAGTCTTCATGTCGCAAATTCATTTACTGCATTGGAGATAGTGGCGTTGTTATGGGATGTTGATTCTTTTTCTACCTCCTCGTTGCTAGACACTTAGTAAGTATACTAGGTACCCTTCAATATCTATTGAAGATTGCATTCTTATCTTCTCTGCCATTGTATTTCCAAGTTCATAAATCTATTTGGTTGCCTCCGATATCTAAGTTAAAATAATAAAAATATGAAATGGTAAAATACACTCGGTAAACTGGTCAACATATATTACTTGAGTGAGGAATTCAGATATGAGTTCACGGGATAATATGCTATAATATAACATGAATTGTGTGATTCAGGTCGAGGTATAATATCACACCATAGTTGATTTAGTTAACATGCATAAGTGACGAGTAAACTTTGGCGGTGAGTATTGAATATGAGATAGTAGTTCATTAGGAAACAAGTAAATATAGATTAAGCCCTGATACACTGTGTCTTTATTGCACCAAGAACTGGAATTAGTAAAATCTCGACCAAAATTAGGATTTTAACTAACCTAATTTTCGTTGATTCATGTGAGCAGCGATGGCAGGTTAGTTGTCATACAACCTCACTCTTTGTCATTTTCTTTTTTCCTAGCTTTGTTCTGCCATAGTACCACCACCACAATCAACTCCAAGATTTTCACTTACTAGAAAAAGGAAAAGGACATGAGGGCAAGACAACAACAAAACCACACCAAAGCTATTCAATGTCTAGCTCTTTTCACTTTTTAGTATATACATTTTGCATCCATCTTTCATTTTATTCTTTGGTAAAAAAATTGCACTCTTGTATGATAGTAATAAAGTGGCTTTTAGTCTCTTGGAACATTTCATTAGCTCAACCCAAAAAGTACTCAAAGATTCAAAACCTGCAATGTTGGACTCCTCAAAGTGAAAAAATAAACCCTTTTGTTTGCTGAGTAGTACAACAACCTTCACTTTCTTGAACATGTTCTAAGGGGAATGTGGCCTTTTAACACTCCTAACTGAAAAGCTACAGATCAAAAGCATCTTCACCCCCCATAAAATTATGCAAAAAAACTTCTTCATAATTTCTATTCATTTGGTATTCTATCTATGTACTAAAGAAGGAAAAGATAAGAATCTCAATCTCAAAACCTGATACTGAATGTTGACGATGGACTACTTGAACAGTCAAATTAACCAGTATAATTTGCAGAAAGTGTACCATCATACTATATGTTCATTCAACACAAGTATAGCCTTAGATTATACGAAATTTGGAACTTTTAGACATGAGAAGGTTGACATAATTCCAAGAACGATATTACGGACACAACCATATGAGAAGGAGGAAAGTAAGGGGACTCCACGTTAACCATCCTTTAGCAGAATAGCTAGAACCGGCAAAGAGAAAGTATAGTATTGCTAGTAATCCTTAATTAACAATGGGGGGTATGCATTAAGTAATTAACAAAGGCAAGTGCTTGAAGAAAAGCATACCCTAATTTTGGGTAAAGGAATCTCAACTAAATTAGGGCAAACAAGATTAAATCAGCTAGATCTTCTCCAAACCCTTTCTCAGGTCATCTGAATCTTCTCCATACCACATTCTATTTACCAACACCAGAGAGAGAGAGAGAGTGTAATGAAATCCAAGCATGCATTAGTGGATATTTACATAGCATAAGAATGTTTTTTCTTGCTCACTCCAAATAGCCAACAGTGCATACCAAAGAAAACAAGAAAACGAATACAAAGATTAAAGCAAGCAAGCCCTAACAAAAGATTACTTGTAATCAAAACTAGTCTAGATTTGAAAGCAAAAGAAAAGAAAAAGAACCATGTAGTAGTAGTAGCAGCAGTAGCCAAATCTAGCTTGTAGTAAAATAGAACTTGTATGGTTTTGTTTGAACTGGCAAACAATCGGACCGACACGCTTGATTCCCCAAGAATTTCTCTGGAATGAAATCCTCAAAAGCCCTTTCAAAAGAGTGATCTAGATCTTATCTTGTTCAGATACGACCACAAGTCAAAACTAGGGTTTGTTCTTCGCGAACAAACCCTAGTTCTTCATCATCACCATCATCATCATCATCATCTTCATCATCATCTACTTCTTCTTCCTCCTCCTCTTCTTCTTGTTGTTCTTCTTCTTGATCTAGAACTATCTTTTTGAGTTGTGGGTTATGGTGGTGGGGTTTGTAGATGATGGTGATGATGATGATAAGGAAAGGTGGAAGAGTGAGGGTGTAATGATGGTGGTGGAGAGTCAGAGGAAGAAAGAGCCATGAGGAGGAAGAGGAAGAGGAGGAGAAGTTGGAGGAGGGTTTCATCATTGCTGTTTGAAAGCATGAAGAAAAATCCAATGTATTTTGTGCCATCTTTCTCCTTTCTCTCTCTCTCTCTGGTATATAAGGGCAAGGATTACGAAAACCTAGTTAAAAGGTCATTTAATGTTAGAGAAAGAATAAGATGTAATAGTACATAGTATATTTGCTCCAATGCTTTACCACATATGTGCAAGCTGGTGGCTAGTATAAGTCAATGCCTTTTGTCCATGTGAAAGTTTAAAATCTTTGGGTTTGGTTTTACCAACTTTCACCTTCTAAAGCATCATATTTACCATGGCCAGCACGCCGAGAACTTCCGAAATAAGTATCTACTTATGGTTTCGTCTGTTTAGGAATCTCAACCGTTAAAAAGATGTCGCAACTAAAACACTAAGCTGATTTACAATTTCCATACTATTTCAACGAATTCTCATAAGCCAGTCTAACTTAGATCATTTATTTACCCAATAGCTAAGAGTCTAAATTGATCAATCTACAACATACCCTCACAATCAATTTAACTAGGTTGGCGAGAGATAAGTTGCGAAAATACGTAAAGAAAATTGAGTTAGGTTGAATTGAATTGAGGCGGCGTTAGAATGTATTGTATATATAGATTACTATGGTGATGAAAGCGCAGTGTAGTGTAGTTTGTGTAGGAGATTAACAATCTAATTATCCATAAATTACATGTGAAGTTCTCTTTATCCATTTGTTAATATGATTAACAGTAAAAGGCTGTTTTGGACTGTATATGAAACTGGTTAAGCTTTATTGGGTATAGGTAAAGATGGAATTTGGCAGGCCACTGATATAACTAGTTAAGAATAAGAAATGCAAGATGTACATTGCTAAACAGCACCAGACCAGAGAGAGGAGGAATCATGAAACTCTGGAATTGCAGAAGAAGAAGGAATCAAAACCAGGGAGAGAGAGGCATTGTGGGAATTATTAATGGGTCAATTTAAACAGCCTGCATAAAAGCAATTTTGGAAATAGGAATAGAGACAAAGCTGTTGGTTTTTGTTCCCACAGGTGAGAATTAAATGCAATTATTAACCAGTTCTAGGATAGAACTCTGATGTTGTCATAACCAGGGGGGCCTACCTAAATATTCCTTCTTCGAGCTCTGCTGATGATGTCATAAATAATAAATATTGAAAAAATTAAGAGACATAATTTGTAGTAATTCTCAAAACGGCAAGCTACGGAAAAGTAGAGGGGCTGATTTGCAAATATAAAATCGAGAGAAAATATTTGGTCAAGAAAAGGTTGGTTAATAATCTTGTAAATTCCAGAATTTCCTTCGAAAATGATTATTTCGGATTTGAAACTTCGGAATTCTGATTTTCAGAGAAAGTTGTATATTCTCAGAAGGAATTTATTCTTCTTCTTCTTGAGATTGCTCTATCTCTCTATCTCTAGTTATACTCTCACTATCTAGAAAAAATAGAAGACATGTTCTCACTCTCTAGTTATGCCCTCACTAATTAGAAAATAGGGAATTGAAGGAGGAGGAGGATGAGAAGGACGCCGTTATGCCATGCTGTGATAGTATTTGTGGCCATAACGTACATGCACTGAGGACCCACACTACCATAGCAAATCCAAATACATTGAAATGAAGTATCACTTCAGAAGGGAAGTGGTAGCTAAAGGAGAGATTGCCTTGGAGTTTATTCCCACGGATCAGCTGTTAGCTGCTCCTATGACCAAACCTCTCTTGAAGGTTACGTTCGTCGGTCATACTAAGAATGTAGGACTCGGTCGATGGTGATTTGTTTCTAGTTTTTAGACTGATATGTATTTGAGAGACGACAATTAGGATTTTAATTGGTTTTACATAGTTAATTGTGCAATGTTGTTTTGGATATATGCATAATATGTTGTATATCCTTACTAGCATACATCAGGCATACATATAAATCGACTCTCTCACACTATCGATCGCCTTTTGTGGCACCTTATGCGGTGAACAAAGATGAGACGAATTCCCAATTCGAGCAGTGATGTTGATCTGACGGATTCACTTGTCGCATTGGATGTGTTCCAAGGTGAGATTGGCATGTGTACCATTCGAATATGGTTAATACCCTAAAAACGTTCCATCTATGTAAGCCAGATGCGAGAACTGATTTTACAGCGCATTGTAGATCCCGACATTTCAGTAATCGGGTTAGTCGCCTATGTGGTAACTGAATTAGGATCTGCATAGTGATCCTTATGGGATTAGATATGCGCTCCTGGGGAGTACAAACACTATGGCGTGTATTACTCAAAACACGTGCTAAAGAGCGACATTAGGTGGTGAGTCGAGTAGTCCCAAAGAACTTCTTGCTGTGTGATCCTCCTCAATCATCCAAGTATGATAGACACATGTATACCCTCAACACCTCTTATCTGTATCGTAAAGTGACGAATTGGTGGTGCTACTTTGGTGTGCCACCTTACGGGCACAGATGATTCGGCCTTTGGACATTGCTTGGAAAGCAGCCAATCCGAATACGAGCGGTAAATGGATAAGGGGAAGATCGTCAGTGCATCGTACTATATTTTATTCATTGGCGCTACCTACAAGATTCATGAGGAATCCCGGAGGATACGATTATAAAAATAGTACACTAATGCGTCGTCTACGGGACTAGACATGTGGTCTATGAGATGACATCTGAGCGGATTTGGGGCATACGGGAGATAAACTGTGCATTACCATTTGTTTGGAGGTTGAGAACTCCTACTACTGGCTCATGATGAATTTGGCTTAGAAGCTCCCGAAATGCAGGCCCTCTTAGCAATCACACGACACAGACACACAATAATTTGTAGATGTCTTGGTTGGAAAGATGGAGACTAGTAAAACAGTTAGCATCACTACAACTCGAGTGGGAGATGTTAGAAAATTACGTGTAGCGCCCTAGAGGATGCTCTATATATGACACAAATCCCAAGGGGTACGCTGCAGTAAGCTAGAAGTTTGTCTATAAGTAGAGGCAGCCTCACCATAAATCAGTACTAGTGATCATATACGTAGGAACCCTAGCTCTCTCCAATATTCATCTACAAAGACGGAACGTGTCGTGGAACATCGTGTTCGTCCTAGAGATTCACACGGGACCGTTGGGAGATCGATGAACGTGAATTCCAGCGCACTAAAGATTAGGATCAGCATATGCTAAAGACTATACTACAAGACGTAAACACAATAAGCTTCCGTTGTATTTCTTAAGCTTAGATCTACCTCGTGATTAGTAGCAGATTTATTCCTTTAGAACAGTAGCAAGTATTTGTCGAGCAGAAGCTGCTCAAGACTGAACACTTAACAAAACTGTCTGAGTGGCTAAGAACTGCAATGTGAAATGTCAAGTAATTTCTGTTACAATGTTCACAGAGTATCCATATAATATCAATATACACCAATTATATACTACCTTTGTTTCTTCTCTTTCAACTTACTTCACTTTTTGACACTATTCACTGGGTCACTTTAACCCGGTGATTTGGTTAGCAAAAAAATACACAAATTTGTTAATCTTTGCATGATCTTGTAGAGTAAACTGTACTCTACAATACTATGAAGAAATTGCCAAAAAGTTACATCGTTTTGTTATCTAAATTACCGAGTCAATGTGACCTTATTACGGGTAAGAAAGTCAGTCTAAGTTGAAAGAGAAGAAACAGAAGTAGTATTTGTTTATCAACTTTGTAACTAGTGTTTGTATTAAAATATATTTCAACTGCAAATAGCACTTCTTCTGTTTGAGTCATTTCTCAATTTTCTTTTTGGTAAGTTTCACTACATTCTTCCCAATTATAAGTTTATAACCACCTATATTTTTCAGAAGATTTTTCTCTCTAGTTACCACCACATATTTCTCTCACAGAGTTTTCTCTTTCCAACTACTGCTGCAAATTTCCCTCCCCTTAAATAAAATGCTAATAAATGGTGAGAAGATTGAGAGCCTGTTTGGTTCCAGCTTAAAATCTCAATAATATGATGAAAATAATCTGGGGCAAATAAACTGGCCGAAATTATAATATGAAAATTGCTTGGCATGCGCTGAAAAGCTTGAATTAAATATAATTGCGTTTGTCAACACCTGTAGCTTTTACTACCACTTTATGATAAATGTCTTTATTTGAACTTATGATACGTCTAAGATGCTATGTGTTTGTACAAATTAACAATGCATGCATTAATGAGATGATAGAGTACGATATTTCAGACGTTATACTTAAAAAAATCTCCAAAATCGGAGATTATATAATATGCAGATTATTAGTTAACTTAAATTAAAATCTGACTCAAAAAATCTACGAAACAAACGAGATTAAATTTTTTCACAGATTTTAATCTCAAAAGAGATTTTAATCTCCAACCAAAGAAACACTGAATTGAAACGGAGACATTATTTTTCATGAGCTGATGTAATTATGTTGTCACATTTCAAAATGTGCATGGTTGGGCGGAACTCACCATATGACCATAGTACTCCATAGTTTCGGGTTATTTCTTCTTGACGTAATTGAATTAATGAGCAAACAAAGCGAGTTTCTTTTATCCCAAGTTAGGAAAGAAAATACAACAACAGACATGTTTGACTCTGCTAAAGTTAAAAGTCTATCATTCCACTTTTACTCCTCCCACTTCTTCTTGTTGTGTTTTTCTCTAGTGGCAAACAACAAATGTTTGATAGAGAAATTTTATGAATTGGAGTTCTATAGAAAGAATATAATTTCACAAAATGTTCAAATCTTTCCTCAAACCAAAGTCCAAATCCGAAACATCAGAAAAAGTTCAAAGTTTTATTTGTCTCCTTTTCTTTGCCATCTTTGGACAACAATTATTCTCCTTTTACCATGCACTCCAAGCATGCTAAAGACTAGCAAAGTTCTCTAATTGTACAATCACTCAAATCATTGTATGAATAACTACTAATAAAGGTTTAATATTGTGTGTATCATTGTATGAATAACTACTAATAAAGGTTTAATATTGTGTGTTTTTCTTAGCTTCCTAGCTATTGCTAAGGTAATTGATTTACTTTTAAGGACAGCAAATAAGTAAACAAGTTATTATTCAGTGAGCTCCAAATCATCATTTATGCATAAATTAAGCTCCAAAACATCAATTTAATACATGAGATTTTTGTAAGAACTTCATTCATAGATGAAATATTAGTGTGGATACATTCTGCCTAGAAACATTTGAAGCTTCACAAAACACTAGATTCGCTGTTTCTGATGAGTTGAGTGCATTTTCTTACTATCAATTCTCAATTCCCCACAAATAAGAAATAGCTATGAGACAATTCATACATATCGAATAATGGAAAACGTAATAAGGTTTAGGACTCCAATATAATTGCCGTATTCGGAGTAAGGACTGATTAGAGTCTGATTACATAAAATAAAGGGTAAAAGACAAAAACCACCCCTTGAATATGGGGTATATACAAAAAAACCCCTCGTGTTCGGGGATATACAAAGACCACCCCTGTCAGAGTTACCATCTAATGGCTCACTAACGGAGGTGTGAAAAGACATAATTACCCTCAGATTGGAGAAAAATGCCACACTATAAATACATTTTTTTTCTTCTTCTACCCTATACTCTAACCCTAGCGCCCCCTTTCTCCTTCCCGCCTCTCTCTCTCTCCTTCCCCGTCCCTCTCTTCACCAACTCAGGACCTTCCTCCACCACCACCCATCCCGTCCATCTCCCTTTCAAGGTCGTCCATCTCCTTTCAAGACTTCCTCCACCACCACACCGGAGCAGAAGCACGTCGGCGTCGAAGGACTTATACGCCTGCGCCATGTCCGTCATCTGCTTCGTCAGAGAATTGAAGGACTTGGGATTAATCACCACCTGACCGATTTTGTTCGGTTCCCGTTTCAGGAGTATCAACTTCTCCGACGACGACATGTCCATGGCCATTAAGAGAGGCGGCCGATCCAAATCGGAGAGAGGCAATCCAGATCGAGAAATGGACGAACCGGACCTGAGAGGAACCATATCGAAGAAGAAGGGTATTTGATCTTTTGGGGGTTTTGGCATCGAAATCGATTGACTCTCGCCGTGACGGTGGAAGTGGCGGTTTGGGAGACGGAAAGTGACGGGAGGAGCGGCGTGGTGGTGGTGCCACAGACTGTGGAGTTGGAGGAACTGCTGGGGCTTGGGTTGAAGGGGACGGTTTAGGGGTTGGGCAAGGGGATCGTTTGCCTAACAATGGAGATCTCAGTGATTTCTTCAGGGTTTCTGCCATGGGGACGATGTGGACAAGGTCGTCCCCATCGCCGACTCCGTGTCCGTCGCCGCTGCCTTCGCCTACATCGGCAGCAGAGGTCTTCCGTCTTTCTCTCCGGTGGCATCGTCTTCCTCTGTCTGTTTTTCTCATACGTCCACCGTTCTTGATGATTTTTTTACTTCAAGATGTACAGATCTGTACATTGTAAGGGTTTACAGTTGTAGATACTGCTTTCTGACATGACAGATCTTGGCCACGTGGCAGCCATCCAGCACACCATATTGTGCTCCACACACACAGGATCACCAGCCGAGCTGATCCATGTGGGGGCTGCGAGACAGAGCCCTCGCATACCACTGCACGGGACTTGTAGGGATCTTGTGATTTGGAGGCTAGAGTAAGCCCTGTCGCGTGCGAGCCAAGCCCGCACGCGACCTTTAGTAACTGTTTTGAGAGATTTATGGCACGAGCTCCATAAACCCGGTCAATCCGGTCAAACCCGGTCAACCTCGTAACGGTTCCGGTATTCGCGCACCACGTGCTGTAACGGTCCCTATATACTCGGACGAACGTGCCGTTATGGTTAAGCTAATTAAGCCGCCATTAATGGGCGCATTAACCACACTACAACGGTCATGTTCTCCAGTATATATAGATCGTCGACCTTTCCATACAAAGGAGGACACACTGCCATACGCGGAAGCTCTGCCAAACCTCTGTCTCTCTCTCAGACATTGCTACTGCCTTACTCTCTCCCTACACACACCCCTATTCTTCCTGTGCGATCCTTGATCCACTGCACACGGTGCACACGGAGGTCTCCCCGCCGGAATCTCTTGTGCACATTTTGGTGAACCCGACGTGAATCTTACCGGCAAAAGCAACCATGTCTCAGGAGGATGATGTCAGCAACCGATCGCCTTCCACCGAAACTCCCTCGGGACACGAGACCCGCCGTACTCCGACGACTCCCGGCGAAGCACCGACGTTAGAGTCTTTGGACGCCACCGTCCAAAGTCAGGCGAAAGCTCTCAAGTCTCAATCCGCGCAATTAGAACAAATCTTGGCTGTTCTGGGCACCCTCGCGCCAAATCCTCCGCCAGCCACCGCTATCCCTCAGGGAGGAGGAACCCCTACTGCTCCAGGATTGGGAGTGTCAGCCACACCTCCCAATCCCCATCTGCAGACTCCACCGTCGGCTACGCAGCTGCCTTCGGTTCAGGGATCTACGGCACAGATGCTGCCTCCTGCCGCTCACGCTCCTCAGCCCTCGGCTTTGGCGTCCAACCCAACTCTGCAGTACCCTTTACCTCCCCCGACGATGATCTGGGGAAATGCGGGTAGCCAGTATGCTCCCAATCCTCCGACGGCGTATGTGTCGCCACCGCCTGCGGCAACCCCTCCGTCAGCTACCGAGGGGAGCATTCCAGAATGCATGACGTCTTTGCAGAAGCGCGTGGACACTATTCTGGCTCATCAGTCATTCGCGGATACCATTATCCCGAAGCTAGACAACGATCCGCCCATTCCACGGGAAATCTATCTCATGCCTAACCCGGCGGGGTACAAGGCTCCTAAATGGGATAAGTTCGAAGATGTCAACGGAAACGCTCATGAGCATGTCATGCGTTTCATTGATGTCATGGGCCCGTACGGAGCTGATCCCAAACTGCTGATGCGAGAGTTCCCAAAATCTCTTGGGAACGTAGCATACAAATGGTACCGGACATTGGAGGCCAGATCCGTGAAGACTTGGGACGACATGGTCCAAAAGTTCTATACCAAGTTCTTTCAAATGGAGGAAAAGGTGACAATGATCCATCTCTCGCGGATGTACCAGAAGCGCGAGGAGGATGGGATCACCTTCATCAAGAAATTCCGGGCGAAATCCTTGGAGTGCAAAGATCCAATGCCCGAAAGCCGACTCGTAGAGATATGCCTGCAGTGCATGCGAGACGAATACAAAGGTATGCTAATAAATTTGCAAACACCTACGTTTTCAAAGCTAATTGAATGCACGAAGAATATCGAGCCTATAGTCGAGAGACAGAAAAAGAAGAACGCTCCAGAGCGACCTGCGAGCGGCACCACTTACAAGATCTGAAGGTTCAGCTACAAGCGGGGACGCGAAGCTGAGGTCAATACAGTTTCGCCCCAGAAACAAGCGAAGGTTGTGAACTTCGATGTACCGCCTCTGCCATGCTCGGTAGAGGAAGCGAGTGACCTCTGCAAACAGTGGCGCAAGGACGGCGTCTTGCCACCGCTCGAGAAAACACCCTCCAAGGAGATGGTGAGGGACCCTAAGTGGTGCGAGTACCACGGCAAGATCATGCATCCCACCGCCGAGTGCAAGAAACTCAGGTTCGCGTTCGATCAGAAAATGAAGAACGGCGAGCTAATCGTCAGCGACAACAGGAAGGACGTGCGCAACAACCCACTTCCTGCCCATACAGAGTCAGGCTCGAAAGGCAAAGAGGTCGCCATGATCTCAATCGTCGACTTGGAAGAAGTCGCAGAGGATGGTCTACCCATCATTGCTGAGGTCCATCAAGACGAAGATTATAGCATGGACACGGAGGATGAACGTGCCGACCGCATGAAAGGGTCGCACGGCTTCAACAAATTCTTCGACGAGATGAATTTCTCCGAGAGGTGCCGGACTTATATGACAAAAGCAATCTTAAGGATAGCGGAGGACTACGAGGAGGACCTCGTGGTCTCCAACGGGAAAGTCATCAGGGCGTCTCGTTCCACAGAAAAGATCATGACCTTTTCTGCCAGCGACAAGAAGACGGATGCGAGTCACCAGAGGCCTCTGTACGTGACCGCCATCGTCAATGGCGTCGAATTCAAGCAAGCATTTGTCGATGGAGGAGCAGCGGTCAACGTTGCTCCACTCCACACACTAAAGCTAGCAGGGATCCCCGAGCACAAGGTAGTCAAACGTCCATCTCCACTGGTGGGATTCGGAAGCGACTCTAGAATGACGATCGGATGGATCCGCCTGGGCGTCCAGATTGGCAAGATCAAGTGCTCGGCGAAGTTCTATGTCATAGACGCGAACACCACATACCACATGATTATAGGTCGAGCCTGGATTCATCGCTTCGACGCAGTCCCTTCGACGGCTCACCAGGTTATGAAAGCTATCTGGAACGACAGAATAGTCGAGATACCGGCTTCGACTAACCCGTTCAAATTGGACGAAGCACATCTCAGCGAGGCGGTGTGGTTCACTGAGATGGCGGACGAGCAAACACCCGGGCCTTTCAACCCTACTCCTTTGCCTCTCTGGGAGGAAATCAAGGACCAGTCACCTGCGGGCGTGATGGTGACAAGGGAAGATGCCAAGGAAAAGCCGCCTACACGCGAAGAGGCGCCACGTATCGCATATCATCGAAAGAATGTGTACACTTTGAAGAGGATCGCAAAGCATGACCCCGAGGGCAAGGAGATAGAGAGCTTCTACGCCAATGGGAAGAAATGCTATCGCATATGAAGGTGCGCGGGGATGTCCTCACACGGGCATGGGGATGTCCCTGGGCAAATCAATCAAATCGAGCAAGTTGCGCTGACGGAAGAGCCAACACAAGGCACTCCAGACGAGAAACTCAAAGAAGCGCCTGAATGCATGGAAGACAGGCCAAGACCACAAAAGCAAGAACTAAAGGAAGTGTTCCTCAGCCCGAACGAGGAAAAGAAAAGGCCAGTCTTCCTGAGTGCGGATCTCACAAGCGAAGAGGAACAAGGACTGCTGCAGCTCCTAACTGAGTACAAGGACGTGTTCGCATGGGAATATGATGAGATGCCAGGTCTGGATACAAGCATCACCATGCACCGTTTGGACATCATCCCAGGGTCTAAACCGGTCAAGCAGAGCACCAGAAGCTTTAGGCCAGAGCTTAACGTGAAGATCAAGCAGGAGATAGTCAAACTCCTAGAGGCCAAGTTCATAGAGCCAAATCATCATCCCACATGGCTGGCCAACATCGTGCCGGTGGTGAAGAAGAACGGACAGCTCCGCATCTGCGTGGACTTCCGAGATCTCAATCGCTTCTGCCCTAAGGACGATTTCCCACTGCCCAACATCGATTTGCTTATCGATTCAACAGCAGGCCATCGCATGTTCAGTTTCATGGACGGTTTCAGCGGGTACAATCAAATCAAGATGGATCCCGAAGATGCGCGGAAAACTGCATTCATCACTCCTGTGGGGGTATTCAACTACACGGTAATGCCGTTCGGTCTTAAGAACGCGGGCGCAACCTATCAGCGGGCCATGATGGCTCTATTCCACGACATGATGCACAAAGTTGTGGAATTCTATGTGGATGACCTGGTGGTTAAATCCAAGCACGAAGCGGATCACCTTGCAGACCTGCGAAAGGTGTTCAACAGATGCAGGAGCTTTCAACTGAAAATGAACCCCATGAAATGCGCGTTCGGCGTGACCTCGGGGAAGTTCTTGGGATGTGTAGTCCATCGCCAAGGGATCGAGCCTGACCCTGCGAAAGTGTCAGCCATCACCAGCATGACGCCACCCCACAACCAAAGTACCTTGAAGACATTCTTGGGAAAACTGTCATATCTGCGGAGATTCATCCCAGCAATTGCAGAAATCACATGCTGTTTCAGCACTCTTCTCAAGAAGGACGCCGCGTACAACTGGGCTCCGGACCACGAAGCCGCGTTCGAAAAGCTGAAAGAGCTACTCACGTCCTCAAAGATAATGATCGCGCCTCAACTGGGATCACCGCTTCTGCTATATCTTACATCAACAAGGAGATCTATAGGAGCACTCTTGGCTCAGGAGTATGAAGGCCAAGAGAGGCCCATCTACTATATCTCTCGCATTGTGCAGCCTGCTGAATCAAGGTACACAGACATCGAACGTCATTGCCTTGCTTTATTCTTTGTGATAGAGAAGTTGAGACACTATTTTGCATCACACAAAGTAGTGGTGGTCACCAAGAGCGACCCCATAAGATACTTGCTAACTCACACTACTCCGGGCGGGAGACTGGCGAAATGGTACATGACCGTCTCTCAATACGATATCACATGCGTGAAGCCAAGAGCGATCAAGTCGCAGGCGGTAGCGGATCTGTTGGCACAGTTTCCCGACAACAGCCACGAACCTGTGATCGAAGAAGAGCTCGAAGGCCCTGAGATCTACGCAATCGACGTGCCCTATTGGACCCTCCACTTCGACGGTTCGTCAACCAGGAAAGGCGGAGGCATTGGGATAGTCTTGACAAAGCCAGACGGAGAAGTCATACAGATGTCCGCAAAGCTCAATTTCGCAGTCACGAACAACGAGGCGGAATACGAGGCCCTCATCGTGGGACTCCGTGCGGCGAAAGCTTTGGAAGTAAGCAACTTAACAGTCATGGGAGATTCCAAGCTGATTGTTAAGCAAGCCTCGGGCAAATATGGTTTGAAGGAGATCAATCTCCTGTCTTATCGCACCATAGTACAGAAGCTGATGCAACAATTCTGCGATGTGAAGTACGAGCACAAGCCCCGAGCAGACAACAGGCACGCAGACGCCTTAGCAACTCTGGGGTCAAAGGTCAGCATAGACAAGTGCCCCGCAAGGATTTCCATCGAAGTGCGAACATCGTCGGCATTGACAGAGGATGCGTGCGACGACGAACACATGGATGACGCAGACTGGCGAAAACCAATCTTGCAAGCTATTGCGAAGGGCACCAGCAACGAAAGCTGGGCACTCACAAAAGGATACTGCATCCACGACAACACCCTTTACTATAAGGGCCCTGGGGGAATACTCATGCGATGTGTCTCCGAGCAAGAGGGACAACAGCTGTTAGAAAAGATTCACCAACACGCTTGCGGAGAAAGCGAGGTGTCAATCTACAGAAAGGCTCAGAGATATGGCATTCATTGGCCAGACATGTCGACAGCTGCAGCCCTGATACAAGGAAAGTGCGAAAGTTGCGCACTAGTCAAAGATTCTCTACTCGTCGCCTTAATCGACGACGACACAGACTGGAGGAAGCCACTGTTCGATTTCCTCACCCAGGGCACCGTGCCCGAATCGAGAAAGGAAGCCGAAAAATTGAAAAGGAAAGCGTCTCGATATGTGGTACAGGAAAACCTACTTTGGCGAAAAGGCCACGAGGGCAACTTGCTGCGATGTCTATACGACAGAGAAGCACAAGAAGTCATGGACCTTTCTCATCAGGTGGAACATCAAGGAGGTGCGAAATTATGCAGACAGCTCCTCTCAATCGGATACTTCTGGCCCACGATGGAAGTCGATTGCCGCACCAAAGTGCGACGCTGCCAGGAATGCCAATTCAAAGGGAATCTAGTGCACGCTCCCGCCGTGGATCTACATGCACTAGGGACGCCATGGCCATTTCACACATGGGCTCTGGACTTCATCAGACCCATCCGACCGACGTCGCACGGGAATCATTTCATTCTCACCGCAACTGAGCTGTTCACAAAGTGGGTGGAAGCAACACCACTAAAGACGGCAAATGCGCTGGCTGTGGTCAACTTTATCCAAGAAAGCATCGTATGCAGGTTCGGAATCCCAAACACCATTCTTTCAGATAACGGTACTCCTTTTGTTAATCGCCAGGTAGCTGCGAAATTAGCGGAGTACAATATCAGGCAGATATGCTCTACCCCCTATTACCCAAAGGGAAACGGACAAGCCGAAGCGACTAACAAAACGCTGTTGAGAATTCTGAGCAAGATGGTCGCAGATGACCACAAGAAGTGGGCCGACTCCCTAAGCATAGCCCTGTGGGCCTACAGAACTTCTCCAAGGACACCCACAGGGGCCTCGCCATTTCTACTGTGTTATGGGGCCGAAGCTGTAGTACCTGCGGAGGTTGGAGTCAATTCGGCAAGGCTGGCCTTCCATGCACTCTATGAAAATCAACACGATCATGACTTAGTCTTGCTGGAAGAAAAGCGAGAACAAGCCAAAAAGACTAACAAGCGGTACCAGGAAAGAATCGCTCGCGCCTACAACAAGACAGTCCAGCGAAGGGATTTCGCAGTCGGAGACTTGGTCTTGCGCGCATCCGACCACTGTATGCGAGAAGCAACTCACCCAAAGTTCGCAGCTAATTGGGAAGGACCCTTCGAAGTCACAGAAGTCTTCGATAGTGGCTACTGCAGCATACGAAGGTTGCACGGCACAACCTCAACTCCCAGTTCAATCAACATGCGCTGGATCAAGAAGTACTATCCCTGACTTCTCTCATTTCATACGTTTTATGATAACGTGCTTAATGTCTCATGTGGCTATGATTTACGCAATCTCCTCTCCCATATGAGAGGATTGTAATCCCATCTCTCCCATATGAGAGCGTTATAATAAAAGAATTCTCCCAAATGAGAAGTTCATATTTCTAGCTGTTTATGTTGCTCTATTTAATTTGTTATTACTGTTAACAATGGTTTATTCGCTGCAATAGCAATCCATACAAACTGCGATCTTAATTGATCGTATAAGCCTATCTCTACGATAGCAACTAATGCAAACGCGATCTTAATTGATCATATAAGCCTATCTCTTACGATAGAAGCCAATGCAATGCGATCTTAATTGATCATATAAGCCTATCTCTTACGATAGCAGCCAGTGCAATGCGATCTTAAGTGATCATCTAAGCCTATCTCTCACGATAGCAGCCAATGCAATGCGATCTTAAGTGATCATCTAAGCCTATCTCTCACGATAGCAGCCAATGCAAATGCGATCTTGAGTGATCATCTAAGCCTATCTCTCGCGATAGCAGCCAACGCAAATGCGATCTTAAGTGATCATCTAAGCCTATCTCTCACGATAGCAGCCAACACAAATGCGATCTTAATTGATCATCTAAATCCTATCTCTCACGATAGCAGCCAACGCAAATGCGATCTTAATTGATCATCTAAAGCCTATCTCTTACGATAGCAGCCAAGCGCAAATGCGATCTTAATTGATCATGTAAAGCCTATCTCTTACGATAGCAGCCAAACGCAAATGCGATCTCAATTGATCATCTAAGCCTATCTCTCACGATAGCGGTCTATACAAGTGCGATCTCAAGCCTATCTGTTACGATAGCAACTTATATGCAAAGTGATTTTAGTTGATCACCCAAGCCTCTGTTACGATGGCAACGCATGCGCAAGATGATCTTACTGGATCTTCTAAAAGTCTATATGTTGCGATAGCAATTTATGCGAGAAACGATCTCAAGCAGTTCGCTAATAAAGCCTATCTTTTGTGATAGCAATTCGCACCACTTAACGATCTTAATTGATCTGCTAAAGACTATCTGTTACGATAGCAATGTTGTGAACATGATCTTAAATGATTCACAACGGCCAACTGCAAGCCCATCCGCCGAGATGGCACAGCTGCGAAGATACGATCTCGAACGATCTAGCGAAACACCCGCGAATCAATATATCGCAGATGCGAAACAATTACATAGCATTATGCAAGGCGAAATATGCCGAAACGCATGCGAAATTGTATTCTGTTGTAAAGAGAGCAGATAATACAGAAAGCTATTTATCATTACAAGTCAAATGACTTACAATTTATCTGTCTAGATAGCAGCTTACAAGCGAAAAGCTCGAATCTAACTACGCAGCCAACATGGCTTACAATACATTCGAAAAGTGGCTGGTAAGCCAGCAGAGACACAGTACGGAAACCCGGACTGCAAAGGATGAACCCACCGGTTTCAAACACCGGCTACGCAACGCCCAAATCTGCGGGTGAACATCTGTAGCAGGGGGGATCTTGCTCTAAAAGAGCCACATGAAGCCATACGCTCGAGATCCCGCTATCCGACAAGACCGTTGTCAGATATGCACCCCATAACATTTGCCCAAGGAACCACCGGTTCCGGCGATCCACAGGCAAGCAGAAGCTCCAAAGGGCAAGGGCTCCTTGTAGACGGGGATGAACGCGACGGTTCGTCATCCCGAGCTCACAAACCTGAAGGTGACGGATTCTTCTTCGGAGATGCTGAAGAAGAATCCCGCCGTTCATTACGAGACGGTAGCACGGTCACTACGGCGCTGCACCTCACCACGAGGCGGCCGGAAACATGACCTGCACACATAATACACGAAGAAATTTCTTCGAACACGCATGAGATATTATCTGCATCTTCTTTATGATGGTTATAAAGAGCAATAAGCCTCATAAAGTGGATCTTGGAAACTATTTCTATAGCACAAAGCGCAAACTCAGGATTCAAAACTTGAAGTTGCCATGAATCAATGAAAAACAAGCGTTGAAGCCAGCAGTCGTAAGGACTCATGGCAAAGCACATGTTTGGGATGAAGAACTCAAATAGCAAAGACAGGGTTTATATAGACCCTGTACAGACTCTTCGGTTGCCTAAGATGAGTCAGCAAAATTCAAAAAGAGGGTAAGTTCAATCACTTACGCCTTGAAAAGCGGTAACGATCAATTACCCTACTAAAGGCTACAACGATTCAGTTGCGTATCCTAATAAATGACGGATAGTCATGATTCGGATGGACTTCCCAACGGAAGCGTGCTTATCTGCCGAGAAATTAGCGCGAAAATCAAGCAGAGAATCAATTGCTGATGTCATAATTGGATATGCACAGAAATGTCCAATCAAATCCCGGAAAAGGGCAAAACGGGAAAATTAATTGTTCTTGTTAAAAAAAAAGGGGGGAGAAACCCTAGCAACATTACATTAATGTTCAAGACATTACATTAATGTTTCAGCTATTTTTCTTGCTATTTTTGCAAAATTCGAAAAATTAAAGCAAATTCTTGATTAAAGAGTCTTGGGGCTCGAACTGCTCGCTCAGCTTCTCCACCTGTTCCACTTCTTGCTTCAGTAGCTCGCATCTAGCATTCATCTCATGATACAGCTTCAGAGCTTCATCAACCTTTTGCTTTTGCTGCTCCACCTTCTGCATCTCGACTGCGAGATTCTGGTGACCGAGTTTCAAAGTTACGGCCGCGCGAATCAGCGTGACTCTGTCCTTAAGAAACTTAAAGCCCATTCTGCCTTGGACTTTGGTCACGAGGTTTTGGCACATGCCGCATAACAATTCAGCACTCTGGACCGAAATGGTCGCGGGCGTAGCCGCAGATAGCTGCTCCAAAATCCAAATGGCTTCAGTAAGGAACAGCCTCCTGTCAAAAGGCCCGATCTCCAGAGATCTCACAAACGAGCGGGGGTACCTGAGACGCATTCGAACCACCCAGTCTACATCGGTTTGCTTCAAACCTGAGGAGACGTCAAAGATAAGTTATGATGTCAAAACTCGCAAGCGAATAATGCGACGTGCGAACAGTAAAGCTCTACTTACCAGTTCCTTCCAGAATCTCATGAAGAGAAGGAATGCGGGCTGCCGGGTTGTTCGAAGACTGCCCTCGCTCCATGACTCTCCTATCAGCTGCGAGCTCCAACCTCTCATAGTCAGGAGGAAGAGTGTAGGCCGCACCAGCTGCGACTGCATTCCCAGCCTGCGAGCCCCAAATTCTCCACGCAGGAATAGGTGCACTCATCGCCGGAGGCGAGGGGGCAGCCGTAGTCGCTTGTCGAAGGACACTCTCAGATGCAGAAGCATTAGCAGCAGTTGTCCTTATCTCTTCAGCACTAGCATGGACATCTTCATCCATCAACACAGTGTCAGCTCCAGCATCGTCGGAGAGTTCGATGATGTCCTCACGAGGCTCACCCGTGTGGTCAGCAGCTGCGACGGGCTTCTCGGTATGGGAGCTCGGAATCGTAACATAGGGCGCAGAAGACTGACTTCTCTGCTCCAGCGCAGGTTCCTCAGCATGACCTACGACATTAAATGCGATGATATGAGGTAACTTGTGTTAGAAGTTATTTTCGCTATCTTTACTAAAGCTAAGAGTAAGCAAGCACCTCCACGCGAAGGTGGGATTGAGGTATCCTCGTCATACACTAAGGACGTGGAACCATGCCCTATCAGTGTGTCCTCACTAAACAGG
The DNA here is from genome assembly GCA_023055425.1 of Linanthus parryae. Lineage (NCBI taxonomy): Eukaryota > Viridiplantae > Streptophyta > Magnoliopsida > Ericales > Polemoniaceae > Linanthus > Linanthus parryae. Next base: position 16,995,746 of record JALGPY010000008.1, on the reverse strand, counting down.
TCCTTAAGAGAAGCGTGACCTGAGGTGCGAATAAACCAATCATGATTCTGCCTCAAGTGGCTAAAGCCTAGTACGTGCATATCACTCAAATAATTACCTGAGGGTTCTCCGCATTTGCTTACTAACCAACGGCGAATGTCAGCCTTTGACACGCCATGCTTTAACGCACCCACAATAACATCTCTATAAGTTACTGCGAGATTGAAGATCTCACCTTTATCGCCGCCTGCGATTTCCTCGAAATCCGCTTGGACTTGCTCCAAGGCTGCTGCATCCTCTCCGAGAACCTCGTCTTCCTCCTCCGCATGAGGAGCCACTTCTTCGGGAAGCTCGTCTTCCTCGACAATTGTACGCGCTAAGTCGTCAACATGCCGCTCTTCGAGGCTCCGCTGCTTCACACGCTCAAGCTCCTCTTCTTCCCGACGCCTTCTTCTCTCAGCAGCCTCCGCGGCTGTCTTTCGGGACTCAGCCAGAATGTCCTCGCTTATGGGATCATCTGGGATGCCAGAATGGGCATCTCTCTTTTGCCTCTTGGCCGCGAGGCCACCAGTGGCCTCGTCATCATCATCTGCGAATACACGAATGGTTTAAAGAAAAGAAGTGCAAAGAAGTTACGATGACGGGAAAGGAAATGCGACGGAGGTACCTCCTGATTCTTCCTCATGCATCACAACTGTTGCTTCTTCTTCTTCATCACTTGCTTGGGGCTCCTGCCTCTCTTCCTCTTCCTCTTGATCGAAGGGAACGAAAGACTCAACTGCGAGCTCTTTCCGCACTTTGCTGGGCATGCGACCTTTGCCTTTGTCCTTGATAAAAAGGGACCTCACTGTAGGAGAAGCTGGAGCACTTCTAGGGGAAGAAATCGTAATTCCCTTTTGCCTAGGTCTCTTCACTCTCGGCGCCGCAGTCGCTGGAGGGGACGGGTCATCTCCAGGAGGAGACGGAGCCGGAGGATTGTCTATCAGCGAGTCGGCAAAAGCCTTCATGACTGCACGAACCTTTGTTTCGATCTCGGCGTCCATCCTCCATGCTAGCCGGAACGACTCCCCTTGCCTTCTGGTGGCAACAATGGTGTTAACCAGCGACTTGGAGCGATCACCAGCTGCGAATCTCCGCACATGACACTACAACAGTACGGAATGAAAGTATCAGTGTAAGAAAATCAAAAAGCTTAACGCACGCGAAGAAGTTGCTTACCTCAGCAAACGCCTTGCTATATCTGACGACATGCGTGTCGCCCTTCTTGATTGCGGTGACTTGCTCCTGCAGAATGAAATCAGGGCACAAATGGTTCTCACGGTCCCACAGTGAGTAGCAACCATACTCAGACTCGCTCAAGCTACAATTGGAGCGAAACGGAAAAGAGTTTCTTTTGAGCAAGGGGGCCCTACCTGGCTGCGCCGCCGCCTCCGTCTCAATCCTCGTTTGCTGGGCAACCCAGTATGCGAGCCAGTTCTGGGAACAACCGCCCTCGCGAGTTCCCGCAGGCTGCTCAAAGGGAAGATTGCTCATGAAGACCTTCTTGCACTCCTTTGTCAGCAAGCGCTTGTAGCATCCTCTGATAATAGACTGGGGCCAGATTGATGGGGCCACCGCATCAAAACCAAACTGAGGAGAAACCCGAGTGGGGTCAACATCCATTGTAAGCTTTTCATACCTTGGCGCGAGCTCACGAATATGCTCTGCAAGGGCAGGAAGGGAACCTCGCAGACACCAGCAAAAGAACTCGCGATAGCGCTCGTGGAAATGCGGTCCCTTCTCAAAGAGAAGTTCTTCTGAGAAGACCATACCTTTGGAGGGGTATAGCTTTGGAAACCATCGTACATTCTCGATACGCGTGGCATAGGGCCTGGCAGTAAACTCCTTCCGTTTGTCGCATATCAAACTCCAAACGCACTTGGTGTTGCCTGTTCCGAACCACCTCGCAGCTCTTCCGCTGTTGCGCGCTTCTGTCTCGCCTGGGGGACACCACTTGTCAAGTTGGAGAGCAATTGGAGCATAAGATGGCCAGCGCTCGAACACCCACATTGTCAAAAAGGAAATATTGACAAAAGTCAGTACATCGAGGCGGCCACGCGACTCCCTCATAACCAGAACCAGCTGATCAAGCCTGTAGTACAGCGTGCCCAAGACCAAGGGTCCGAGTGCGACCCTCTGGCCAAGAGCGAGCCTCACAGCAAGTGGCAACACATGGTAGAAGACTCCGTCATGGGGGTGACCATCAATCAAGTACCTCGACAGCCAGGCACAGAGAAAAGCACAAAGGGTCAGGTGATAACCCTTGCCCTCTACGTAATTTTCGGCCTCCGGGTCCTCACTCAGAAGTTTCTTGGTAATACCGCTGTTCGCATAGTCTCGGAAGAAGTACTGCAACCATTTGTTCCAGGTATTCTTCGCAGACGTATCAACCAGCTGCCAATTCGGAAGGGGCTTTGTAGTGGTCCACCGAGTGGAAATTTTCTTTACCTCTGCTAGGCATTCCTCCATCTGCGTAAACAAGGCAATCTCCGCAGATGTCCTCAAAGGACTCAAAGGGTCCACTTCACCCATGGGGGAAAGCTCGTACAACATTTGCACGTCCTCGAGCGTGGGGGCAGCCTCGAACTCAGCAAAATGGAACGTGTGAGTCGCAGGCGAGTAACGGGACAGAAGGTCTAGAAGCATGGATTGATCCAGCTTCACGGCAGCACCCTTCATAGCACGGATAGCAAAGTATACGCCGGCTTCATTAAGAGTCTCGGCGTGATGATCCAACACGTGGTCAATCCACTCATCCATATAGTCCAATTTCTGGACGAACGCCTGAGTAGAAATCGCAGTATATGGGAAGTGCCCGTTCTCGATCCCCAATCGAACTACATCCTCGGAACCAACCAACTCGAGCAAGGCTGAGTTAACTGGGCGAGTCAGCGTCAGCAATCGCTCAACTGGAACAGGATCAGGCATCCTCTTCGCCTTTACCCTCGCATGGTAGAAATATTTGCCGCCTAAAAAGGGGGCTTTTCGCCACAAGGCCTGCGGAAGGTCGGGTATCTCTTCATCTTCCTTGACGGGTCTGGTTACTCTTGTATTGGCCATTCCTGCGAAAGAGCAAGAAAAAAGGGGGGAGAAATACCACACTTCAGTTTGAATTCCAAAATTCAAGATCTATGCAAAGGAAGACGAATAGTTCCGGTATCGATTTCAGAAATTGGGGAGTTGCAAGATCCAATGTTGTTGAAAGATTAAAACGAAGCAGGTTCAAAGATCAAAGCCTCTTCACAAATTTCATGGGTTTACAGATTCAACGCAGTTCAAGGCAAACACTGGTATCTTAAATCAAAAGTAAACAAGGCCAACCTTATTTTCTTGAAGCTTGCCTGGATATGCACAATTGAAGAACACGGGTTGCAGTTCTGAACTGGTGATTGATTATCTGGATCTGCTCTCGGAGATCTCCGGGTACCGTTCACTTTAAGAGAAAGAAGTTATGCTTTGCAATAATGGGGGATACAAGGTATTTATCCAAAACAATGAAGGGTTGCGTCCTTTCGATAGTCGAATCGCAACCGTCACCGTCGAATCGCGCAATCACAGGACAAGCTGACGTCACGCCTAAAACCCTAAAGGTCAGACGACACGACTCTAGGGTTTTAGGTCATAATGGCACGCACGGGGGCTGAACTTACCCGTATTTGAATTGGTGCGTGGCGGCGACGCGTATGTTGGTTTCCGCGCATGGAAGTCTATACGGCTATGAGTCTTCACGCGCAGAAAGGGGGCTAATGTAGATACTGCTTTCTGACATGACAGATCTTGGCCACGTGGCAGCCATCCAGCACACCATATTGTGCTCCACACACACAGGATCACCAGCCGAGCTGATCCATGTGGGGGCTGCGAGACAGAGCCCTCGCATACCACTGCACGGGACTTGTAGGGATCTTGTGGTTTGGAGGCTAGAGTAAGCCCTGTCGCGTGCGAGCCAAGCCCGCACGCGACCTTTAGTAACTATTTTGAGAGATTTATGGCACGAGCTCCATAAACCCGGTCAATCCGGTCAAACCCGGTCAACCTCGTAACGGTTCCGGTATTCGCGCACCACGTGCTGTAACGGTCCCTATATACTCGGACGAACGTGCCGTTATGGTTAAGCTAATTAAGTCGCCATTAATGGGCGCATTAACCACACTACAACGGTCATGTTCTCCAGTATATATAGATCGTCGACCTTTCCATACAAAGGAGGACACACTGCCATACGCGGAAGCTCTGCCAAACCTCTGTCTCTCTCTCAGACATTGCTACTGCCTTACTCTCTCCCTACACACACCCCTATTCTTCCTGTGCGATCCTTGATCCACTGCACACGGTGCACACGGAGGTCTCCCCGCCGGAATCTCTTGTGCACAACAGTGAAAATATTGTTGCTTTAGATCTGTATGTTTAGATTGTGGTTATCTTTTGCTTTTATATTGTTGGAATGTAAAGCTGCTGTTGTTTGATCTCATATCTGTTTTTTATTTGATTTTGATCAGTTGATCTTGTTGATTTTTGATGTGTTCTTGGTTGATCTGTTCTAACCCAAGCGTCTCTGGTGCTTGTTCGTGGTGCTGGGTGGTCAATTCCAAGCTCATATTTTGTTTCCTTTGATTGAGGAGAGAGCCTTTGGGTGGCTGTTTTATGTGAATGAAACTTCTCATATGTGGGTTGTGGGTTGAGGAAGGCAGTGTTTTTGTTGGCTACTTCGGTGGCTTTTATCTTGCCTGCTAAACTTGTGGCAGAGAAATGGTTGTGGGGGTGATGTTGAAGAATGATGGAAATGGTGATGTTGAAGAATGATGGTAATGATGATCCTCTTATTTTTGGGGTTGAAGTGAAAAAAATTGAACTTTTTCTCTGGATTTCTTTATGGTATTGGTGGTGTGCTGGTGGTGGTGTAATGGTGGGGGAGGTGTTGCTGGTGGTGTGTTGGTGGTGGAGGTGGTGATGAAGAAGAACATCAAGAACATAAATCACAAACACAAAAATTCAAATAGGGGCAAAATGGTCATAAAAAAAAACAAATTGCTCCCCCATACTTATTGATTGTAACAGAAGAATGCTTTTCGTCTAACGTCCATCCACTGATAGGGGTGGTTTTTGTCTCGACAGGGGTGGTCTTTGTATATCCCCGAACACGAGGGTTTTTTTTGTATATACCCCATACTCAAGGGGTGATTTTTGTCTTTTACCCTAAAATAAATGTTAACGATTAGATAAATCATATGCAATGGTGCAATAGTAGAAGTATGATTTTGTCTGCATGAACAGTTATAACAGCTTAGTTCATTGAATTAATGTGAGATTTGTTTTTTCCACATGATAAATCCCCTTAATAAGCTCAAGTGACATGACATGGGTTGGCTACTGGGCTGGCCTCAATGAATTTGTTTATTTCAATGAAACACGAAAGGTTAGGGGGCTCCCACTATCCACTGCTTATCATCATTACAATGAAGAAAGTTAGTGGGATTGACACTTGACACCACCATCCTCTTTCCCTTTGCTTCCACAATCTCAAATAAATTCAATAGGAGTAGTAACCTAACCACCTATTGTGTCCCATTCTCACTCGTTCTTGCCAAAATATGAATTTTCACGTTACTATCGACACTGTTTCATGTTTAATTTTTAGTACGAATGACACAAAATATATGAACAGTTCGACATCTGTCACACTAAACTTTCAACACTTTTAATTTTATAAAAAAAATTCATGCACTTTTTATTTTGACACGAACTTCCAATTGTTAACATGATTAGGGAAATTCACAAAAATTACTATAATAACTTACATGTCACGTCATGGACTTTAATACCCATAACTCATATTGTGATGGATATTACAGTAGTTTCTGTGAATTTAATCTACCCTATTTACAATTGGAGGCTATTAGCATAAAATACATTCTAGCTATTATTATTATTATTATTATTATAGTAGGAGCAACATCAGTTAATAATATAAAAATATGACCATTGCAACTATTAAATGTAACTATTGAATTGAACGAATAATATAGTGAAACTAAGACCTCAAGGCCTCGTTTGGGTAGCGGATAAGGAGGAAGGATATGATATGATATCCCCTCCCTTATCTTATCCCTTGTTTGGGTAGCGGATAAGGAGTGGAAATCATATCCTCCCCTTATCATTTCTCAATTTTTTTTGCCTTGATTCTTATACCACCTAGGGGGAGGTATACACCGGATAAGAGAATGGGGTGATAAGAGGGGGTTCCATTCGTGACCAAAATACCCTCAACCATTAATAATAATAATAATAATAATAACAACAACAACATTAATAATAATAATAATAATAGTTTTTTTTTCTAGGTTTTTTGTTGGCCAGTTACTGTATAGTTACTCCATTGTGAAACTTCACTTTCCTTTACATTTTTTTTTTACTTTGATTTTTTTCTTGTCTTTATTTCTATTGACTAATCTGCGAGGAATATGTTTGTACTATGGAGTAGAAGTGCTCATTTTTTTAGACATTTTAAATTAGTTCTACATAGACAAAGGAGCAATATTATATTAAATTACTCCATTATGTGACAAAAATTATGTACGTAATTTTTTTCAACCGAAAATGAGCATTATCTGGCAAGACATCGTTATTTACAAACATGTCATATAATTCAGACCTCAATATAAGTAATTTATACAAAATCACTGTAGTGGGGGTATAATAGTCATTTGGAACATATCTTGCTTCTTATCCTGCATCACCCAAACATAGTAATTCATATCCTGTTTCTTATCCCGCCTCATATCCTACAGCACCCAAAAACAGTAAGCCATCATATCATATCAGGCCTTATCCGACAGCATACATATCCTACTTCGTACCCAGCATAAGCCATATCCGCTGAATCTTATCCGCTACCCAAACGAGGCCCAAGGGTTTGGCGTAGTAGTTGAGGCTTGAGATTTAAAGATTTGTTCCCCTTGAAGTCTCAAGTCCATTCCCCACAACGACCAATAATCATTGTTGTTCGTGGATTTATTCGAAGTGTGCGTAACTTAGTTCCCAACCCCACGATAATCTCATAAAATATTGAAAATAAGCGATAACACTGTAACATCCCTATTATAAAATACACTCCAGCTATTTGATTAACTACTTGAGCAATACCAGTTAGAGTTGTAAGTTGTAACACTACAACGTGAAATCCTAGTTTATCTGGTTCCTTTTTCAGGAATACCAGTCTGTCCCAGCTCTTTCTTCCCAATTTGACTTTTGTCACTATTTATTGGGTCACTTTGACCGGGTGATTTGAATACTAAAATAATACGATTTTTTGATAATTTTTTCATGGTGTTGTAGAGTAAAAAGTGCTCTATAATATGATGAAAAAATTATCAAAAAATCGTATTATTTTACTATTCAAATCACCCGGTCAAAGTGACCCAGATACGAGTCAGAAACGTCAGATGGGAAGAAAATAGCTGGGACGGACTGATAGACTAGAGGAGCTCCCTTCTTTTGTCAAGTCAAGAATTCCTCAAATCTAACATACTGCTACTTAGGGGTGTTCGCGGGGTGGTTTGGGCGGGTGAAAGTCATATTTTCTCCCCAAACCAACTACCTCGGGTTAGAAAAATCTCTACCCAAACCTAACCAAGAGATCAATAAATCCAAACCTAACCAACCATTTCGACTCGGTCCGGTTCGACTCGGTTTGGACGGTTTTTTCCGAGAAAATGTAGAAACATACTTGTTAGAATGATTCACACAAGTTATGATCGTATACTGAATTAAATCATCACTGGATAATGAGCCAAAACTATTGCTCATGTAGATGATATCCAAAATAATTTAAGTGTGAATTTCATATTAATTTTGCGTGTATGTGAATAAGTCATATTAGTTTTTTTCAGTCACAAATTAGTATGTCACCGTAAATGGGTGCTACCTTAGTGGTACAGCATTTGAAACCCTTGCTTGAGGTCCCGAGTTCAAACCTGACTAGACGTAGAATAGTTTAGGTTTAACATGATGTACTAAAAAATTTAGTAAGACACCGATGTAAGTACCTAGAAATTGTATATCAAAAACTTATTATTTTTCATGTTGGGTGGGGCGGTTTGGGGATAAACGGCCCACTTTTTCTAATACCCATAATCAATCGGTAGTGGGCGGGTTGAAATTTTATGAAACCATAATCATTCGTTTTGCCCCGTTCTTTTTATATTTCGGGTAGGTTCGGTTCGGAACGGCCGGTTAGGGCGGGTTGCTCGGGTTTTTGAACACCCCTACTGCTACTACTAGAGGTATCAAATCCAAGTCTTAATACAAAACCTATTAATATTCTTATCATTGAGCAAGCACCAATTTGCACGAGAGGAAATGTTTCTAAGTGCATGTTTGGTATAATGTTTTAATCATTTGATTAAAAATTGAGTATTTTTTAAACTCATTTTGCATCTCTGTTTTTCCTGTTTTAAAACAAAAAACATACTGAAAAATAGCTGTTTAAAAAACAACGGCTATGATATTTTTTTGGTGTTTTTTCATACTATTGGTGGTTAACGACATTTCAAATATAATCAGATGCAAAAAAGATCAAATATTGTCAATATATTTTTTTTTGGTGTTTTTTCGTACATATAATGATTTTCAAACAAATTAACATTGAAATTTAGTAATGTTGTCAAATATATTTTTTGATTATAAACACAGTTTCAGCACATACCAAACAGTTTTTTTATTATGCTTTTAGACGTGTTTTATTATCATATTTTTTTCCACTATTTTTCTTATTTTTTAAACGGATTCCAAACAAAAGGAGGGACTATTCTTGGGAGCCGAAAAATGCTCTAGTTTTTCTCCTTTTCTGGGGGCTTTGCCGGAGTCTTCCTTGATCTCCGAATTTCCGACCTTTGTTTTCATTTCCTTTTCCGCCGACCGCAATCGTTTCTCTCTATTTCGAGTGGTGAGCTGAGTGGATTTCCCTCTCATATCCCTCTTTTTTCAAACGCTGGTTTAGATCTGATTACACAAAATCAAAATGGAGAACTGGGAGACAAAAGATGAAGAAATTTCTTTGGAGCTGGAAGATAACGAAGATTCAGTAAAGAAGCTTCAAGGAGTAACAATGGTGGCAAAACTGCTAGCAAGCAAACCGTACCGGCAGCAGCTGATACAAAACATAGTCTCTGGTATGTGGAGTATTAAGTTTGATGAAGTTAGGGTTGTGTGTTATAGTGAAAATTTCTTTATTTTCCATTTCAAACACCAAAAAGATTGTCAGAGGATTCTGGAGCAGAGTCCTTGGACAATTCATAATCAACTTCTAATCTGCAAAGAATGGAAAAAAGGGGAGAGATTAGGGGATGTTGATTTCTCTTTCTGCCCTTTCTGGGTTCAAATACATGGTCTACCATTGGAGAAGATGTCAGTTGATAATGCTAAGAAGGTAGGCAGAGCAATCGGTGAAGTTCTAGCGGCTGAAAAGGAGGAGGCTGAAGAATTGATTCTACAATCATACATGAAGGTGAGAGTCCTAGTTGATACAAGAAAACCTCTACCGAGGGGTTTCAATCTGAAGGGGTATAGCTCTACACCGGTATGGATCCATTTTAGTTATGAAAAACTTAGAGACTTCTGCTACAATTGTGGGCGTGTTGGCCATGACCGGAGAATATGTCGTTTTGAAAGAACGGTGAAATCAGGGTCGAAAGACTACTGGCCAGATCTTAGAGCAGTACCAAAAGCTGAAGTTCGTGCTCAACGTCAATTGGAAAAGGATCTCTCTCCATCTGCTACCGGAGAAAGGGCTCAGTTCCGACAGGCGGTGGCGCGTTGGGTTAGAAGCGGGTGGTGTAAAGAGCGCGTGGAATCCGAAGGAAACGTCGTGGAATCTTCGGATTCAGGTACAGAAAATAGCTCATCGTTAGCTGGCGTGACACCTGGACCAAGGACAGATGTGACGGAGATTTTGTCAGATTCAGAGTATAACGGCTCGCAAAAGGACAGAGAAAGGACTAGATTTGATGATTCACAACCTTTTGTGGAGCTCCCTGAAGATGACGATGAGAAGGTCCCAGAAACTCCACCACTCGAGGTACAAACGGAAAATTTGAAGAATTTGGAGGGTATAGTGGTAATTTCCAGTGAAGAGAATATAAAGCTAAACCCTAATGATAGTGGGCCTGGCTTAAGTGTGCTCCCCCGGAAGCGGCCCATTAAAATAAGAAGGCGAGCCCATTCTACACCAAGCCCACGTCCGAGCTGTCCGGTACTCAATAACCCTGATAGGGAGGAGAACCCGGGAAGAGGAATTAATCCGTTGACTGAGATTAGACTTTCAAAAGTCTTTGATGCTTTTGTTTCTCTGAAACGGCGATCGGATGAATTAGGGCATGTGAATGATTTGGGGCAAAAGCGAGGGAAATTCAGCGAAAGAGAAGGAGTTGATGGAGTTTGTCGCACCTTACAGTTTACGGAGGAAGATCAGTTGTATGCCAATATGGTGGTCCAATCCCAGAATCTACTGGACAACCCACAAAATCAGGTACATTCCTCTATTGTTCAAATTCAAGAAGTCTATGAGGATCAGGAGCGTATGGCTGAGCAGAGATTGTGTTTGAGGGCACCTTTATCTCCCAGTGACGATTTGATATACGCCCAATATATGGAGGAGTTTGAAAATCTCATGAATTCACAAGCAGGATCAGCAAACGAACAGGCTGTGGTGGCTGGCCTTAAGCAGCCACAAGATCAATGCTGAGCCTAAGCTAGAACTGTCAGGGTTTGGGACGTACCCTGACAGTCCAGAGATTACGAGATCTCATAAGAGATCATCGCCCCAATTTAGTTTTTCTCTCTGAAACAAAAAACAAAACTCAAAAAATAGATGCAATAAGGAGAAGTCTCAGCTTTGATAATGCAGATTATGTGAGTCCCATAGGCTTAGCTGGAGGTCTAGCACTTTGGTGGAATGATAATGTGGATGTGCAAATTCTATGGAAATCTTCTAATATGTTTCAAACTTTGGTGCATGAAAGCAATAGGAGTGCTGAAATGTGGTTTTTGGTGTATGCTCCTTCAGTGCCTGCAGCAAGAAGAAAATTCTGGAATGAAATTAGATGTATTGTTAGAAGTATTACTCTTCCTTGGCTGATTTTTGGTGACTGCAATGATATGATGGATGAAAATGAAAAAGAAGGGGGTACAATTGGACAGATATGGAGGTTCAACCATTTCAGAGACTTTGTGTCAAAATGCAATCTTATGGAAGTGGAAGGTAAAGGTTTAAACTATAGTTGGTCTAATAAAAGACAAGTGGGTAATGTGAGAGAGCTGTTTGATAGACTTTTTGTGAGTACAAGCTGGTTTGCTACATATCCAAATGTGTGTCTTAAAAGAGATTTCTTACTTGGATCTGATCACACTCCACTTATTCTGGATTCTGAGGGTATTAAAGGGCAAAAAAGACAGAATTTCATATTTAGCACAAGATGGTTACAAGAGGAAAGCTGTGGTGAGGTGATCAATCAAGGATGGCAAGAAGCAAGTGCTACCAATGCTTACTCAAATTTGACTGTGAGGTTAAGTAAATGCAGGCAAAGACTAAAGAAATGGAGCAGAGAAGTGTTCATGAATTCCCAGACTAGAATTAAAAGTCTTGAGATGAGATTGCTAGATATACAAGCTAGACCTTGGTCAATGGAAAATGATGAAGTACAGCAGTCTATTAAAGGAGAAATTGCTGATTTATGGAAAAAGGAAGAGATCTACTGGAGGGAAAAATCTAGAGTACAATTTCTAAAGCAAGGTGACAGAAATTCAAAGTTCTTCTTTTTGTCAACTGTTAAAAGAAGGAATAGCAACAAGATTGTAATGCTAAAAGATGAGGATGGTCTGTGGGTTAAAGAAGATGACAAAATAGAAGCTGTGGCCAGAATGCATTTTATGAAGATGTTTGACTCTAATAGCTGCAGCAATAATCCAGAAGTATTAGAGGGTATAAGTGCTGAGATTTCACAAAGTGAAAATGAGTTGTTGTGTGCTATACCTACTGAGCTAGAAGTGGAGCAAATTGTTTTCTCTTTCAATCCAAACAAAGCTCCAGGATATGATGGTTTTACTGGAGCTTTCTATCAAACTCAATGGCAAATCATAAAAAATGAAGTGTGCAAAGCTGTTCAGCATTTTTTCAGCTCTCAAGTGATGCTAAATAGCATAAACAAATCCATCATTGCTCTCATACCAGAGGTAAAAAGCCCTCAATCTATGAATGATTTTAGGCCAATTGCTTTATGCACATTTATTTACAAGGTAATAGCAAAGATCCTTGCAAATAGATTAAAAGTTTTACTTCCCAGAATTATTAGCCAAGAACAATCAGCCTTTGTCCCAGGGAGAGCTATACAAGACAACATATTAATTGCTCAGGAGTTCTTCCACTTGATAAAGAATAGAAAGCAGGGGAAAAAGGGTCTACTTGCTTTGAAATTAGATCTTCAAAAGGCCTATGATAAGGTTGATTGGCATTTCTTGTTACTGATCTTAGAGAAGCTGGGGTTTAGTATAACTTTCATCAACCTGATCAAGCAATGCATTACTACTGTCAGGTTTGCTATTAAGGTAAATGGAACAGTGGGAGCTGAATTTAAACCCAAAAGAGGTCTAAGGCAGGGAGATTCTATCTCTCCCTACCTTTTTGTTATAGTTATGGAAATTCTATCAAGAAATCTCAAGAAGGCTACTCTGACAGAAGAGATTCAAGGTATAAAAGTGACACAGAAAGGTGAGGCCATTTCTCATTTGTTTTTTGCGGATGATGCAGTACTTTTCATGCAAGCAAATGTGCTAGAAGTCCAAAGAGTTATGATGATCATGAATAGCTTCTGCAATGCTTCTGGTATGGTCATAAACTTGCAAAAGTCAGGCTCTTTTTTCTCTCCCAACACTCCTTTGGATATAAAAGAGTCTATTATGCAGATTGCAAATATTCCTTGTGTTGAGCAGAATTCAAAATATCTGGGGGTCCCTTCCTTTTGGAGTAGATCTAAAGAAGAGGGTATTAAATTCATATATAAAAGGGTGGAAAATAAAGTGCAAGGTTGGAAGCTGCAAAATTTGTCCTTTGCTGGGAGAGAAATATATTTAAAATCTGTGGTGATGGCTCTTCCCAGCTATGTCATGAGTTGTCTACAGCTCCCAAAAAAATTCTATAAAAATATGACAAAATTAATGAGGACTTTCTGGTGGGGAGGAAAGTTGCATGAAAAGAAGATCTGTTGGAAAAAATGGATGGAGTTGGTAAAAACAAAGAAGGAAGGAGGACTTGCTTTCAGAGATTTAAGAAGCTTCAATCTAGCCATGTTGGGGAAGAATTGCTGGAGAATTTTGCAAAATCCAAATTCCCTATGTGCTAAAATTCTCAAAGCTGTGCATCACCCCACAAGTGATTTCATAAATGTCAAAGTGGGCCAGAATCCTTCATGGACTTGGAGAAGTCTTATGGGGGGTTTATCTGTTATTAAAAAAGGTGTTTGCTGGAGGGTTAGAAATGGTCAAAATATACAGCTATTAAATGAGTGCTGGATTCCAAGTCTTTTTCCTCTAAAACTAACTAGAGATGATGTTAAAGGAGATTTCACAAAAGTGGCTGATCTGATTGATGAACATTCTAGGAGCTGGAGGGTGGATCTGGTAATGGAAAATTTTTGTACAAAGACTGCTTCTGCTATTCTGAAAATTCCTCTGGGTTGGAGAAGATGTGAAGACAAACAGTTCTGGATTGCAAATCAATCAGGTGTGTATACTGTTAAGTCTGGTACTAAAGTTGCTAGCAATATGATGATTTCTGCTGCTTTCTATGGTAAAAAGGGTTATAAAGAGTATTTAGAGAACTCTTGTTCCTCTTCCCTTAGATTTCCTAAAGAATATTGGGCAAGAATATGGAATTTGGCTTTACCACCTAGGCTTCAAATGTTTTGGTGGAGAGTCTCTAGTAATGTGTTAGCTACAGCTGACAAATTGCATAGAAGAGGTTGTTCATTTTCTAGTAAATGCAAAATTTGTGAGAAGGGGATAGAAGATAGATGGCACTTGTTTTTGGAATGTGAATGGACAAGATTGGTTTGGCTGGGTATGGGGTTTAGATGGTCTGTTATGGAGAGGAAATGTAATTCTTTCAAAGATTGGCTGTTGATGATTTTTGAGGAAGATAGCAAAGTTTGCAAAGAAGGAAAAATGCTGGAAAGAATTGTGGTAACTGCTTGGCTTATCTGGAAAACCAGGAATAATAATTTATTCCAAGATGGAAAAATTCTTCCTCTCCAGGTGGTTAACTCTGCTTCCAGGCTCCTAGATGAGAATCAGTTGCATTATAGTAAAGATAAGCTGATTAATGCTGAGAACAAGAGTTTGAATCCAAGAAAAGCTGCTACATGGACTCCACCAAATCCAGGTACATTAAAATGTAATTTTGATGCTACCTGGGATTGTAAAAGTTCCCAAATGACTGGTGGCTGGCTCCTAAGAGATCATAATGGATGTTTAATTGATTCTGGGTGGACAAAAACCTTGCTACTTCTGCAAATGCAGCAGAAGCCATCAGTTTCAGAGATGCTCTAAGTAGCTGCAAAAATAGCACAAGTTCTATTATTTTTGAGGGTGACTGTAAAGAGGTGTGTGATCTTGCAGATGCAGCTGGAAACATATGCTGGGATTTAGAGGACATCATGACAGATATTAGAGATCTATGTTCAGTTTCTAGCAGAAAGGTTTGCTGGATTCCTAGAGAGGCCAACCAAGCTGCAGATTTTATGGTGAAATGGCTTAAATCTTGTTTTGATAGTGGTAGTAATTTATTAGTTGATAGCAGTTTTTGTAATCTGTTAGCTTCTGATGCTAATGGAACTATTATGTAAGGTGTTTTGGGTAATATATATCAGTTTGACAAAAAAAAAAAAAAAAAAAAAAACGGATTCCAAACAGGTTCTAAAGAATGAGAGAGAATTGCAGACCAATGGATCTAGCAATTGGGCTTGGCCCAGTAAATTCCTGGAGTAGTGGGTTTGTTAACCCAATACAAAACTCCCAATATTGCATCCATGGGCTGTCATTTTCCACTATGCTATGCTGGCTTTCCGTAGCAGAGCTCTGGGCGTCATTCCTCCAATGTCATTAGGGACTTTCGTCGAACACCTTCCGGCTATCATACCAGCGACCTTCAGTCCCTACAAAAACAACAACATCAGTATCAGAAGAAGAACCCTCTCGGCTTCTTCAGCCTCCAAAGCTACCCAGTTGGAAACACTATCTCCTCGTCAGAGAGAACAGATAAATCTCTATGTTGACGCTCTTCTCCAATGGAATCAGGTCCATCTTTTACAACCAATCGACGTCTGTGACTGTGATGTGTGAGGTTCTCTGTGGGTTTTTTCTAATGGGTTTCTTGAATTTTCGCAGAAGATGAATTTAACTGCTGTAATGGAAGCTAGTGAGGTGATGGAAAGGCACGTTGAGGACTCACTTGCGATAATTCCTCCAATTCGGAGTTCGTATATGTCGCATTGTGGAGCTTCGTGTGATGGAATTAGCCTCGTTGATGTGGGTTCTGGTGCTGGGCTTCCTGGATTGATCTTAGCCATTGCTTGCCCTGGTAACTCTCCTTATGAATTCAATTGTGGTCTTGAAAATGCAATTTTCAATTTTATATCCAGGGGTTCTGGAGGTTCTATATTATTAGGGAAATGCTAAATGTCATCATTTTTTCTTCACCCTTCAAGAATACATTTGATTGAGAAATATCTTAAAATAAATATTACCAACAATCATAACTTGACACGTAGGAGGTGAACTTGAAAGGTAAAGAGAAAAGGGTGAAGCATAGCGGCCCTCATTATTATATTAGCAGCTTTATCGGACCGAGATAGAGAATCTCAACTTTATAGCCCTACCATATTGCGTTGCCATATGCTAGTCATTGTACTCAAAGGTGGATCTAGAAATTCCTTGCAGTGCGGGGCTAAATTTGGACAATCAAAGAAAAGTAAGGGTAAAATTAAATTTCAAGAAGGTGAGTGGGGGCTATAGTGAATTTTTTTGTGGGAGCTAAACTGAAAATCCGAAACAAAATGAGGGTAATATTAAATTTTATTAAGTTGAGTGGGGGCTATAGTATATTTTTTGTGGGGGCTAAGTTGAAAAAGTATAACAAAGTAAAGGTAAAATTGCGATTTGAAAAAGTTGAGTGGGGGTTGTAGCCCCCACTTGTCCCTATGTAAGTCAGCCCCTGGTTGTACTGCTTAGATATATTGAAATTTTCGAATTGCTATACTGTGTCCTATGTTACACGGACTTGGGTGCGGGTATCGGATCTGATACGGATCCGGAGATCGGATTCGCAAATTTATTTAAAAGTAGGATACGTTGACTCGGCTAAAAAGTATTCAGCTTTCGGACACGGGTGCGGGGATATGGTAGAAAAATGATTGTTTCAAAATATATTTTTAAAATGACATACATGAGAATGCAGAAAATACAAAATCGCCATATGTTTAGGCGTTTTTTAGTGTATGAAACTATTATATAGCTACACTACAAGGAATATATTGAAATTTAGTGCAAAAACTGATTCTTCTTTTGAAAGTCTGCTGAAAATAACTGAAATATTATTAAACCCTTGGCCCAGTTCAGTGTTTTGAGTAAGCGTCCCGTAGTCAAAGTGTCCGGAGGAATCTAGCCACACCCGCCACACATCCCATACCCACACCCATGTCAGATCGTATCGACACGGGTACGGTCGCGATTTAGAAGAGTCCGGGTAACGTAGACTGTGTCGATGCTATGCCTGATATTGTGAAATTGTAGATTTAATGTACGATTCATGTGGAGATGCTGTCACAATTGTTATTTGAGTACTTGAATCATGCAAAGAGATGCTGCTGAAATTACTATTCGAATATATGCTGATATCCATGACTATGCTAGATACATGCTATCGACTGTGTTGATTGTTGATATTTGATATGCTGTTAGCATGATGATATTGTTGTTCATGCACGATCAGCATGTGAAATTAATAATAAAAGTGGAAAGATAAATGGACAGGGTGTTTGCTGTTACAGAACTTGAAAAGCTAAAAAAGGCCACTTTTTGAAGGTGATGATGAGTATGACACTAGGACTCTTTATATGTGCAATCTTATGCAGAAAATATAATGAACTCAGTTTTGTTTTAAGTTAAGTGGGATGGGTTGGTTTTTCCTTTTTTTTTTTTTTTTTTCTTTTCTGAAGATGGTTATCTTTGAAATGCATTGATAACTATTTGATGGTTAGGTTGGAAGATAACACTGCTGGAGTCCTTAAACAAGCGCTGTGTATTCTTAGAGCACGCGGTTGGTCTTACCGGTTTGTCTAATGTTCAGGTTGTACGAGATAGAGCAGAGGTAAGATATTTCTTCCTCTCAATAGTACTCGTGGTTTTGGTTTACAATTGTAGTTGGATATCTAGTGAGTCTAAAGTACATGAAGAAATCAATTGTTAGATATGATGTTACATCACTTCACCGCTTCCTTTTTTCACTTTTGATATTCTCTTCGCTTGTTTATACTTGTTATGACACATATTCCAAACCCTTGTTATAGCCAGAACTTCGGACAAAATGTAGCCTTCAGAGAGGCTTTTGATGTGGCAGTGGCCAGAGCAGTCGCGGAACTGAGAGTTTTAGGTAAACTTGCTATATGTGATTTAAACTTCACTACCTTAGTCTTGGCAAACATTTTCCATCACTCTTTCGGGTGTTCATATGCTGTTTTGGCTTCAGCTGAGTACTGTCTTCCTCTGGTTCGCGTGGGTGGTATATTTGTAGCTGCAAAGGGTCCTGATCCTCTGGTAAGCTTGTATTTGTATTTGTTTGGACATAAGTGTATGTCTTGTACTCTTGTGTGGCTCTATGATATGAACAGTGTAGTTCTGTTCTTATTCTATTGTAGCTTCTGTCTTGATATGTCTTTGAGAAAATGATCCCAACCATTTTTTGTACCTATTAACCTATGTATACTTCTGGTATCCTTTTGGTCGCTTGCGTATTCTGAGTTGTTGACATCTTTGTATAGAAAAATTATAGGCACGGGGTTTAGTTTCAGGATATTCACTTGATTAGCACCAACCCAGTATGACATTTCCCTAAACAGTTTGGTAAAATGTCTAAAACTTCTGATTTTGTTTCTGTTCGGTTCTGTTGTTTTGAAGAAAATATAAGCCGTTGAGCATTAGCGTTTTCATAAGCGATGCCTTTTCCTCAAAGAGAATAGTGATGATATCACATAGTGGTTGTTAAAGGATGTGGTTCAATTTGCAATCTCTTCAAACAACTGAGTTATAAATTTGATTTTTCAAAATCCTTTTCACGACAAGACTTTTTCCCTTCTCAATGTCACCAGAATGCAAGCATCAACTTCTTTTTTGTTCCTTTTTTTGCCGGCAATGACGCAGTGTTTCCGCCATTTATTTTTCAAGTAACTGATAATGCAACACCAGTGTTGGAGTAGATCCCCAGGCAGATATAACCCTTGCTGTTTAACTTCACACATTGCTACTTCAGTTTTGCATTTATATCCTGTCTATGCATACATGTATAATAACTAGTTTAACTTCCTTTCCTGCCTGCTAATAGGAGGAAGTCAAAAGAGCTGAGAAAGCTGTCCAGTTACTGGGTGCCTCCATACTGCAAACATGTCATGGTATGTGAATCATATGGCAGTTACTCGCATTCCCCTTCTATTCTTTAGATTTTTGGTACTCTAATTTATAGTGTAATCTGCAGTCTTTTATTACTATAAGTCATTAGAGCATCCACAGTTGACTAGTTAAACGGAAGTTATTGCTAAAATAGAGAGCGGTTTTTGTTGGTTTTTTATGGAGAGAGCATAAAGAAAAAGATAACAGATAGTATGTTTTGGGCTTAAACTGTGATGTCTTTTCATTGATCATGAGACACTTATTTATACAGCAAAGACATAACAAAAAAACATGAAAATAGCATCAAAATCTGATGTGGAGCAACAATAAAATCCCTAAAAAACTGCAAAAGACTAGGTCAGCCACAACAAACTTTGACTGCCTTCAAAACTAACATGTGTTTTATTGAATCCTAGCAGCTCCTGTGACAATCTTCAACACTCCTTGTCTATGGAGCTGCAACATTTTATTTGAAAAAATAGACATGAGTCTTGACATGGTTTATAGAGCATAAGTCATGGGCATGGGTATTGGCATGGGTATTGGCATGGTTATGGGTCATGGGCATGGTTATAGATATGAGCTTTGAGTGGAGTTAGAATAACTCCTCTTCTTGCTGGATATTCATGGCATATTTGACGGATAGTGAAGGGACTGCATAGTCTTCTTCAATTGCTTCCCATAGGTCGTGACTTCAATCCGGACAACCCACATTTGGTAATTCATTCCATTGAACATTGGTGCTGCTATTGCAATTGATGAACCTTCTGAATTCATCACGTGTTGGATTGTTTTGTAGTGTTTGAAAAAGGATATGGTGAGTGTAAGGAAAGTCTAACTCACAGGTCTCTTAAGAACTGAAAGCTCTGATACCAATTGTTGGTATTTTATTGAGAGAGCATAAAGAAAAAGATAACAGATAGCATGTTTTGGGCTTAAACTGTGATGTCTTTTCATTGATCACGAGACACTTATTTATACAGCAAAGACATAACAAAAAAACATGAAAATAGCATCAAAATCTGATGTTGTTGAGCAACAATAAAATCCCTAAAAAACTGCAAAAGACTAGGTCAGTCACAACAAACTTTGACTGCCTCCAAAACTAACATGTGTTTTATTAAATCCTAGCAGCTCCTGTGACAATCTTCAACAGGTTTTTGTGGAAATAGGAGTGCAGTAGACTCGCTAATTCACTTGCTACTTTGGTATCCTATTTTTTAACTTGCTACATCTGGCAAGCAGATTTTTCACATCCAAATTGTTTATCCAAGTTTTTCTCCCACGTCTAGCTCCTAAAATTTCTCACATTTTTTTTATGTAAATCAGTTAAATTTAGAACACTGGTACAAATTTAAAAAAATAATTTGGACGAATATTGACTAGTACTACTGGAGCAAAACATGAAATGTTCACGGACTAAAATAGAATTGGTAAAATACATAGCTAAGCAGCACATTACACTGTTGATGCTCTTAACAATCGTTGTAGTCGTAGATTGCTGTCAATTTAGTATTGCAGATTCTTAGAGTTGATCAAATATCTGCATTTTAGTAACCATCTTAATTCTTATGTGCGGAAACAAACTGATGGATCGATCCAACTACTAGGAGTACATTTTAGAGACCATCTTATTTATATAAAGAGAACTATTTTGAGATGAATACCTTATTTTCCCTCTTCTTCGGGACGAGCTGTTGAAGTCATCAACTGGGATTATAATACATGTTCTTCTAAATATGAACCAGCAACATCTGTAAATGTATTAACATTGTTTTTGCTTTTATTCAGTGGATTCTCATGGGCCTCATGGACAGAGAACTGCCATCGTATGTTCGAAACATGGCCGTACACCGAAGAAATATCCTCGCGAACCAGGTACACCGGTGAAGTCCCCGTTGTAAACGATCTAGGCAAGCAATTGTTCTCATTTCTCAAAACTTCCATTTGTAAAATTTGTTTTTCTTTAGCAGCTGCATTCTCAGCCTGTTTGTGTACAGAACTCCAATCATTTATTGATTAGGTATTGAATTAACTAAACTTTGGCTATAAATCATTCAACAGCATACCCATTTTAGCATGGGCATCTATAGCTTCAGAGGGTGGATATGTTGCCTAACCTAGCCCCCCCGGGCCATTAAATATGGGGGCCTTCTTATATTCCTTTCATGAGGGCCTCCTTATATTTCTTTTCAGTGCCGATGCCTTCTTATATTTCTCTTTTGGATGTGTTAAGTTATACTCTCTCCGCCCTACTTTATCCGTTTTGTTTGACATTCTTAGACAACTTCCCTCGGATGATTCGAATAACGACACAACACAACAGTTTGTTAAACTCTCAAGGCCTTCGATACCGATCCCAATCCCCGCTCCGGCGCTTTCAGCTTGAATTCGCTTAGAATCCCCGCACTTGAAATTTCAGAGCGCGTTTTTACTGACGCTCGGTACTTGAACATCAATTAGCCTCAAACTTGTGAAGTCTTTTTGAAACTAATTCAAATGAAAATTTCTACTAAAATGACGTAACTAGCTCTTTACTCAGTCACGTTGAACTTTCATTGCATTCTTTAATATGGGAAGTTATATTCTCATATATAAGTTGCACATTATTCCAATCTATAGCATGTTTTTCACTAAAATCATATTAAATATGTTATTTATATGCGCGCTCGCGTGACGCACTCAAATGCCACGTTTTTTATGATTTTTTCGCTTTCCCATTCTCGTTCCCGCTCTACTTAGGTCCATGCACTTGATAGTTCACATATAGTAACATATTATCCTGCCTCATATCATGCCGTGCCAAAACACTGAATATAAAAATATACGTATCGT
This sequence comes from Linanthus parryae, assembly GCA_023055425.1. NCBI lineage: Eukaryota > Viridiplantae > Streptophyta > Magnoliopsida > Ericales > Polemoniaceae > Linanthus > Linanthus parryae. The sequence continues at coordinate 16,974,182 of JALGPY010000008.1, read as the reverse complement.
GCATTATCTCATTAATATTTCCACACATGTTAGTATTATATAAGCTGTACCTCTCTTTCTTATATCTTACCCAAGCTGAGGCTTTAGTAAGGCAGGGAGGCTAATTGAGTGGCAGTATTCTTTATGTTTATGGTGTGGCCTTCGGAATTTTTTGGCTGCATGGTCTAATATAGAGAAAGAAGAAGTTGGACATTTTAGTTCTGGTTCTAGAATAAAGTTACGACGACATGTCGTCGTATATTCAGCGTACCGGTGATTCGTGACTGTTCGAGAAGGTGCACTGGGTTTTTTATTATTGCATGTATGACTAGGCGGCTACCGCCGAAAGAAGCATCTAAGAAATGATCTGATGATGGCCATGTGTACGTAATTGCTTATGTTATGGTTACCCTTAATTCAAATTTTCTTTGAAATATTTCTTTTGAAAAGTCCGTTCTACCCTTCTTCTGTTGATTAGCGGTGCGCTTGGCCCTTCGGTCATTTTTGTTACACTTGGCTCCCCTTTAGTACAAGATGAGGTATTATGTCTCATTTGGTACCTTAGTTTTTGGTGTCGACCTGACAATTTCCCAAACCAACGCTCAGCGACTAATCTCCCCCAAATGGCCAAATGTAAAGATTTCCTGAAGTGAATTTTAACTCTTCCAAAAACGTCGTTTTCTATACGAATGCTTTGAGGATCAGTTCAATGATATTGGTTGTTAGGTGAATAAGAAGAAGAAGCGAAATTAGATTCTATTAAGGATCACTTAAGTCCTTGTTCATTCATGAAATTAAAAACGAGCCCGATTTAAGGACCTTCCGCAAGACGTAAATAATATAGTGCACATATTTGGGGGCTTTGCTCTTCTTTCTAATTGCGGTAAGGTCGTATTTCCCTTGTGCTTATGAGTATTCTCCAATTTCCTTGTTATAGCGGAAATCAATATAGCTTTCGAGACACCTAATCCGATAGCATGCATGTATACAATATGAATTGTGACTTGCGATTGTTCAATTCCTCAAAGCATCATGTTCATCATTTCCATCAAAATCAATGTAGGGGGTTTAATTGAAAATTACTTTAGAGTCGAGGAGTCAATAACTCAATATCACTGTGAGGGTATTATTGTCCATGAAGAAATAAATGTTTGACTAAACATCTTTTTTAGGCACAAGACAGTTAAGCTACGCGGACAAGATATCCACATATTTTCTACGAAGGTGTCCAGAGTAGTTGAAGTTTTGACCAAACCCCCCTATATATAACTAGCTCAAATTTACACCAATAACACGTCTTTCTTCAATCCTTATCTCAACCTTCACAATTCATCAGAATCCACATCAACAAATCCAAGTTCTACGCAACCGTACCGTCTTTATCTCTTCTCTTTCAAGCTCTACAAAAATGGAATCATATGGGACCTCTTGGGCTGATCAGTGGGACAACGGCCCCGACCCAGTAGCCCCACCTGCTGAGACCAAGAAAAGCCGTGGCGGCGCTGTAACGGCCAAGGTTGGTGAAGGGTTCGGGAAGACCAAAGCCGTGGCTTCCACCGGTGTGAAGAAGGTGAAGGAAGGTACCACCGGGGGAATTCAGTGGATTAAAAATAAGTGCCACAGGACCACCCAGAAACACTAGATATATACATTAGATCATATCAGTCTCTTTTGGAAGCTATTTTTTTGACCCATTCTTTTAGTTGATTGTTTGATTTGGTCTCATTTCATTACGTTTTGATCTTTGTTTTTACGAATATATTTGTTTGATGTTGTTTTGTATTTGAAGAGTTCTTCATTGTACAAATTCGATAATAACAAACTTCTTGGTAGGTACATCTCTTTTACTATAACCCTTCTATGGTTCTTATCTACTACGTAAATCTCTATCGTCCAACCTGCTTTGCCTTGGAGTTTGCTCCTCCTCCTTCCCCTCCTCGGACACGGCCAATACTACAGTTAGGGGGTCTAACTTATAATTGAACCTTTATTAAACCTTGAAACAAAAATAACCAGATTCCGTGCGGACTTCATCGGGGTTACAATTCCACTCCTAAGTCTGCCATCCTGCTGGAGTTCGTGGCATTCACGATGCTCAAGACTTTCCGGTGGCGTTATTTTAGCTACCGGATTCATCCACGTCCTCCCCTCGGGCGGGAGAGGAAACATGATCACCCCATGGTGAAAAACAATGTAAGCAACTTAATGTTCCATTTAGTTTACTCCAATTCCTCAATACTGCTAATAAAAGTTTACACAACTCACATAACATTGCAACATTTGCCTGATTACTCACGGAACGAAGTAACAATTTACAAGAAAGTTTCACACTTGTATGCGGTATTGGCATGCAAAACCTGTTGGTCATACCTTGTGTACGTTTGGTTAGGTGTGCGACAAGACCACTTAGAAGTAATGTTTTGGTAAGAAGCTAGAACACATTTTACAATTTATCGGACATGAAACAAAAACAAAAACAACCAGATTCTGTGCGGGTTTCATTCGGGTTCTTATCTACCACGTTCTCTATCGTCCAACCTGCTCTTGCCTTGGAGTTTGCTCCTCCTTATCCTTCCCCTCCTCGGACACGACCAATACTACAGTTAGGGGCTCTAACTTCTAATTGAAACTTCATTGAACCTTGAAACAAAAACAACCAAATTATGTGCGAGCTTCATCGGGGTTACGATTCCACTCCTAAGTCTGCCATCCTGCTGGAGTTCGTGGCATTCACGATGCTCAAGATTTTTTCCGGTGGCGTTATCTTAGCTATCGGATTTATCCGCGTCCTCCCCTTGGGAGGAAGAGAAAACATCACCCCCATGGTGAAAAACAATGTAAGCAACTTAATGTTCCATTTAGTTTACTCCAATTCCTCAACACCGTTAATAAAATTTTACACAACTCACATAACATTGCAACATTTGCCTGATTACTCACGGAACGAAGTAACAATTTAAAAGAAAGTTTCACACTTGTATGCGGTATTGGCATGCAAAACCTGTTGGTCATACCTTGTGTACGTTTGGTTAGGTGTGCTACATGACCACTTAGAAGTAATGTTCTGGTAAGAAGCTAGAACACATTTTAAAATTTATCGGACATAAAACAAAAACAAAATCAATCAGATTATGTGCGGGTTTCATTCGGGTTCTTATCTACCACGTTCTCTATCGTCCAACCTGCTCTTGCCTTGGAGTTTGCTCCTCCTTATCCTTCCCCTCCTCGGACACGACCAATACTACAGTTAGGGGCTCTAACTTCTAATTGAACCTTCATTGAACCTTGAAACAAAAACAAGCAAATTCTGTGCGGGCTTCATCGGGGTTACGATTCCACTCCTAAGTCTGCCATCCTGCTGGAGTTCGTGGCATTCACGATGCTCAAGATTTTTTCCGGTGGCGTTGTTTTAGCTATCAGATTCATCCGCGTCCTCCCCTTGGGCGGGAGAGAAAACATCACCCCCATGGTGAAAAACAATGTAAGCAACTTAATGTTCCATTTAGTTTACTCCAATTCCTCAATACTGCTAATAAAATTTTACACAACTCACATAACATTGCAACATTTGCCTGATTACTCACGGAACGAAGTAACAATTTAAAAGAAAGTTTCACACTTGTATGCGGTATTGGCATGCAAAACCTGTTGGTCATACCTTGTGTACGTTTGGTTAGGTGTGCTACAGGACCACTTAGAAGTAATGTTTTAGTAAGAAGCTAGAACACATTTTAAAATTTATCGGACATGAAACAAAAACAAAAACAACCAGATTTTGTGCGGGTTTCATTCGGGTTCTTATCTACCACGTTCTCTATCGTCCAACCTGCTCTTGCCTTGGAGTTTGCTCCTCCTCCTCCTTCCCCTCCTCGGACACGGCCAATACTACAGTTAGGGGGTCTAACTTATAATTGAACCTTCATTAAACCTTGAAACAAAAATAACCAGATTCCGTGCGGGCTTCATCGGGGTTACGATTCCACTCCTAAGTCTGCCATCCTGCTGGAGTTCGTGGCACGATGCTCAAGACTTTCCGGTGGCGTTATTTTAGCTACCGGATTCATCCGCGTCCTCCCCTCGGGCGGGAGAGAAAACATCACCCCCATGGTGAAAAACAATGTAAGCAACTTAATGTTCCATTTAGTTTACTCCAATTCCTCAATACTGCTAATAAAATTTTACACAACTCACATAACATTGCAACATTTGCCTGATTACTCACGGAACGAAGTAACAATTTACAAGAAAGTTTCACACTTGTATGCGGTATTGGCATGCAAAACCTGTTGGTCATACCTTGTGTACGTTTGGTTAGGTGTGCGACAAGACCACTTAGAAGTAATGTTTTGGTAAGAAGCTAGAACACATTTTACAATTTATCGGACATGAAACAAAAACAAAAACAACCAGATTCTGTGCGGGTTTCATTCGGGTTCTTATCTACCACGTTCTCTATCGTCCAACCTGCTCTTGCCTTGGAGTTTGCTCCTCCTTATCCTTCCCCTCCTCGGACACGACCAATACTACAGTTAGGGGCTCTAACTTCTAATTGAACCTTCATTGAACCTTGAAACAAAAACAACCAAATTCTGTGCGAGCTTCATCGGGGTTACGATTCCACTCCTAAGTCTGCCATCCTGCTGGAGTTCGTGGCATTCACGATGCTCAAGATTTTTTCCGGTGGCGTTATCTTAGCTATCGGATTTATCCGCGTCCTCCCCTTGGGAGGAAGAGAAAACATCACCCCCATGGTGAAAAACAATGTAAGCAACTTAATGTTCCATTTAGTTTACTCCAATTCCTCAACACTGTTAATAAAATTTTACACAACTCACATAACATTGCAACATTTGCCTGATTACTCACGGAACGAAGTAACAATTTAAAAGAAAGTTTCACACTTGTATGCGGTATTGGCATGCAAAACCTGTTGGTCATACCTTGTGTACGTTTGGTTAGGTGTGCTACAGGACCACTTAGAAGTAATGTTCTGGTAAGAAGCTAGAACACATTTTAAAATTTATCGGACATAAAACAAAAACAAAATCAACCAGATTATGTGCGGGTTTCATTCGGGTTCTTATCTACCACGTTCTCTATCGTCCAACCTGCTCTTGCCTTGGAGTTTGCTCCTCCTTATCCTTCCCCTCCTCGGACACGACCAATACTACAGTTAGGGGCTCTAACTTCTAATTGAACCTTCATTGAACCTTGAAACAAAAACAAGCAAATTCTGTGCGGGCTTCATCGGGGTTACGATTCCACTCCTAAGTCTGCCATCCTGCTGGAGTTCGTGGCATTCACGATGCTCAAGATTTTTTCCGGTGGCGTTGTTTTAGCTATCGGATTCATCCGCGTCCTCCTCTTGGGCGGGAGAGAAAACATCACCCCCATGGTGAAAAACAATGTAAGCAACTTAATGTTCCATTTAGTTTACTCCAATTCCTCAATACTGCTAATAAAATTTTACACAACTCACATAACATTCCAACATTTGCCTGATTACTCACGGAACGAAGTAACAATTTAAAAGAAAGTTTCACACTTGTATGCGGTATTGGCATGCAAAACCTGTTGGTCATACCTTGTGTACGTTTGGTTAGGTGTGCTACAGGACCACTTAGAAGTAATGTTTTAGTAAGAAGCTAGAACACATTTTAAAATTTATCGGACATGAAACAAAAACAAAAACAACCAGATTTTGTGCGGGTTTCATTCGGGTTCTTATCTACCACGTTCTCTATCGTCCAACCTGCTCTTGCCTTGGAGTTTGCTCCTCCTCCTCCTTCCCCTCCTCGGACACGGCCAATACTACAGTTAGGGGGTCTAACTTATAATTGAACCTTCATTAAACCTTGAAACAAAAATAACCAGATTCCGTGCGGGCTTCATCGGGGTTACGATTCCACTCCTAAGTCTGCCATCCTGCTGGAGTTCGTGGCACGATGCTCAAGACTTTCCAGTGGCGTTATTTTAGCTACCGGATTCATCCGCGTCCTCCCCTCGGGCGGGAGAGAAAACATCACCCCCATGGTGAAAAACAATGTAAGCAACTTAATGTTCCATTTAGTTTACTCCAATTCCTCAATACTGCTAATAAAATTTTACACAACTCACATAACATTGCAACATTTGCCTGATTACTCACGGAACGAAGTAACAATTTACAAGAAAGTTTCACACTTGTATGCGGTATTGGCATGCAAAACCTGTTGGTCATACCTTGTGTACGTTTGGTTAGGTGTGCGACAAGACCACTTAGAAGTAATGTTTTGGTAAGAAGCTAGAACACATTTTACAATTTATCGGACATGAAACAAAAACAAAAACAACCAGATTCTGTGCGGGTTTCATTCGGGTTCTTATCTACCACGTTCTCTATCGTCCAACCTGCTCTTGCCTTGGAGTTTGCTCCTCCTTATCCTTCCCCTCCTCGGACACGACCAATACTACAGTTAGGGGCTCTAACTTCTAATTGAACCTTCATTGAACCTTGAAACAAAAACAACCAAATTCTGTGCGAGCTTCATCGGGGTTACGATTCCACTCCTAAGTCTGCCATCCTGCTGGAGTTCGTGGCATTCACGATGCTCAAGATTTTTTCCGGTGGCGTTATCTTAGCTATCAGATTTATCCGCGTCCTCCCCTTGGGAGGAAGAGAAAACATCACCCCCATGGTGAAAAACAATGTAAGCAACTTAATGTTCCATTTAGTTTACTCCAATTCCTCAACACCGTTAATAAAATTTTACACAACTCACATAACATTGCAACATTTGCCTGATTACTCACGGAACGAAGTAACAATTTAAAAGAAAGTTTCACACTTGTATGCGGTATTGGCATGCAAAACCTGTTGGTCATACCTTGTGTACGTTTGGTTAGGTGTGCTACATGACCACTTAGAAGTAATGTTCTGGTAAGAAGCTAGAACACATTTTAAAATTTATCGGACATAAAACAAAAACAAAATCAACCAGATTATGTGCGGGTTTCATTCGGGTTCTTATCTACCACGTTCTCTATCGTCCAACCTGCTCTTGCCTTGGAGTTTGCTCCTCCTTATCCTTCCCCTCCTCGGACACGACCAATACTACAGTTAGGGGCTCTAACTTCTAATTGAACCTTCATTGAACCTTGAAACAAAAACAAGCAAATTCTGTGCGGGCTTCATCGGGGTTACGATTCCACTCCTAAGTCTGCCATCCTGCTGGAGTTCGTGGCATTCACGATGCTCAAGATTTTTTGCGGTGGCGTTGTTTTAGCTATCGGATTCATCCGCGTCCTCCCCTTGGGCGGGAGAGAAAACATCACCCCCATGGTGAAAAACAATGTAAGCAACTTAATGTTCCATTTAGTTTACTCCAATTCCTCAATACTGCTAATAAAATTTTACACAACTCACATAACATTGCAACATTTGCCTGATTACTCACGGAACGAAGTAACAATTTACAAGAAAGTTTCATACTTGTATGCGGTATTGGCATGCAAAACCTGTTGGTCATACCTTGTGTACGTTTGGTTAGGTGTGCTACAGGACCACTTAGAAGTAATGTTTTGGTAAGAAGCTAGAACACATTTTAAAATTTATCGGACATGAAACAAAAACAAAAACAACCAGATTTTGTGCGGGTTTCATTCGGGTTCTTATCTACCACGTTCTTTATCGTCCAACCTGCTCTTGCCTTGGAGTTTGCTCCTCCTCCTCCTTCCCCTCCTCGGACACGGCCAATACTACAGTTAGGGGGTCTAACTTATAATTGAACCTTCATTAAACCTTGAAACAAAAATAACCAGATTCCGTGCGGGCTTCATCGGGGTTACAATACTCCTAAGTCTGCCATCCTGCTGGAGTTCGTGGCATTCACGATGCTCAAGATTTTTTCCGGTGGCGTTATTTTAGCTATCGGATTCATCCGCGTCCTCCCCTTGGGCGGGAGAGAAAACATCACCCCCATGGTGAAAAACAATGGAAGCAACTTAATGTTCCATTTAGTTTACTCCAATTCCGCAATACTGCTAATAAAATTTTACACAACTCACATAACATTGCAACATTTGCCTGATTACTCAGGAACGAAGTAACAATTTAAAAGAAAGTTTCACACTTGTATGCAGTATTGGCATGCAAAACCTGTTGGTCATACCTTGTGTACGTTTGGTTAGGTGTGCGACAAGACCACTTAGAAGTAATGTTTTGGTAAGATGCTAGACCACATTTTAAAATTTATCGGACATGTTTTTATTAGACATGCTTGTCTGAGTTCCTCTTGTTTAGTTAATTTTTTATATATTCTTTTCAAGACAATCGTCAGATAATCTAACCGCCGGTAGTTAGTAATTTATTATGCGATATGCCGGGCCACAATAGCTACAGTGGAATTCATACAATCAGTTCATTTGTGGTTAATTGCTCGACAGATTACTAGTCCTACATTTCTTACTCTTGCCTCAGGGAACGTTTTGTGAAAGTATGCATATGCCTCATCTGATTCATGCCTAGTGTAATCAAAGACCTAAAATGAGATTGTATGCCCTTCTCTTCTGTATCGGGTTCAATGCTTGTGCTATACAGGAAGAGGATATAATCTTAAACGCACACAGTAAAAAGACGTCAACATATTCTGAAGCAATACATTTAAAAGGAACTTACTTTTATTATGATATCATAAAAGGAGTACGAGTACAAGTGACACTGAAGAGGAAAAACAGAAAAGGAAAAGGATAGGCACCATTTTCGCAGGCGAAACGATTGCAACGAGCTCATCAGCCTCTAAGTGGTTCCTTAGAGCAGCATCGGAGTCTCGTGAGGGTTTCCAGAAAATGATACCCACAAACACCATGGTAGTTGTAGTAGTAGTAGTAGTTATTATTATTATTCGTACACGTACAGTGCAGCAGACCGACAGGCAGGCTTCACCCAACTGACATGGGGGGTTGGGCGGCTTGATCGATCGATCGATCGATCTTAGTTTGGTGGCAAAGGATCCTGAGTAGTGACGTACCTGAAGTTAAAAGCATTGGCACCAATGAAGACACCATCATCCATAGTGTAGGTAACCACTCTGCCGTCAGTGAGAGTGTCACGCACAGAGTATGAAAATGGAACATCACAGGTACCTTGTGTGGCGACAAGGGTCACTTTGACGTGAGTCCTTGGTGGCACAGGGACAGTGAGGGTACTCTCTAGTTCTTTAGTTGTTACCTTTGTGTCATTCCAGGTGAAAGATCCACCGACGGTGGCCGTAATTTGAACTTCTCCATTTACAATGAAGGGAACCCCGGCACTGATAGTGGTTGCCACGCTCAGCGACGCGGTAACAGCACGTTCCCAAGTCGTTGAACTAGTCTCGCTGTACAAAAACCTCAACTGTGCCGAAATGGTTTCAGTACCGCCATTAGTGGCATCTTGGGTGGCCATTGACAGGATGTTTTCATCATAAACCCTAGCGTCGAGAAGGCGGTAGTTGACGTTAGAGACAGTCCTAGACAGAACAGCCTCCTGCACAATCAACCTCGCACCGATGGTAATGGTGGGACTAGCTGCATTCAGACAGTGTACCTTGGCTCTGTCGCTGTAAGGCACGCAGAACTCGCCGTTACCTAAGTTGCGTAGAGCGATAGTGTTGTCGCCGGCTTTGACGGCCTGAAATACGTGGTCATTGGTGACGCTGCCAGTGTTGCCGACGTCCGCCCATATCCAGTTAGAAGGGCTGCGCCTCCAGTATTTGTTCGCTTGTTTGGACTTGATTCTATAAGTTCCATCACCAAGGCTTGTTAGCTCGGCTACTACGCCCGCCTCACCAAAGTCGCTGGAGTCAAACCTCAGATGGGGTTGACCCTCGATGGTGCGAACTGCGAGGAACCGGTCATTGTCTCCCTTGATAGAAACTTCTTTGGGTAGTGTCACCAGGGACTCGCTGTCGAAGAGGTTGAACTCGGTTCGATCGAATGCTGACGATCCTGCTTCGTACAGAGGGCGGTCACGATCATTGTTGGGATTGGGGAGCGATACGGCAATGAAGTTGTTGGTTCGGGCCAGCTTTAAGTTGATGGTGGTGCGATCCTGATCGACAAAGACCGGCTCGAACAAGGTACATGACCAAGTGGAGAGGTCTTCGTTGGGTTTAGCAGCAGCTGCTTTGATGAAGACGGAATCAGCAGACTCCTTGACCAAATACTTGTTAGTATAGCAGCTTCTGATATTGAACAATGATGATGATCCCTTGGCACTCTCTAGTTCAAACTTGCTCATCGGGTTCATAGCGCTAAAGCCACTGGCACCGACAGTCTCGCCTACTACTGTAACGATATAGAAGGAATGCTTGGACCGCAGCGCCATGTACCTTGGCAAACCGTTACGAGCACCCATTTGTTTCGACATCTCTCTCTTTTCCTCTTTTCTCTCAGACAAAAGGCGACGATGATCTATTAGGATAGTTGTCGTCGTCTCTTGTTCTGCTATTTGCTGCACAACCTGAAGCTAATTTATAGGAGGAAGAACAAGCCCCACCACCCCCGACCTTCTTATTCTTTCTTCTTTCTTAAATTATTAATTAGAATTAAAAAAATACTTTATTATTTGTATAGGAAAAAAGTATACATGTTCTTTGTTTGAGAAAAAAGTATACATATTCGACTTCCCACTAGATATATATACACACATCGAGCATATATTCTAAATTGATCGGAAAAAATGAAAAATGCTCAACTAATCAAAGATAGAGCATGCGAGTTTTGGTAAAAGTTTCTATGCCACCCATAGATTTTTTCAAATATTTTGCTAGCTAGGGAGTATTCTTCCTTATCTGAGTCCAACAAGTTGGAGCACTTATGTTCAGTTACATTCTTGCTTGAGCATCTCTAGCCACGAGGGCCGACCTAAATTTTTATCATTGTATATTATATGTACGAAAAGAAAGATCCAAACTTCCACTAGACCTCAGTAAATTTTCTTATCTCAATGATAGAGCACGTGAGTTTAGCTAAAAGTTTATGAGGACAAGATTCAATTGTGTATTCTTCTTTATTAAAGTCAGGCATATATTCTACTCTATTTTCAACCACAGTTACCGATTTCATGTTCGATCACATTATTGCTCGAGCATGTATACCCTCACTTGGGTCACTTCTCAATATGCTCATTTTATGTTTTCTTTGTATGTTCTTTCCTTTCTAGCTGCATGTCTGTGCATTTCTGGTTCGGCTTTTGTTACCATATTTTATAAGAATAATACGGCTCAACCGTATCGTCAACCGTATTATTAATTTATTTAATTAGTATTATTTGTTAGTTAATTTATTTATTTAATTAGGTTATTTATATAATTAGTCGAACGAAGTTTTCTTGTCGGTTCTTTCTCGGGCGCGTCAGGTCGAACTGTCTAAGTCCAGATTAGTGTTTCTCTATTTAAACAATGTAATTGTTCGTCTCATCAATCAATCAATAAGAATAACAAATTGTGTCGTATTTTTTACTTTTCGTGTTTCTGTATGTTCGTGTGGAGATTTGATAGCGTCTCGAATAGCGAACGCGCGTTGTGAAAACTTTCCTGCCTTTGCTATGAATTTTCCAACCAAGAATTCTTTCCTTGTTAACAAGCTTACAAAAGGGCTGAACAATACACTTGATATATAGCATCACAGTTAGAACCCGAGAGCTGGAAAAAAAGGAGGTTGAATCTCTGTATTAGTGGATAGTAAGCTTACAACGATCTTTCCATGCATTATAAAGCAGGGAAGCAAAGTGAGTGATGTTAGCATAGGCCATGATACCAAACTTGGACTGAAGATCCTGAGAGCCAAGGAAATCAAAATAAAAAACCACAAGGTTTCTACATTTTCGAACCTCCCACATGAAAGCTCCAATCTAGCAGAAAATAAGAACCTTACCACTGTTGTGAGAAGATATTTTGAAAGAAAACTTGAGAGAAGAATAAGACAAGAAGGGCGAAAATTTGGAATTTGTGACCAAAAGAGACCTAGAGACACTGAAGAAGAATGTGTTATAGACTCTGTTATGATTCGTACAGAGCTCGAGAACGCTGAAAACGATGATACAGAAAACACGAGATATAACTTGGTTCACTAGCGATGAGCTAGCTACCTCCACGACCCGAAAAACCCTGATTTTTTCGAAAAATCCACGAAGACAACCAACACAATGTAAAGCACGACCTATAGCCTTTATATAGGCATACTATACAGCTTGTGCCTAAAGAATTACCAAAACCGAGCTAGAAACTAAAGAAACAATTTACCCCCCTCCAGGATTCTATTCCTACGAACACCCGATGTGTTCGCACGAACACTCCGAGTTTTTGCACGAACAGACAGCAGACCTCTGGCTTGTCTTCGTCTTTCTCCTCCGTTTGACACGTTTCTTTGCCCTACTTTGTCTCCAACTCCTCGCCAATCCCAACTACATTCAAGGCACCTTGATTCCCAACAAATCTCCACCTTGCCTTGAATTCTCTTGTCCGTTTGCGCTTGAATGAGCCGGTTCTCTCCAATAGCCCCAAATTCACAAACTGCTCCATCTTCGCCGAGACTCTGCAACGTGTGCACCCAGCGATGCTCCAAGTCCCGTCTAGTTCCTGCAATCGAACCCTATCAATGCTCCAACTACGGTCGAGTTCCTGCAATCGAATTCTCTGCTTGTTGTTCCAACTCACACCGAGTTCCTACTATAAATTTAGTTGGTGTTCCGACTCCTACCGAGTCCCTACAACAAACCTCCCAGCACGTGTCCCCTTCACGTTTCATTCCTCTCGTCAGAGACTCCCCTGTTCCACCATCTGCCTCCTCGTCAATAGCACGGATTCCCTCCCCCCCCCCCCCCACAACGAGGCCTAGAGCACAAAGTCATCCATCGCGCCTGCAGCCAAGTCTGCAAACACCTTCCCCTTCGAACATTCCCTCTTCCAGGGACCCTTCTCTTTACACAGTGTACAAATGCCATTTGGCAACTTAGAACCCTTGTTCATCCTTTTTCCATAAGTCCCATTGGATGCCGTGAATGCACCCGACTCCAAATTTTTCGTACCCCCATATGCGGCCCCCTGCCGCATCTCCCTTGTGTGTAGATATTATCTTACCTCCTCCAACGTGACAGTCTCTTTTCCAGCACAAGCACTCTGCACGAACCCCTCATAAAACGGTGGTAAAGACACCAACAAAATCATTGTGACATCTTCATCACATATCTTCTCATTACTGTTTCGCAACTCAAGCAAAATATTATTAAGACGATCCAAGTGATCTCTTAGATCTGTACCTTCCCCCATGCGTAGACCAAAGAGTTGTTGCTTCAACATCATCTTGTTGGTGAACGACATCTTCTTGTATAGGTGTGCACAAGAGAATCCGGCGGGGAGTACTCTGTGTACACCGTAAGTAGGGGATCGGAAATAGCACGGGAAGAGTTGGGTTGTGTGTAGGGAGAGAGTAAGGCAGTAGTAATGTCTGAGAGAGAGACAGGGGTTTGGCAGAGCTTCCGCGTATGTCTGGTGTGTCCTCCTTTGTATGGAAAGGTTAACGTCCTATATATAACGGAGAATGTGACCGTTGTAGTGTGGTTAATGCGCCCATCAATGGCGGCTTAATTAGCTTAACCACAACGGCACGTTCGTCCTCATATATAGGGGTCGTTACAGCACGTTATGCGCGAATACCGGAACCGTTATGGGGTTGACCGGGTTTGACCGGATTGACCGGGTTTATGGAGCTCGTGCCATAAATCTCTCAAAAGCAGTTACTAAAGGTCGCGCGCGGGCTTGGCTCGCACGCGACAGGACTTACTCTAGCCTCCAAACCACTAAGTCCCTACAAGTCCCGTGCAGTGGTATGCGAGGGCTCTGTCTCGCAGCTCCCACATGGATCAGCGCGGCTGGTGATCCAGTGTGTGTGGAGCACAATATGGTGTGCTAGATGATTGCCACGTTGCCAAGATCTGTCAGCTCAGAAAGCACTATCTACATTAGCCCCCTTTCTGCGCGTGAAGACTCATAGCCGGATAGACTTCCATGCGCAGGAACCAACGCACGCGTCGCCGCCACGCACCAATTCAAATGTATGCAGGTTCAGCCCCCATGCGTGCCATTATGACCTAAAACCCCTAGAGTCGTGGCGTCTGGCCTTTAGGGTTTTAGGCGTGACGTCAGCTTGTCCTGTGATTGCGCGATTCGACGGTGACGGTTGCGATTCGACTACTGAAAGGACGCAACCCTTCATTGTTTTTGGATAAATACTCTGTACTCTCCATTGTTGCAAAGCATCACTTCTTTCTCTTAAAGAGAATGATACCCGGAAGCCTTCAAGAGCAGATCCAAATAATCAATCACCAGTTCTCTCTGGTCAATCGTCTTCTTCAATTGTGCACATCCAAGCAAGCTTTACCAAAACAAGGTTGGCCTTGTTCAATTGCGTTTGATATACTGATATATGCTTTGAACTGTGTTGAATCTCGCAAACCCATAACATATTATCCACTGCAACTTATGGAGAAGCTCTTGATCTTTGAATCCAATTTCAATTTAATCCCCAGATGATAAGGATCTTGAATGTAGGGTTTCTGAAATCCCTGATATTGTAAACGATTCCAATCTTCTAATTTTGAAAATTGCCACTGGACTGTTCATCTTTCTTCCAATAAACCCTCGTATGCTTAAAACTGAATTTTGAAATTCGAACTAAAGCATGTGTATTTCTCCCCCTTTTTTTTCTTGCTTTTCCGCAGGAATGGCAAAGACAAAAGGAACTAGACCCACTAAGGAGGACGAAGAAATACCTGATTTTCCACAGGCTTTATGGCGAAAAGCCCCCTATCTGGGTGGCAAGGACTTTTATCATGCCAGGGTTAAGGCGAAGAAATTGCCAATCGCCGTCTCTGGTGAAGCATTGCATACGTTAACCCCTCCAGTTAACTCGGCGTTGCTCGAATTGATCGATTCCGAACATTTGGTTCGACTGGGAGTCGAAAATGGGTACTTCCCATACACTGCAATTTCTACTCAAGCATTTGTTCAGAAATTGGACTTCATGGATGAATGGATTGACCATGTGTTGACCAATCATGCCGTGACTTTGAACGATGCCGGAATATACTTCGCAGTTCGTGCTATGAAGGGTGCTGCCGTGAAGCTGGATCAGTCCATGCTTCTAAACCTTCTTTCCCGTTACTCGCCTGCGACTCACACGTTCCATTTTGCTGAGTTCGAGGCTGCTCCCACGCTCGAAGATGTGCATATGCTGTATGATTTGTCTCCCGTGGGCGAGGTGGATCCCTTGAGTCCCTTGAGAACGGATGCAAAGATCGCTCTATACACGCAGATGGAGGAATGCTTGGCCGAGGTGAAGAAAATTTCCACCCGATGGACTCCTACAGAAGTCCTTCCTGACTGGCAGTTGGTTGACACATCTGCGAAGAATACTTGGAACAAGTGGGTCCAGTACTTCTTCCGTGACTATGCGAACATCAGTATCACCAAGAAGCTTCTGAGTCGAAACCCGAAGGCTAAGAACTATGTGAATGGCAAGGGTTATCACTTGACCCTGTGCGCCTTCCTCTGTGCCTGGTTGTCGTAATCGACGGTCATCCTCATGATGGAGTCTTTTACCACGTTCTGCCTCTTGCCGTGAAGTTGGACCTTGGTCAGAAGGTCGCACTCGGACCCTTAGTCTTGGGCACACTGTACTATAGGTTGGATCAGCTGGTTGTGGCGATGAAGGAGTCGCGTGGTCGCCTTGACGTACTGACTTACATTAACATTGATTTCTTGACAATGTGGGTCTTCGAGCGATGGCCCTCTTATGCCCCAGTCGCTTCCAAGCCCAGCAAATGGTGTCTCCAGGTACGGAAGAGGAACGTAACAGCGGCAGGGCTGCGAGGTGGTTTGGAACTAACTATCCCAAGTGCGTTTGGAGCCTGATACGCGACAATCGGGAAGAGTTCATAGCTAGGCCCTATGCCATGCGCATTGAGAACGTGCGATGGTTTCCAAAACTGTATCCTTCTAAGGGTGTTGCCTTCTCGGAAGAGCTCCTTTTCGAAGGTGGAGAGCATTTCCACGAGCGCTATCGCGAATTCTTCTGCTGGTGCCTGAGAGGCTCCCTTCCTGCTCTCGCAGAGAATGTTCGCGAGCTCGCGCCGAGGTACGAGAGGATTACCGTGGATATTGATCCCACTCGCGTTTCTCCCTAATTTGGCTTTGATGCAGTGGCACCCTCGATTGGCCGCAGTCCATCATCAGAGGCTGCTACAAGCGGTTATTGACGAGGGAGTGCAAAACAATCTTGATGAGCAATCTCCCCTTCGAACAACCTGCAGGTAACCTTGAAGGCGGCTGTTCCAGAAACTGGCTCGCTTACTGGAACGCCCAGCAGACGAGATTCGAGACGCAGTCGGTTCCCCAGCCAAGTAGAGCTCCTGTGATCAAGAGGAATTCTTTCCCTTTTCGTCCCAATTGTAGCCTGGACGAGTCTGAATATGGCTGCTATTCGTTGCTGGATCGCGAGAATCATCTCTGTCCTTCCATCATTCTAGATGAAAAGATTGCTGTGGTTAGAAAAGGTGATTCGCATGTCATCAGAAATAGCGAAACTTTTGCTAAGGTAAGCAACTTCTCTTGCATGCGCTAAGCTTCTTTACTTCAATAAATTGAAAACCTCATACTACGCTTCTTGCTGTAGTGCCATGTGCGGAGGTTTGCATCTGGTGAGCGTTCCAAATCGCTAGTTACCACCATTGTTACTGCAAGAAGGCAAGGACAACCGTTTCGGCTGGCATCGAGGATGGATCCCGCGGTCGAGACCAAGATTCGCGAGATCATGAATGCTTTTGCTGATTCGCTGATAGACAACACTCCAGCCTTGTCTCCTCCTAGGGATGATCCGTCTCCTCCAGCGACTGCTGCCCCGAGAGCGAAGAGGCCTAGGCAAAGGGGAATTACAATCTCTTCCCCTAGGAGCGCTCCAACTTCTCCCCCTGCGAGGTCCCTTTCTGCCAGGGATAAAGGTAAAGGTCGCATGACCAGTAAAGCGCGAAAGGAGCTCGCAGTGGAGACCTTTGTTCCATTCGGCCAGGAGAAAGAAGAGGAGAGGCGAGAGCCAAGAGAAGGAGACGAAGAAGAGGAAAGAATTGAAGATGTCAGAGAGAGAGAGAGATGCGATACATGAGGAAGAATCAGGAGGTATCTCAATCGTACTTCTCTTCTCATCATCTTAACTCTTTTGCAATCTGGTTTGAACAAATTGTTTCCTTAGCAGATGATGATGATGATGAGACCATCGGTGGTCTCTCGGCAAAGAAGCAGAAGAAAGGTTCTCATGCTGGCGTTTCTGATGAAACCATAAGCGAGGACATTCTTGCCGAGTCCCAGAGAACAGCTGCGGAGGCTGCCGAAAGAAGAAGGAAGCGAGAGGAAGAGGAGCTCGAACGCGTAAAGCAGAGGAGCCTAGAAGAACAACACGTCGACGAATTAGTGCGTCCCACTGATGAGGAAGATGTGCTTCCCGAAGAGGTGGCTCCTCAAGGAGAAGAGGAGGATGCAGCTCCAGAAGAAGACGCAGCAGCTCTAGAGCAAGCCCAAGCAGACTTCGAAGAAATCGCAGGCGGTAACGAAGGTGAGATTTTTAATCTCGCAGTAACTTACCGAGATGTAATTGTCGGTGCACTAAAGCACGGTGTGTCAAAAGCTGACATTCGCCGTTGGCTAGTAGGCAAGTGCGGTGAACCTTCAGGTAATCACTTGAGCAATACGTGTGCACTTAGCTTAGCAACCCAAACATAATCATGACTGGTTTCTTCACGCCCCAGGTCATGCTCATCTTAAAGACATGCTTAACGAAGATACATTAATAGGGCAAGGCTCCACGTCCTTAGCATATGACGAGAACGCTACGATCCCACCTTCGCGTGGAGGTGCTCGCTTTTAGCTTACCAAAAATGATAAATAATATGCGATACAAGTTACCTCACACCATCGTATTTTGTATCGCAGGTCATGCCGATGAAACCGTGTTGGAGCAAAGGAATCATCCTTCTGCATCCTATGTCCCGGTTCCGAGTTCTCATACTGAGAAGCCCGTCGCAGCTGCTGAATATGCGGAGAGCCCTTCGAGGACGTCATTGAACTCTCCGATGATGCCGAAGCTGACACTGTATTGATGGAGGAAGATGCCCCTGCTGGTGCTGAGGAAATAAGAACGAACGCTGATGATGCTATCGCACCTGAAGGCATCCTTCCTCCAACTGCAACTTCTGCTGCCGCCATGCCTCCGACAATGACTGAGCCTGCAGCACCTCTTCTTGCGTGGAAATTTTGGGGTTCGCAGGTCGGGGCAGCAATCGCACCTGGTGTAGCTTATACTCTTCCCCCCAACTATGAGGAGTTAGAGTTCGCAGCCGATAAAAGGGCGATGGAGCGAGGACAGTCTTCAACTGCCCCAGCGATGCGCATTCCTTCTCTGCGCCAGATCCTTGAAGGAACCGGTATGTCATAGTTTTACTGTTCGCATCTTGCATTCTTTGCTTGCGAGTTTGTCAGTCTAACCTTGACTTTAACATTGCTTTAGGGTTGAAGCAAGCCGACGTGGACTGGCTGGTTCGCATGCGTCTCTCTTATCCCCGATCATTTGTGAGGTCTTTGGAGATAGGTCCCTTTGATAGAAGGCTGTTTCTGACTGAAGCCATCTGGATTCTAGAGCAGTTGTCCGCGGCCACTCCTGCGACCATTTCTCCTCAGAGTGCGGAATTGCTTTTTGGTATGTGCCAGAACCTTCTCGCCAAAGTTCAAGGCAGGCTAGGTTTTGGGTTTCTTGTCAAAAGAGTCACCCTGATTCGCGCGGCTGTGACCCTGAAACGTGGCCACCAAAACCTCGCAGCTGAGCAGCAGAAGGTAGAGCAACAAAGACAAAAGGTTGAAGAGGCTGTGAAGCTCTTTCATGAGATGAACGCCAGATGCGAGCAATTGAAACAAGAAGTGGAGCAAATAGAAAACCTGAGCCTTCAGTTTACTCCTAACGATTCCTTGATCAAAGGCTTGTTGAAAAGTAGCAAAACATTACTGTAATGTTGCTAGGGTTTCTCCCCCTTTTTTTTCAAAAAGAATTGAAGTGCCCGTTTTGCCCTTTTCGGGATTTGCTCGAATATCTCTGTGTATATCAATTTATGACGTTAGCAATTGATACTTTGCCTTGATTTTCGCGCTAATTACTCATTATATAAGCACGCCTTGATTGATACTTTGCCTTGAACTCTGGGTGGCGAGCCGGTGCGCTCGTCTCCGTGGACAAGGAGCCTCTGGCCTTTGGAACTGCTGCTTGCCTGTCCTTCACAGCCGCATTCGCCGGAACAGGCGGTTCCTCTGGCATGTATCTTGATCAGACAGAGGTCTTGTCAGGTCCTGAGATCCTGAACATAGCGTCGCATAGGTCTTGTAGACATGGCAGGCGAGCTGTGGGCTGTTCTTCTCTCGGGAACACCCTACTTGCTACAGATCTTTGGTTGCAAGTCTTTGTATCGTATAGCCTCTGTTAGGACTGTTAGGTCGGTCCTTTTCCATTTGGGATTTCCCCGATGAGTAACTTCTGTATGCGAGTTACTATGTGGATGCATTGTAAGCCATGTTGGCTGCGTAGTTAGCTTGAGCTGAGCTTTTTCGCTTGTAAGCTATTATCTAGACAGATAAATTGTAAGTCGTTTTGACTCATAATGATAAATCAATTTGTATGATTTGCTGTCCTGTTACAACAAATTGCGATTTCGCACGTGTGTTGACAAATTTGACCTTTTGTAGTGCTGTATAAATACTTTTGCATTGTCGCGTATGATTTGCTATCTGCTGGATGGATTCGCAGATCTGTTTTTAGATCATTCGAGATCATATTTGCACAGCTGTGCTACCTTGACTGGTAGCCTTGTGACTTGTCTTAGATTCAAGTGCAGATGCTATCTCATCAGATAGACTTTTGTAGATCACTTAAGATCATTTTGCATAATATTGCTATCATAACAGATAGGCTTAAGCATTATTTTAAGTTGCCATTTATGTGGCGCTGCTATCGTGACAGATAGGCTTTGAAAGATCATTTGAGATCATATTTGCATGGGCTGCTATCGTTGCAGATAGGCTTAAAAAGATCAACTAAGATCATATTCTCATGAGCTGCTATCGTAGCAGATAGGCTTAGAAGATCAGTTAAGATCATTTTCGCATGGACTGCTATCGTGACAGATAGGCTTAAAAGATCAATTAAGATCGTATTTGCACAGGCTGCTATCATGACATATAGGCTTTAAAAGATCAGTTAAGATCGCATTCGTATGGGCTGCTATCACGGCGGATAGGCTTAAAAGATCAGTTAAGATCGTGTTTGCACAGGCTGCTATCACGACGGATAGGCTTTTGCTAATAGTAATAATGAACTAAATGAAGCGGTAAAGACAGCTAGAAGTATAAAGCTCTTCTCATTTGGGAGAAGTCTTTTATTATAAACTCTCGTGTGGGAGAGATGAGATTACAATTCTCTCATATGGGAGAGAAGATATGCGAATCATGGCAACACGGAGCATAAAGCAAACGTTGTAATATAACGCCTAAAATAAGAGAAGTTAGGGATAGTACTTCTTGATCCAGCGCATATTGACTGAGCTTGGGGTTGAGGTCGTGCCATGTAACCTCCGTATGCTGCAGTAGCCACTGTCAAAGACTTCCGTGACTTCAAAGGGTCCTTCCCAATTGGCTGCGAACTTTGGATGAGCCGCCTCTCGCATGCAATGATCAGATGCGCGTAAGACCAAATCTCCAACTGCGAAATCTCGACGTTGGACTGTTTTGTTGTACGCACGAGCAATCCTTTCTTGGTAGCGCTTATTGGTCCTTTTGGCTTGTTCCCGCTTTTCTTCTAGTAGTACCAAGTCATGATCGCGTTGGTTGTCATATAACGCGTGAAAAGCCAACCGTGCGGAGTTAACCCTCACTTCTGCTGGTACCACAGCCTCAGCTCCATAGCACAAGAGGAACGGTGAGACCCCTGTGGGTGTCCTCGGAGAAGTCCGATAAGCCCAGAGGGTTATGCTCAAAGAATCAGCCCACTTCTTGTGGTCATCTGCTACCATTTTGCTCAAAATCCTCAACAGCGTTTTGTTCGTTGCTTCTGCTTGCCCATTCCCTTTCGGATAGTATGGAGTGGAGCATATCTGCCTGATGTTGTATTCTGCTAGCTTTGCGGCCACCTGGCGATTGACAAAAGGGGTGCCATTGTCCGAGAGGATGGTGTTAGGAATTCCGAACCTGCATATGATGCTCTCTTGTATGAAATGTACCACAGCTAACGCATTTGCTGTCTTCAGTGGTATAGCTTCTACCCACTTGGTGAACAATTCGGTCGCGGTGAGAATGAAGTGATTCCCGTGCGAGGTCGGTCGAATGGGACCGATGAAATCTAGAGCCCATGTGTGAAACGGCCACGGTGTTCCTAATGCATGTAGATCTACAGCGGGGGCGTGCACTAAATTGCCCTTGAATTGACACTCCTGGCAGCGTCTTACTTTGGCGCGGCAATCAGCCTCCATAGTGGGCCAAAAATATCCAATTGAAAGGAGTTGTCTGCATAATTTCGCACCCCCTGGTGTTCTACCTGATGAGAAAGATCCATCACTTCTTGTGCTTCTGTGCTGTCTAGGCATCGCAGCAGGTTGCCTTCGTGGCCCCTTCGCCAAAGCAGATTTTCTTGCACCACATATCGGGATGCTTTCCTCTTTAGCTTCTCGGCCTCTTTTCTCGACTCGGGTACAGTACCCTGGGTAAGAAAATCGAAGATGGACTTCCTCCAATCCGCATCATCGTCGGTTAGAGCAATGAGTAAAGAGTCTTTGATCAGTGCACAGCTCTCGCACTTTCCTTGAATCAATGCTGCGGCCGTTGACATGTCCGGCCAATGAATGCCATACCTCTGAGCTTTTCGATAGATTGACACCTCACTTTCCCCACAAGCATGCCGGTGAATCTTTTCTAATAGCAGTTGTCCCTCTTGCTCGGAGACGCATCGCATAAGTATTCCGCCAGGGCCCGTGTAATAAAGGGTGTTGTCATGTATGCAATAGCCTTTTGTGGATGCCCAGTTCTCGCTGCTCGTGCCTTCTGCGATGGCGCGTAAGATTGACTTTCTCCAGTCCGTATTCATTGTCGCACGTGTCTTCCGTCAACGCCGAGGACGTTCGCACTTCAATGAAGATCCTTGCAGGACATTTTTCCGCACTGACCTTGGATCCCAAGGTAGCTAAAGCATCAGCATGTCTGTTGTCCGCTCGAGGTTTGTGTTCGTATCTAACATCGCAGAATTGTTGCACCAATCTTTGCACTAGGGTCATGTAGGGCAATAAGTTTATTTCCTTCAAACCATACTCGCCCGAGGCTTGTTTGACGATTAGCTTGGAATCCCCCATAACCGTCAAGTTGCTTACTTCCAAGGCCCTTGCTGCGCGGAGCCCCACGATGAGAGCTTCGTACTCTGCTTCATTGTTGGTTACTGCGAAGTCAAGCTTTGCGGACATCTGTATGACTTCTCCATCTGGTTTGGTCAAGACTATCCCAATGCCTCCACCTTTCCTTGTGGACGAGCCGTAAAAATGAAGCGTCCAGTAAGGCAACTCAACTGCGTAAATTCCAGGTCCCTCCAATTCTTCTTCGATCACGGGCTCGTGACTGTTATCGGGGAACTGCGCCAACAAATCCGCTACCGCCTGCGATTTGATCGCCCGCGGCCGAACGCATGTGATGTCAAATTGGGAAAAGGTCATATACCATTTTGCCAATCTTCCTCCAGGAGTAGTGTGAGTTAGCAGATATCGTATGGGATCATTATTTGTGACCACCACTACTTTGTGCGAAGCAAAATAGTGTCTCAACTTCTCTATTACGAAGAATAAAGCAAGGCAATGACGTTCGATGTCTGTGTACCTTGATTCTGCGGGCTGCACAATGCGGGAGATGTAGTAAATGGGCCTTTCTTGACCCTCGTACTCCTGGGCCAGAAGAGCTCCTATAGACTTCCTTGTTGACGTCAGATACAGCAAAAGCGGTGATCCTAGCTGAGGTGCGATCATCACTTTTGAAGACATCAGCAGCTCCTTTAGTTTCCCGAACGCAGCTTCGTGCTCCGGAGTCCAGTTGTATGCAGCATCTTTCTTGAGAAGATTACTGAAACAGAAAGTAATTTCGGCAATCGCTGGGATGAATCTTCGCAGATATTATAGCTTTCCCAAGAATGTTTTCAGGGCACTCTGGTTATGTGGCGGAGTCATGCCAGTGATGGCTGAAACTTTCGCAGGGTCAGGCTTGATTCCTTGACGATGTACCACGCATCCCAAGAATTTCCCTGATGTTACCCCAAATGCGCGCTTCATAGGATTCATTTTCAATTGAAAGCGCCTACACCTGTTGAACACCTTCCGTAAATCCGCCAGATGGTCTGCCTCTTGCTTGGATTTGACAACAAGGTCATCTACATAGAATTCTACTTCTTTGTGCATCATGTCGTGGAACAGAGCCATCATGGCCCGCTGATAGGTTGCACCTGCGTTTTTGAGGCCAAAAGGCATCACCGTATAGTTGAATACTCCCACCGGGGTGATGAATGCAGTTTTCCGTGCATCCTCGGGGTCCATCTTGATCTGATTGTACCCACTAAATCCGTCCATGAAGCTGAACATGCGATGTCCCGCGGTCGAATCGATAAACAAGTCGATGTTGGGAAGTGGAAAATCGTCCTTAGGGCAGAAACGGTTGAGATCCCGGAAATCCACACAAATGCGAAGCTGCCCATTCTTCTTTACCACAGGCACAATGTTGGCTAGCCACGTGGGATGATGATTTGGCTCTATGAATTTAGCATCCAAGAGTTTGACAATCTCCTGCTTTATCTTCATGTTGAGCTCGGGCCTAAAACTTCTTGTGCTCTGCTTTACCGGCTTGGATCCCGGTATCACATCCAACCGGTGCATGGTGATGCTCGTGTCGAGGCCCGGCATTTCGTCGTACTCCCATGCGAATACATCCTTGTATTCGGTCAAGAGCTGTAGAAATCTTTCCTCCTCTTCGCTCGCGAGGTCCGCACTTAGAAAGACCGGCCTTTTCTTTTCTTCGCTCGGGCTTAGGAATACCTCCTTCATCTCTTGCTTTTGCGGTCTAGGTTTGTCTTCCATGCATTCGGGCGCTTCTTTGAGTTTCTCTTCTAGAGTGCTTAGCTTTGGGTTTTCTGTCCCCGCAACCTGCTCGATTTGGTTGATTTGCTCGGGGATATCCCCATGCCCGTGTGAGGACACCCCCGCGCATCTTCGTATGCGATAGCATTTCTTCCCATTGGCGTAGAAACTCTCTATTTCCTTGCCTTCAGAGTCATACTTTGCTATTCTTTTCAAAGTGTACACTTTCTTTCGCTGGTAGGCAATCCGCGGCGCTTCTTCTCGCGTGAGCGGCTCTTCCTTGGCATCCTCTCTTGTCACCATCACTCCCGCAGGTGACTGATCTTTGATATCCTCCCATCGGGGCAACGGAGTGGGGTTAAATGGTCCTGGTGTTTGCTCATCTGCCATCTCGGTGAACCACACCGCCTCACTGAGATGGGCTTCATCCATGTTGAACGGATTCGTCGAAGCTGGTATTTCCACTATTCTGTCATTCCAAATAGCTTTCATCACTTGGTGAGCTGTTGAAGGGACAGCATCAAATCGATGAATCCAGGCTCGACCTATGATCATGTGATACGTAGTGTTCGCATCTATGACATAGAATTTCGCTGAGCACTTGATCTTGCCGATCTGAATTCCCAGGCGGATCCATCCTATCGTCATTCTGGAGTCGCTTCCAAATCCCATCAGCGGAGATGGACGCTTGACAATCTTGTGTTCTGGAATTCTTGCTAGTTTCAAGGTATGGAGCGAAACAACGTTGACTGCTGCTCCTCCTTCAACGAACGCTCTCTTAAAATCAACGCCATTGATGATAGCCGTCACATACAGAGGCCTCTGGTGGCTCGCATCTGTCCTCTTGTCGCTTGCGGAAAAGGTGATGACCTTCTCTGTAGGGCGAGACGCCCTAACAAATTTCCCATTGGAGACTACGAGATCCTCCTCGTAATCTTCTGCTATCCTTAAGATCGCTTTTGTCATTTCCGTCCGACATTTTTCGGAGAAGTTCATCTCGTCGAAGAACCTGCTGAACCCGTGCGACCCCTTCATCCGGTCGGCGCGTTCGTCCTCCGTGTCAATGCTGTAGTCTTCATCCTGGATCTCGGCAATGATGGGTAGACCATCTTATGCAACCTCTTCAAGATCCACAATCGATATCATAGCGACCTCTTTGCCTTTTGATTCCTGCTCCGTATGAGCAGGGAGTGGATTGTTGCGCACATCCTGCCTTTGGTCACTAACAATCAGTTCGCCATTCTTCATCTTTTGGCAAAACACAATTCTGAGCTTCTTGCAGTCCGCCGTGGGATGCATGACCTTTCCATGGTATTCGCACCATTTCGGGTCCCTCACCATCTCCTTGGAGGGTGCCCTCTCGAGCGGCGGTAGGACGCCATCCTTACGCCATTGCCTGCACAGGTCGCTTGCCTCTTCCACCGAACATGGCAGAGGTGGTGCATCAAATTTCACAATCTTCGCCTGCTTTTGGGGTGAGACCACATTCACTTCAGTCTCGCGCCCCCTCTTATAGCTGAATCTCCCGATCTTGAAAGTAGTACCATCCGAGGGTCGCTCAGGGGCGTTTCTCTTTTTTTGCCTCTCCACTATAGGCTCGATGTTCTTCGTGCATTCGATTAGTTTTGAAAACTTAGGCGTTTGCAAGTTAATAAGCATACCTTTGTACTCGTCTCGCATGCACTGCAAGCATATCTCTACGAGTCTGCTTTCAAGTATCACATCTTTGCATTCTAAGGACTTTGCCCTGAATTTCTTGATGAAGGTTATTCCGTCCTCCTCGCGTTTCTG
This sequence comes from Linanthus parryae, assembly GCA_023055425.1. Classification (NCBI taxonomy): domain Eukaryota; kingdom Viridiplantae; phylum Streptophyta; class Magnoliopsida; order Ericales; family Polemoniaceae; genus Linanthus; species Linanthus parryae. The sequence continues at coordinate 16,948,204 of JALGPY010000008.1, read as the reverse complement.
ATACATCCGCGAGAGATGAATCATCGTCACCTTTTCCTCCATCTGGAAGAACTTGGTGTAGAACTTCTGGACCATATCGTCCCAGGTCTTCACGGATCCGGCTTCCAACGTCCTATACCACTTGTAAGCCACGTTCCCCAGGGATTTCGGGAACTCGCGCATCAGCAATTTGGGATCAGCTCCATACGGACCCATCACATCAATGAAGCGCATAACATGCTCATGGGCGTTCCCATTGACGTCCTCGAACTTATCCCATTTAGGAGCCTTGTACCCAGCAGGGTTATGCATGAGATAGATCTCTCGTGGGATAGGTGGATCGTTGTCGAGCTTCGGAATGATGGTATCTGCGAACGATTGGTGAGCCAGAATGGTGTCTATGCGCCGTTGGAGTGACGTCATACACTCCGGAGTACTTCCCTCGGCGACGGGAGAAGGAGTTGTCGCAGGTGGTGGCGACACATACGTCGCAGGAGGGTTAGGGACGTATTGGGAATTCACGTTACCCCAGATTGCCGTTTGGGGAGGCAAGGGATACTGTGAGGCCGGATAAGGTACCAAAGCCGGGGGCTGAGGAGTGTGAGCGGTGAGAGGCAACATTTGAGCTGTTGACCCCTGAATCGAGGGTAGCTGCGTAGTCGCCGATGGAGTTTGCATATTAGGGTTGGGTGGTGTGGTTGACACTCCCAATCCTTGAGCGGTGGATACTCCTCCTCCTTGAGAGACGGCGGTGGCTGGTGCAGGGTTTGGAGCAAGAGTCCCCAAGACAGCCATGATCCGTTCTAGCTGCGCAGATTGAGCTTTGAGAGCCTTCGCCTGACTTTGGATGGTGGCGTCCAAGACTTCTAGCGTCGGAGCTTCACCGGGGGCTGTTGGGGTACGACGAATCCTCTCCTGAGGCGGCCTCCGTGGAAGGCGATCTGTTGCTGACATCATCCTCCTGAGACATGGTTGCTTAAGATGGTAGGTTCACGTCGGGTTCACCAAAATGTGCACAAGAGAATCCGGCGGGGAGTACTCTGTGTACACCGTAAGTAGGGGATCGGAAATAGAACGGGAAGAGTTGGGTTGTGTGTAGGGAGAGAGTAAGGCAGTAGTAATGTCTGAGAGAGAGACAGGGGCTTGGCAGAGCTTCCGCGTATGTCTGGTGTGTCCTCTTTTGTATGGAAAGGTTAACGTCCTATATATAACGGAGAATGTGACCGTTGTAGTGTGGTTAATGCGCCCATCAATGGCGGCTTAATTAGCTTAACCACAACGGCACGTTCGTCCTCATATATAGGGGCCGTTACAACACGTTATGCGCAAATACCGGAACCGTTATGGGGTTGACCGGGTTTGACCGGATTGACCGGGTTTATGGAGCTCGTGCCATAAATCTCTCAAAAGCAGTTACTAAAGGTCGCGCGCGGGCTTGGCTCGCACGCGACAGGACTTACTCTAGCCTCCAAACCACTAAGTCCCTACAAGTCCCGTGCAGTGGTATGCAAGGGCTCTGTCTCGCAGCCCCCACATGGATCAGCGCGGCTGGTGATCCAGTGTGTGTGGAGCACAATATGGTGTGCTAGATGATTGCCACGTGGCCAAGATCTGTCAGCTCAGAAAGCACTATCTACAATAGGCTCTTTAACCTGCTCCATATTTTCTCAGCAGTCTCTTGATCCGCAACCTCCATGATCACGTCATCCGCCAAACACAACATGATCGTTGAGTGTGCTCCTTCCTCTTACGGCTTTTACTCCTTGATGGTTGTAGAAGCCCCCTCTTTATCTTCCGCCAATGGCAACCACATACCTCGCTGCTTCGACCAAGCACACACCTTGATCCGCCAAAGACTGAAAGTGTTTCTCCCCGTGAACTTGTCGATCTTGGTCATCATGCGGTCATCTTCTCTGCAACTCTTTTCCATATCCGTAACCCCCAAACGCGTGCTCCACCTGATTGCGAAACCGTAGCTATGAATTTCACGGATTGTGAAACCCTAGCCCTATAGCTCCACCTTGATCTTGGAACACCGCAACCCAAGCTCTGATACCATTTTGTTATTATCAGGGGGAGCTCGAGAACGATGAAAACAATGAAAGAAGAACACAATAGAACACACGATATAACATGGTTCACTAGCCACGAGCTAGCTACCTCCATGACCCGAAAAATCCTAATTTTATTGAGAGAAATCCACGAATACGACTCACACAATGTAAAGCACGACCTATATCCTTTATATGGGCATACTATACAGCTTATGTCGAAAGAAGTAGACCGAGCTAGAAACCAACAAGGAAACAAGTTGGCCGCCTCCAGGATTCCGTTCGTACGAACACTCCGAGTTTTCGCATGAACAGACAGCAGACCCCCGGCTTGTTGTCTTCTTCTTGCTCCTCCATTTGGCCCGTTTCTTTGCTCCACTTCGTCGCTAACTCATCGCCAAGCCCAAGTACATTCAAGGCACCTTGATTCCCAACAGACTCATAATGAATGTTGCACGAAGGACATAAGTCCGACTCTAAAGTGCCCAGTTTTGCAAGATTATTTTTGGTAGGTAACTTTTCTAAGCTTGCTTGCCAAAGGAAGAGCATGAGCTTAGGAGGGAGCTTTATCTTCCAGAAATCTTTCCATGGGAATGATGGATCAAATCCAAGAAGAAGATGAGAGTTGTCAAAGAGCAAAGAAGCTCTCATCTTCCCTAGCGTCGACTTATGATAGAGGGATTTCGTGGTGAAAGAGCCGAAGGCGTTTAAATCCCATAAAAATAAAATCATCATAATCATACTGATACATATGCATAAAAATGATTTTATTAACCAAACACACATGGAAGAGTTCCCTTAACATAATAACATTCCATTGCTTCTTTTTTAGAGTAATAAGTCAGATTTTGTGGAGATTTTAGCCCCTTTTCCCAGATTCTATGACGCGTGACTTAATAGAGGTAGAGGAACTTCTCGAAGCCAATTGGAAGTTCCGAGATAAATTCTTTTACCATTACTCATTCTCTAATTACGATGAAAGGATAAATCCTTCTTTACCTTACAAAAGCCTTTCCAGACCCATGATGAAGATGGATATGTAGTTCTATCAAGTAAGGCTTTACACTTGCAATAACAAGATAAAAAATACGAAAAAAAGAATCAAGTTTTGCAACCAAAGACCTAGTGTGTTTTGTTAACAAGGCACGATTAAGCACAATTGAATCCCTCATACCCAAACCACCCAACAACTTAGGAAGACAAAGGCGCGACCAAGAGATCCAATAACATTTTTCTTGATGGCATCTCCACTTCAAAATAAACGACAAGGAAAGAAGATATCTTCTTAATATAAGATTTTGGGAAGTTAGGGGCAGAAAATGGGTAAAGCAGCGGCTACTAAGAATGGAAAATATTAGAACTAGCCTACCCGCTTTAGTAAGTAACTTTCCTTTCCATCCTGCACTCCTATTCAGAACCTTTTCAACGGTGATTTGAAAAACATATTTGTTACTTTCATTTATAAACTAATTAAGTGCAGACCAAGATACTCAATATCATTCTAGTGATGATGTCCAACTGATGACTCAACAATCAACATGGTCTTGGTGTGAAATGAGAAAATAGGACTAACAATAAAAGAGGACTTGTAAAATTTTATAAGCTGCCCAGACTGCATGCAACAATCAAGACTTATTTCCTTAATAACTTGCCCAATATTTTACTCAAATTTAAAATAATAACATTGTATTGTCAGCAATTGCAAGTGGGATTTACTTTACCCTCATGAGAGTGCTGAATGCCTTTCAAAGAACCCATTTGCAAGACATGGTCAATAGAAGCAAACATGATGAAAAGTATGGGAGACAATGGGTCTCCCTGCCTCAGACCACAGTATGGCGCAAAGAACCCTGTGTAGGAACCATTAACAAGCACAAAACAAGAAACACTAGTAGTGCAACCCATAATTAATCTTGTAACATGACGAGGGAATCTAAAATGAACCAATACTCTGTGCAAGTAATCCCACCTAACAGGGTCAAAGGCTGTAGACATATCAAGCTTGAGAATCCCATAACCTTGAGATTAGTGATTAGTTGAAATGAAATGGGTGAGGTCATGAGCAATACAAATATGTTTAGAGATATTCCTTCCCAAAACAAAACTACTTTATGCCAAACCTAAATAGGATTGAATTACTTTTCTTAATATATTTTTGAACGTCTTAGCAATTGTTTCATATAGAACATTTGTCAAGCTTATAGGTCTGAAATCTGAACCAGCTCATGAAAAGTCACCTTTCAGAGCAGGAAAATCGACGTTCTTTTGGACTCCCTCAATAAGAAACCAGGATTAAAAATTGAAACAGCAAACAACTTATCTTTTGTCATGATCAAATGCTAGCTTCAGGAAAAAACATGGGAGGCGGCCCGTCAAAACCAAGGTCTTTGTAAAGTCTCATACCAAAGATAGGGAAGGGGGTTGGTTGTTGGTTAGTAGGTGAAAAGCGATCCTTCAAATGTTGTCTAAAAATGCTACAGACTTTACACACCAAATATGATTTCTAACTCTTTTCATTTTAGTACTAGTATGAAAAAAATCGAATATTTGAATCTCTACTTTCATCAAGGGTGCTCTGTGTAATTTCTTCTTTTGATCCATATAATTTCAGTTTCTGTTGGATGTTGAATGCACTCCAATTTTTTGGAGAGTTTCTATTGGATATTGTGAGTGCTTGCTGTAATACCCCGAATTTTTGTGGGTATTTTTAGGAATTTATTGAATATTTTGGACCGTCTGTAGGAGTTATAAAAGTAGTTTTTGTTAATTTTTTATGTGTTATATATTATTTATACATATATATATATATAATTATATGTCAAGAAAAATAATATTAGTGAACTTTTTATTTTATATATTGTTTTAGTAAAAGTTATATAAGTTTTAGTTATTAAAAGTTGTGGGTCGTATTACTTTTTTAACGTGTCCGAAAACGTCACTTTTAATTAAATTTTACGTAACATGCCACGCGTGGCCAATGCTCCCTGCCACACTGTAATATTTTCACTTCACCTTCCCCTTTAATCATCTCCTACCAGGAGATGTGTTTTCCCCGGCGACTTCTCCGCCACCGCAGCCGTCTCCGATTCAAACACCACCAACACCGCCAGAAATCCGTCCAAATTCAAGAGTGATGTCCTATCCACTCTCAAACTATGAAATCTCGCCCAATTTTGATTCTGATTCGAACCCGAAATCACCTGTCGTCGGCCTCCACTTTCCGGTAGGATTGCTCCTATCACCGCCTATAGATACCTAGTCGAAATTCAGAGAAAAACCCACACCAATCTCTCTCACGAGTTCTCTCAATATCACCCTCTCCCTCTCCCGTCGATTTGCCGAAGAAGACCCAGCCGAAGCCAAGGTCCGACGAAGTCGAACCCAGCTCCGGCGAAGCCGTCGCCCTCATCACCGTCGTGCGTCTCCGCCATTGCCGCCGCCATCCTCGCCTTTCTCGCCGTCGTCGCCTTCCCGTTGTGCTCTGGTAAACCCAAAGTTCAAGCTTCGATTTGAGTTGTTCATTTTCTTTATGTTTGCTTTCAGAGGTTACAGTGGGTTTGTGTGGGTGTGTGTACGTAGGTGTGTGTACGTAGGTGTGTGTGGTCTGTATTTAGTGGTTAGTGGTGTGTGTGGTCTGTTTATTTAGTGGTTAGTGGTAATGGTAGTACTAGTAT